>CM031971.1:10685155-11125907 GCA_018804465.1 Populus tomentosa
TGCTTTCTCCGGCCTCAAATCCACCACCTGTACAGCCACACGCGCCACAACAACTAGCCGCCGCCGCCGCGTGTCTTCCCCGACAAGTAAGAGCGGCGGCAGTGGAGACACTGGATGCGACAACAGATACTTCATTGGTGGAGAAGTCGGTTAATACGATTAGATTTCTCGCTATTGATGCTGTTGAAAAGGCTAATTCAGGTCACCCTGGTTGCCTATGGGGTGTGCTCCGATGGGTCATATTTTGTACGATGAGGTCATGAGGTACAATCCGAAGAATCCATATTGGTTCAATCGTGACCGGTTTGTTTTGTCTGCTGGCCATGGCTGTATGTTGCAATATGCTCTGCTTCACCTTGCTGGATATGATAGCGTCAAGTTGGTGATTTCTTTCTTCTTGTTGCTTAAAATATTTTTTTGATAGAAACTTTGAGTTTCTTAAGTTTTTTTTTGTTGTTGTGTGTTTTTCTGAGATGGATCCTGGAATTCCTTGATCAACGAACCAAAAGATTATTAAGAAGATTCAACATGTTATTTTTTGATGCTATTGAGTGGTTTTCAAGTTTTTTAATTATAATATGTTATTGCATGTAGAAGATCAAGCTTGAATTATGCAAATGGAGCTAAACTATACCGCTGTTATTGTTTACTTGGACATTGGTTATTGGTATTGTTGAAGTTAACCGAGCATTCTGATTTGGTTGAATTAACAGGAAGAAGACTTGAAGAGTTTCCGTCAGTGGGGAAGCAGGACACCTGGACATCCTGAGAACTTCGAGACTCCTGGTGTTGAAGTCACAACTGGTCAGATTAAAGTTTCTTCTACTTTTTTGACCACTTTTATCTATTATCTGCATGTTTTTACGTGCTTACCTGAATTCGAAACCTAAACTTTCTATTTTCTTCTGCAGGTCCTCTTGGACAGGGTATTGCCAATGCTGTGTGGGCTGGCACTTGCAGAGAAGCACCTTGGCTGCTCGCTACAACAACCGACACACAATGAGATTGTTGACCCACTACACGTATGATAGCTGTGTCTAATTTTTTGTATTTTGTTAATTGTTCTTATCCATATAAACTTATTGAGGCCTCGTCTTCTGTGGGCTACGTCTTGTCATATTTGTCACGTGTAGATATGTTATATGTGGGAGATGGTTGTCAATGGAGGGTATTGCAAACGAGGCTTGTTCATTGGCCGCACACTGGGGACTTGGAAAGCTGATTGCTTTCTATGATGACAAACCATATCTCTATTGATGGTGACACTGAGATTGCGTTCACTGAGGATGTTGACAAACGTTTTGAGGGTCTTGGGTGGCATGTTGTCTGGGTGAAGAATGGAAACACTGATATGATGAGATTCGTGCTGGCCATTAGAAGGGCTAAGGCTGTGAAGGACAAACCCACTATGATCAAGGGTTAGATATTTCATCTCTTATAGACGTGGTGTGTTTTGAAGATGAGCTGGGCAAAAATATTTGTTAGGATGATGAATCATATGGGGAGTCTTCTGATTAGGCACTGAAAAATCAATGTCCGTACACCGGAGACAACGTTGAAGTTGCAGTTTTTAAAAATATACATTAATTGGATGGTATGCTCTAACTTGCTGTGCGTTTTCTTTTTTTTGAAGGTGACTACAACCATTGGTTATGGATCTCCAAACAAAGCAAACTCTTACAGTGTACATGGGAGTGCATTGGGTGCCAAGGAAGTTGATGCTACCAGGCAGAACTTGGATGGCCATATGAGCCTTTCCATGTTCCAGAGGATGTTAAAGCAGTAAGTGAAGCAAGATTATGTTTCTACCTATTTAATCGTCGTACTTTAGTTGATTTGATATTCATGAACTGTCTGGGTTTTTCTTAGGCACTGGAGCCGCCACACTCCAGCTGGTGCAGCTTTTGAAGCCGAATGGAATGCCAAGTTTGCCGAGTATGAGAAGAAGTACAGTGAAGAAGCTGCAGAGTTGAAGTCTATTGCCAATGGTGAACTGCCTGCTGGTTGGGAGAAAGCACTTCCTGTGAGTAAATTCAATTGTGTTTTCTACTGATCTTTCCAGGAGAACCTCTTTGTTGATTCTATATTTGCATCTTTTAATATGAGCTTTTTCATACTGTCGTAAATTATGGATTCTGGGCATCATGCCCCGCAATTTTGTGAACTCAATAAACCCCACCCACCCCTCAAGTATAAACACATTATCGGCAGGGTGTGGATTTTGCGTGCAAAATTACAAATCTACAGATATTTCATTTGGAGTAAAGGTCATCTTTTTCATCCTTCATATTTTTAAATTGCAATGTTGGCAGACATATACTCCAGAGAGCCCAGCAGATGCCACCAGAAATCTATCTCAGCAAAACCTAAATGCACTTGCAAAAGTGCTCCCTGGTCTTCTTGGTGGCAGTGCAGATCTTGCCTCTTCCAACATGACCTTGTTAAAAATGTTTGGGGACTTCCAAAAGGACACCCCTGAGGAACGCAATGTCAGGTTTGGTGTCAGAGAGCATGGAATGGGAGCCATCTGCAATGGCATTGCACTTCACTGTCCTGGCTTGATCCCCTACTGTGCTACTTTCTTTGTTTTCACAGATTACATGAGAGCTGCTATAAGGATTTCTGCTTTGTGTGAGGCTGGAGTCATATATGTCATGACCCACGATTCCATTGGTCTTGGAGAGGATGGACCAACCCATCAACCAATTGAGCACTTGGCAAGCTTCCGTGCAATGCCCAACATTTTGATGCTCCGCCCAGCTGATGGAAATGAAACTGCTGGCGCATACAAGGTTGCTGTCCTCAACAGAAAGAGACCCTCTATCCTAGCCCTCTCCAGGCAAAAGCTACCCCAACTTCCTGGAACCTCCATTGAGGGAGTTGAAAAGGGTGGCTACATCATTTCAGATAACTCCTCTAGTAATAAGCCTGATGTTATCTTGATTGGTACTGGTTCAGAGCTGGAAATTGCTGCTAAAGCTGCCGAGGAACTTAGAAAGGAAGGCAAGGCTGTAAGAGTTGTTTCCTTTGTTTCATGGGAGCTTTTTGATGAGCAATCAGATGCCTACAAGGAAAGTGTTTTGCCAGCAGCTGTAGAAGCTAGGGTTAGCATCGAAGCTGGATCAACATTTGGATGGGAGAAGATTGTTGGAGACAAAGGAAAGGCTATTGGAATTGACCGGTTTGGAGCAAGTGCACCAGCAGGTAAAATATACAAGGAGTTCGGTATTACTACAGAAGCTGTTATTGCAGCTGCCAAAGAAGTCAGCTAGGTGGATCAATCTTCACTCGCAACATCTTGTTAAATGCGCATCTGTGGTTTGGGTTAGAAAATAGAATGGAGAGGCCATTCCGGGAGACCTGTTTCATTACTTGGCCTCTTTTGTTTCAATAAAAGACTGAGATGAATCCTTCTTCTTCTGCTTGTAAGTGGTAAGTTGAGCAAAGCTGGATCAAAGAGAGAGTTGGGTTTATGATATCTTTGAATTTGTAACTGTGTTGCATCTCATCTCTCGAGTTTTGTAGTGTTCTTTGGTAACTTGTAATGAGTTGAAGATGAATTATTATTATTTCTCCTTCATGTTATTAAGAAGAAGAAAGATACTTTGCTTTAATTCTCAGATCTCTTTCTCTCTCTCTTTGGCTTTTCTGTTGTGAGTTCGAAGAGGATCATATTGCTGACTCTCAGGTAATTTGTTCTCTAACTGTTTCCCCTACCAACCCCCAAAATATCATCACGAACAGCCAAATAAATAAAAATGACGGGTTGTTGAAATTTAAAAGGTGGTTTTCCCCGACCCCACCCCCCAAGAACAAGGATAGAAAGATATACTCCGAGGTGAGATTTGCACAAGGGTATGCTCTGGCTCTGAATATAAGAGAGATCATAAGAATGAACGGGGAGGTGATTTGATATTATGATTGTGCACAGCTACCGAAATAATTCCCTCGTAAAAGAATTGTTTGGGACCAAGGCTTCATCGTGGTTGCATGAGTTTGGATATGTGTGCGTGTACAGATGCATAGCTCGACCATGTAAGAAATATCATTTCAACTTTCTAAATTATATGGAGTGAGACTTCAGGGGTCCACTTATGGGTGTGGAAGATGGGAGACCTTGTCCAATCGCTGATATGTGGTTGTCGGAGCTCATAATCTCAGCTTCTTATCCAGACATCATCCTCTGCCACCAAAAGCTCCTTTCTACTTGTTTCGTCTGCACACAGGTAGAGGTAGGGGAAAGGTATGGTAGGGCCTACCTTTACAGATATACAATGGTTTTATCTGATGTCTATTATATTGTCTGTCACATGCATGAAAGATTTTAGATATCCACAGCATATTCTCCCTTTGGGGATGGATCTTTGCCTCATTGGTGGAGTGGCTAGATGTGGAGATCATCCATAAAGGAGGCCCAGAATGGATCTTTCTCCTCTAAACTATCCGGGCTCTGCTTGGTTGCTCTCTTCCAGTCATGCTCAATTTATGTCTATCACGAGCAACTCAAGGCCCGTATACACGGTCAGGATAGGTTTTGTAGTATAATAGTAATTATTTTTTAAATAATTTTTTATGTTAAAATATATGTTAATAACTTTTTTATTTTTTAAAAATTATTTTTAATATCAACACATCAAAACGATTCAAAACATATAAATCATATTAAATTTTAATAATAATTTTTTTTAAAATTTTATGGAAACATGGTTTCAATCGCGTCTCAAATGCTTCCTTAGACTTTAAACTGTTTCGATACTTTTTTGATTCGTGTTTTGCATTTTCAGAACTAAAAACTTTTTGAAATGTAAAATAGTATAAGACTTACCGGTGAATTCGTTGAAAAACTTGAAATGAAATTCTCCTGACAATGAGTTTTGGGTCTGCACATTATTATTCAATTATAATAATAAATAGTAAATTAATTAAAGCAGCTCGGTTAAATTGAATCCTGGAGCTCAGCCAAGGGAGAAGAGAGAGTGTGTTCGGTAGGGTCATAGTCCAACCGAGCTCGACTCCGAACTGTGTTCAAATTTTTATTTTTTTTATTATCAATGTCAATCCTTTTAGTTTATTTTATTTTAAAATTTTTGTGGTAGGTTAGGTCAATTCTTTGATAATATCATGTTCACTTGTTGCTGGAGGGCTACCAAACTTGCTTACGTCATGGAGGGCCTTTTCCTTTTCTTTTAATTAATATGATGTGTAATTTCTGAAATTAAAAATTATATAAAATTTTAGTGATTATAATATTAATAATTATAGAGTTCAAATCTAAAATTAAAAAAAAAAAAAATTTAATTTTTACCATTAAACCGATACTTAAACGTTTGCAATTTTGCTCATGCCATTACCTACCAGCATCCGGGGCCCTCAGAAGATAGAAATATAGAAGCAAATCAAACCTACCGCACGGGCCCCACTCTTTTGGTCACAAGCCTACCGCATGTGAGCCAAACAGAGGGTTGGTGGCTTGGTCTGGAGGTTGATGAAGGGCACATGGATTTCCGAGATTAAACTCTTCACGTCCTCTCACCAACCCATTTTTGGTGCCTCAAATCTCTAAACTACCCCCAAATAAAACATTAATAAAAAACCCTACTGTACAATATTTCCAGCACAAGGTACAAACAACCATATCACGAAACCCTGCATTTTGAAATAATAATAATAATTAAAAAAAAAGGCAGGAAGAAGGAGTAAGGAGTAATAGCAAGTCAAAAATCTGAAAAATTAAATGAAGGGAAACCTCGCTATCATCTTCAACAGATTATATAATTATCAATTTCAACCCGATCAAATTAATTTTATCAGTCTCATCCTAATTCCATTAAAAATCAGACAGGTTTCCTTTTCGCAACCAAGGAAAACACATAACAATTCCCGCAAAGAAGTTCAAAAGCGTCCAGTGATGAACATATTTGAGAAGAAATGTTTTCCTCGACAGGGAAGATTTGCAATGAAAATACGCTAATGTAAGAGTTGGGTTGTATTCGGGACGAAATTGATAAAACTTATTGTTCGGGACGAAACTAAGACCCAGGCAATATTTTAGGAATCATAGAAAGGTTTTCCAAAAAATAAAAAGTTGGTTGGTGAAGACTACTGCAACAACAACAACGACAACGAACACCCAAGCCCACCAAAAACCCCTTTAAGGCTTTAACCAAACCAAACCTCTTGAAAAAACCACAAGCAGAACACAACTGTGTCGTCCTGTAGTGTAAGAGAAGAGAAAGAGAGGAGAGAAACAGAGTGAAGGCCATGGCTCAAGTGAGCAAAATCAGTAATGGAGCACAAAACACCTACACAACAATCCATCTTTTAAAACCCCAAATACCCAAATCTTTGTCTTCAATTTCATTTAGATCACAGCTCATTAAAGGGTCTTCTTTTGGTTTGAAGCATTGTAAAAAAATGGGTAGTTGCAAGCTAAAGGTTGAACCTTTGAAGGTTTTAGCTTCAGTTGCTACAGCAGAGAAGCCATCAACTGTACCTGAGATCGTTTTGCAACCCATCAAAGATATTTCTGGTACTGTTACTTTACCGGGTTCCAAGTCTCTGTCAAATCGGATACTCCTTCTTGCTGCTCTCTCTGAGGTAATATTAAAAAATGTATATATGATGCTTGAAGTTTTTAATTGCTTTTTCGGTTTTGAATGCTACTATAGGAATGAAATCAAGTTTAGATTTAGACTTTTGGATTTTGCTATTTTGTTAGAGTACGTGTTGTCCTTGTTACAGTCTGAGATGTGAGTTAAATAGAATAAATTGAAAGATCGAGGCTTTATTGGTTGAAATGATATTTGGTTGGTGGATTGTTGTAGTTAAATACAACTTGTAGAGATTTGAGAAAAGTGTTTGAAAGGGAAAAGAAAAAATATATATATTATTTTTAATCGTTTAGTTTCACAAAGATAATTTCTTTGGTAGTTGTTTCTAGTAATTGTTTGTATTTTTCACTTGGAATTGAAATTGATTTATTTTTATGCTGCTGACAATATTCGGTAGAAATGCTATAGAGGAGAATGGCTTCTGGTAGTGACGATTGTATAATGAAATTCATAAAACAAAAAGATTATACAGTGAATGCCTTTGACCTTTGTTTGTATTACTTTCATATAAAAAAACCGTTACTTTGAATACTGCATACATATGGGGAGTTATATGTTTCTTGTCTCACATTTCTAGGCCTGTTAATTTTGTTGGCAGTTATTAATTTTTTCCTTTCATCTCTTTCATTCAGGGTACGACTGTTGTTGACAATTTGTTGAATAGTGATGATGTTCATTACATGCTTGGTGCGCTAAGAACACTTGGCCTACATGTGGAAGAGAATAAGAAACTCAAACAAGCAATTGTAGAAGGATGTGGTGGCCAGTTTCCTGTGGGAAAAGAAGCAAATGTTGATGTTGAACTTTTCCTTGGAAATGCTGGAACAGCAATGCGCCCGTTGACAGCTGCTGTAACTGCTGCAGGTGGAAATTCAAGGTCTGTTCTGTATCACTTCACTCCCAGCCTTTTCTTTCTTCCTTTTAAATACGTTGTTCCGGTAAAATTTAATCCTGACCATTTAGAGGGGTTGATTAGATATTATCTTATGATCTTTCAAAGTTGGGTGGAGGTGAACTATATGCAAACTTGATTTCGGCATGGTCTCAACAACCATCACTTTGTCATTAGCATGAATCACCATCACAAAGTTGAATTTTCAGATTATAAGCTTTAGGGTGTATAATCCCCACAGGAAACAACCCAAGTAGAATAGATTTCTAAATTTCCCAGTCTTCTGTATTTTGAAAGTTGGTACTTAAATCAATGGCTCAATTTTGTTCGATTATATAATGATGCTCACTTTATGAGAGTGCATCTCCATGTCTTTCATTTCAATCCCACTACTTCCAGATCTCTTTACTTACAGCGTTTCCTTTTATTTTTGTTGGTGTTCTTATTCAATACACTACAGCTACATACTTGATGGGGTGCCACGAATGAGGGAGAGACCAATTGGTGATTTGGTTATTGGTCTTCAGCAGCTTGGTGCAGATGTTTCTTGTTCTCCTACAAACTGCCCCCCTGTTCGCATAAATGCAAATGGGGGCCTTCCAGGGGGAAAGGTGTGGTTTTTGTCATCTTCCACAGTGATCTTTCCTGCTGTATAACATGATCCATCATTGTTTCTTCCTTTTGTTTTTCTGGCATTAGGTATGGGTTGCTGCAACATATTGAACAATTAAGTGATTTTATGTTTTATGGTAGCATCCAACTGATACAAATCAGGTTTAGAAAATATGAGGCCTATGTAACTGCTAACTCAACTACTGCATCCCTCTTTACAGAGGCATAGTGTCAAATGAGTTGGTAACCCTGGTTGGTGATAGTTGAGTGTGGCTTGTGACTGGCCAGGGTATTCTTTCTGCTGTCATTAAGAAAGAATATATGCTTTCTCCTGTGTGATAAATGCATGTGCATCTGGTTGTTCATCTAAAATGAGAAACTTGAACTTGAAACACCCATCACTTTGTTAATCACCTACTGAGGTTTCTTGAAAAGGCATATCACAGCACAGTTTTTTTTTGCATTTGAACTTGAATTTGCTATTGGGAATTAAGCTTAGGTTTTGCCTGCAACTTCATTGTTTGTTTCTTGTTTAGAATGATATTTTGAAATAAAAACTCGGTGCTGTTGTCATTAATGATGAAATGAAAGTCTTCATTCTCCATTCATGTTTCCCTCGTCTCCATTTTCAGGTTAAACTCTCTGGATCTATAAGTAGTCAATACTTGACTGCTTTGCTCATGGCAGCTCCTTTAGCTCTTGGAGATGTGGAAATTGAGATTGTTGACAAATTGATTTCTGTTCCATATGTTGAGATGACTCTGAAGTTGATGGAGCGCTATGGAGTCTTTGTAGAACACAGTGATAACTGGGATCGTTTCTTTGTTCGAGGAGGTCAAAAATACAAGTAGGTTTCTTTAGTACATGTAGTGCATGAATATTTGAAGTAATGTTGCATTTGAAGTAACATGCTGAAAATTCAACCAGGTCTCCTAAAAATTCTTTTGTTGAGGGCGATGCTTCAAGTGCCAGTTACTTCCTAGCTGGTGCAGCAATCACTGGTGGGACCATCACTGTCGAAGGATGTGGGATGGATAGTTTGCAGGTATTTCACTCGTCCATATATACAGGACTTCTACTTAGCAATAATTTTAGAATGTAATATTTATGTGCTGACCACACCCATCGCTTTCCACATATCAAAAACTTTGTTATATTTCCTTCTCAAAATTTGCATGATGTTTTCCAGAGTCCTGACTGACTCCCTGATTCCTACTAAATTCCATGGAGGGAGAGAATATTACAAAATCTATCTGACTATTAAATGCAGCAGACAAGTACAGTTTATTACATGGATGCATTCAGTCTCCACACCTATCTACCTAACTCAAGTTTCTTTTTGGTTGGAAATAAAGGGAGATGTAAAGTTTGCAGAGGTTCTTGAGAAAATGGGAGCCAAAGTTACCTGGACAAATAACAGTGTTACTGTCACTGGACCGCCACGAGATTCTTCTGGTCAGAAACACTTGCGTGCTGTTGATGTAAACATGAACAAAATGCCAGATGTTGCTATGACTCTGGCTGTTGTTGCGCTTTTTGCTGATGGTCCTACTGCCATAAGAGATGGTATGGTTTGACCTTTTAAATGCAGCCAATGGAGTGCCTTTTAGCTTTTAAATAAGATGACAGTGAGGGAAACTGCATTATATTCTAGGAACTTCATATTTATATGCTCATAAACTTCCCAAACTATTTCATGTTAATTAAAAATGCATTCATTAGTACTATTTGGTAGATCAGTAGAGCATGTCAGGGTGCGGCTTAACTTCTGGCTATGGAAAACAGCAATAAACATAAGCCGACCTTATCTTTCAAAATCCTTAAAATACCCATTATATGGCTTGAAGTTCTACAAGTTATAGGCTCATCAATAATGATTTTGATAGTCAGATTTACTTATTCTTGTCTGCTCATGCTAACAATGAATTCTGGGATTCACAATTTTTTACTGTAATCTAACTGTGAACTCTCACCTTCTCTAATTCCCAGTGGCAAGTTGGAGAGTGAAAGAAACAGAACGGATGATTGCTATTTGCACAGAACTTAGGAAGGTTAGTTTCTAGTGGCTTTCTCCTCATTTTAATAACTACCCCGGCGAGGGACTTGGTTAAACAATTTGCTAATTTTGACATCTGGGCTTTATGTTTCAGTTGGGAGCAACTGTTGAAGAAGGACCAGATTACTGTGTGATTACTCCGCCTGAGAAACTAAACGTGACAGAGATTGACACTTATGATGATCACAGGATGGCAATGGCATTCTCTCTTGCTGCTTGTGGAGAAGTCCAAGTCACCATCAAGGACCCTGGTTGCACTCGAAAAACTTTCCCAGACTACTTTGAGGTTCTTGAGAGGTACACAAAGCATTGAGTTGCACTCAAACCTTCATCCATGTGTACAAGAGAGGTTATCCGTTACCATTAGCAACCATGGGTAGTCCTGAATCAACCCAAGTTTTTAATGTATCGCGGTGTAATATGATTACTTATGCAAGCAGGTTGATGCTGTTATTGTACTGGAGACTGGTCATATGTGAAAGGAAAAGCCGGACTAGTTCATTTAATTATTTGTACTCTCAAGAGAGTGAGTGTAGTTCTAGTCAATAATTATGAACTTAAATAGTTCTATTTGTTTTTCCATCAATCAATCAATCAATCAATCAATCAATGCTTGAAGTGATCAAATCAATAAATGTTCATATTTTATATTGTCCTCGCTTTAGTTATATCTGGGATGATCCAAAGAACACACTTTGAGTTGATCTGGTTTGTCCAGCAGAACTTAATTCCTCTCTCCAGTGCAAGATTGTGAAGAATAAAGGTCATCGTTTCCCCTGTTTAGTTTGGCCTCTTTAAAGCGAACATCCAGCCTCGTACCTTGGCTTTCGTAGCTCGATTATGCACAGCCATTAAGAGTCGAGCTATTCATGAGAAAGAGAAAAATAAAGAGAATTGCCTTTACAAGTAACTATATTCTTCAGTCCATGCTTGATCACAACATATAAATACACACAGCGTTGGTCGGTTCCCAGCAGCTTCATCAATAATGAGATACTTGTCTTGCTCTGATTTTTTTATAGCTTTTGGCCATCCCTCTAACGGTTAACCTTGATGACCTTCACGTGTCTTCAGTCACTAAAGAAACTGGGAAGAAGGCATTGATCTGTGAAATCACACCTCCAAAGCGTAGCTGAAACCGACTTATAACGCATGGAATTGGCACGGAACGTGTTGCCAAAGCATGTAAAGATTGAATTAATTAGGTGGTAACCCCTGTTATTAATTTTTTTTTTTTTATCAGAATCTCACATGGGGTGGTGGGTATAGTGTGCTACTGGTGGGTGGTGGCTATGGAAATTTACTGTTTTCCTTTGCATTTCATTCAATATATAAACTACTCATCTCATCTAAAAAAAATGCCAGTTCATTAGTGTCTAGCAAAGCCATGTTCTTGGGACCCTGCAATTTTTGCTATATATATTCAAGCTTTGATTAGATTATATGGATCCAATACAAATCTGCGAATGCAGTCAACAAGAATAAATCCATGGCAGAATGGACAAAGATCGCCTGATCTGTGTAATACAACGGAGTGGCATTTGATTTGTGGAGCACCATTAGTGGAGGAGGCAAGGATGGTGATTATATTGCAAGGAATATATGGGACAAAAACTTGGATGTAATCTTCTTCAACATTGAGCTTTCAAAGGAAGTAAAGTGGATTTTTGGCCTGTGATTCTTCGATAATCTCTACATTACACCGATCCACATGATGCATAGCTACTGCTAGCCTAACATAAATTGCAATCTAAGATACCAATAAATATTCATTGGAAAGGTGCTTTAATGCTTTTGCCTTCATCTCAAGTTTTGTGCTGCACTACCAATGCTCACTGTATTCGTAATAACTAATAAGCCACTAATCTTCTGGTGGAAGTGTCAGCGATCTATTTTATCTGAAAAGCTTGCGCTCCATTTTTTATTTTTTTTTAATCTCTAATTCAGAGACAGGCCAGTGCAAATCTTGCTAGTGATTGTGGCAAGCTGGAATCAGTATCAGTAGTACACTCCAGACCCACCTGTACATAATTACTCACACCTACCCGATTTATTATACTGGAAAAAATAAGAAGAAAAGGTGAACCCTTTTTTGTAAGAAAAAAAATCCCTGTGACAGTGATTATTTTGAGGGTTTATTCTTATGCTACAAGTATGGTTTAGTTTCCTATTATTATTCTTGTACAATTCTGGGTGTGGCCCTCTCCCTAGTTTGAGTGAAACGGAAGAAAACCGGGGGCAAAGCTTTCCCTGAATCCTTAATCAATGCAAGAAGATTGGAGCTAATGAGACCTAAATTGATGGAATCACTACCATATGCAGTGAGTAATGACAGTTCAAACCTAGTAGTTTATGCTCCTACACTCGTATGATAAAGTTCAGTCTCGAAAGCTCCCATAAATCCCACTCTCATTTCAATGGTGTGAAGGCATCATAATTAGCCTCGGAACGTCATCTACACCATCTCCAACAACATCCGTGCTCTGTCCATACATTTCCTCCCAATCTTCTAATTTAAGAAACCGCCTCACGAGCTAGCCATAAAAACAGGAAGGGCTTGCAGATCTTGGCTGTCCCAAGCTCTCCCCATCCAATCAAATCCAAGTCTTACACATAGAAATTAGATAGAAAAGCTTTGATTTTTGTTACAAATCCCTCAATTCTCCATTTCCCATTTGTGAAGATTCTCATTCAAACCACAACAACAACAACAAAAAGCACTCAGACACCTATTTTTAAAGCAAACTAAAATTAACCAGTTTCTTGATCTCCCGTTACATAAATTTGAAAACCCCTCTCTCTCTCTCTCTCTAAATCTATACCCCTCCATTCTACTCAATCACCATTTTTAACAGAAAAACAAGAAACTTTGCTCTTTATTCCTGTCAAAGAGGAAGTCACCAAACAACACCTATCCATCCTTCCACGAAACCAGAAAGAAAAGAAAAGAAAAAGATTCCTTATACCCTTCAAACCCAACATGAAAAAACAGCTAAAATAGCAAAGACCCTTCTTCCTTATCTCCACCACCACCACCACCACCACCACCACCACCAACAATCAATCTGCATTCCTTCAAACCCTAACCTTTACCTCTCAAAACCAAAGAAAACCCACATTTTGATTTTTCAAGAAAATGTCTCATCTTGATCACACCCCGTCAACACCAGGCAAATTCAAGATTGACAAATCACCATATTATTCAAGAACAAGGTGGCATTCCTCTGTTGCCAAACTTACTCTCTGGTCTTCTCTCTTTGTTGCCATAATCTTTCTCTTCTTTTATCGCTCCCCATCTTCTTCATCAAACAACCCTCCATCCTCCGATCCATCACGCCGCTATCTTGCTTCCGCTACTTGGGGCGGAGCTGCTTGGGAAAAGCGGGTCCGGACATCTGCCCGAATCCGGTCTCGAAATGGGTTCTCTGTTTTAGTCACAGGAGCAGCTGGTTTTGTTGGAACCCATGTTTCTTCTGCCCTTAAACGCCGCGGAGATGGTGTTCTGGGGATTGATAATTTCAATGATTACTACGATCCAACTTTGAAGAGAGCAAGACAAGCACTTCTTGAAAGGAGTGGTGTTTTTATTGTGGAAGGAGATATAAATGATGTTGCTTTGTTGAAGAAATTGTTTGACATTGTGCCTTTTACTCATGTTATGCATTTGGCAGCTCAAGCTGGTGTTAGGTATGCAATGCAAAATCCTGGCTCTTATGTGCATAGTAATATTGCTGGTTTTGTTAGTTTGTTAGAAGTTTGTAAAGATGCAAATCCACAACCAGCTATTGTTTGGGCATCATCTAGTTCTGTTTATGGGCTTAATACTAAAGTGCCTTTCTCCGAGAAAGATAGAACTGATCAACCTGCTAGTTTATACGCTGCTACTAAGAAAGCTGGTGAGGAAATTGCACACACTTACAATCATATTTACGGACTTTCCCTTACTGGGTTGCGATTTTTTACGGTCTATGGACCCTGGGGGAGGCCGGATATGGCATATTTCTTTTTTACCAAGGATATTTTGAAGGGGAAGAGCATTCCGATTTTTGAGGCTGCGAATCATGGGACTGTTGCTAGGGATTTTACCTACATTGATGATATTGTGAAGGGTTGTTTGGGTTCGTTGGATACAGCAGAGAAGAGTACCGGGAGTGGAGGGAAGAAGAAAGGGCCGGCACAATTGAGGGTTTTCAATTTGGGGAATACATCTCCTGTGCCAGTTACTGATCTTGTTGGTATTTTGGAAAGGCTTTTGAAGGTTAAGGCTAAAAGGAATGTTATGAAGTTGCCACGCAACGGGGATGTTCCATATACACACGCAAATATTAGTTATGCTCAGAAGGAGTTTGGATATAAGCCTACCACGGATCTGCAGACAGGGTTGAAGAAATTCGTGCGGTGGTACCTCAGTTACTATGGAGACAAGAAGGCTGTTGCAAGATGAGTTGAATTTTTTCGGTTCAGTACTTGGAAAACATTCCTCGTTCATTATGATTCTTATAATTGCTTTCTTAACATTTCTGTGTTGTTCAGTGCATGAAAATTGCCTTCCATATATGATTAATTGATGCTGTACAAGGAGGAATATCGTGTCCTATGTTGAAGAAGATTGTTTGGTTGGTGGATTTTGTTTTGTTGGGCACTTCCTGCACTGTATCAAAAGAAAGCCAGAACCATCCTTATCTTTTGTTTCCTATTTTTTTGGAATATGTAATTGTTGTAGTTTCGGCTTTGTAGAATTCATGACTGATAGAGCATATGCTGATTGTTGGACTTGTATCATTTAATAAAATAGCACACGTGAATTTCACATATATGTCTTCTTACTGAACAAATTGAATTCATTTGACTATTGTATAGTTGTGTTTTTTTTGTACAAAGGCTCGGTCTGGTATTGATATCCATGACAATTTTCAGCTACAGCTATTTCTTTCTTGCTTGTTGTGAATGATTTTGATGGTTAGTTTCTATTAGACCAGCCTGTGCCTGTGTTGTGGCATATATTCTTGATTCAAAAGTCCACCATTCCCCTCGCTTTGTTTTTGGTGTTCTGAGTGAACAATAGATATTAGTTATGCGTTGCATTTGACCTAGAGTTCTATCCTTTTCTTCTACATACATGATATATTCCAGGATTTTGTAACGTTCTGTTGATGAATGAGATGCTGAAGGACGCATTTCTGCCGGAGCTGATTAAATTTATTAAGCTCCCATCTATCAGGAACTAAATTTTGCCACTGTGGTCTTGGCCCAACCTTCTGTTCCTTTTTTCATTTCTAGATATGCAATTTTTGGTAATTTCTAGTTCAATGCATGTTTGTCGAGTTTCTTCATTGGTATTTGATTTTTACTCATCAGACAGAATATGCAAGTGTTAGTTATTAAGCAATGGATTTGGAGGAGGTAAACCATCATTGTTTATTTTGATCTTTCCCTGAGACTTAGAAGTATTTTCTTGAAAGCATGGCAATCTTGCTCTCCATTTCCATTGCTGTATTCTGTTCCATTGCTGTATTCTGTATATATCTTCTCATCATGTAGGGGGCTGTTTTGGTTCCTTGACTTAAACTTGGAGAATTGCTCTGTGTGCAATTATATTCCATTTCATATAATCCTGACTTATGCGCTGGAATAGCCTTTATTCCCTTTCTGGAAAGTATATAATTTAATATTATTCCAAATGGCATGGATGATCTCAGCTTGGTGGATATGATTCTTTGAGTTGGAAGGCAAGAAACTTTCTTGGATGCCAATGAAAGGTATCCCGGGTTGTGTGTGTCTGTGTATAGATGCACTTGCTTTGTGTTTGAAGCATATGCTTTGCTGATTAGTTTGATTCCCCATTTCATCTTCTATAAATCCTTACTGTCTGCTGTAAATTGCTCAGTGATGAATAGTTTCTTCTCATCAAATATTTGAGCATTTTGGATACACTAGCATGCAGTAAGCTGTTGCAATTAGCTGTTTTTTTTTTCCTTCCATTTCTAGAAGAGCTACTTCTCGATGACACCCTCGTTTGTTACGTGGTTTGAGGGATTGTAGAAAACTGCAATCCCTGGTGGCATCCCAGCAAAGAGAAATCGTCAACTCGATGTCCATGGGATTAAATGTAACATTTTCAGGACATGGTATGGTTGGATTCCTAGACCATACTGAACGATGAATCGTAGCAGTGATCCAGCCATACAATAGAAATGGAGGTGGCAGTGTCAACTTCATAAATTGAGGTCGAGGAGGGTAACCCCAACTTGAACGCCGCTCGCTGCAGAGCGGAAGCCCCCTTGGCTCAAATTCTGGACGCTCTTAAGGTAACGCACGATTTACATCCGAAAATTGTACTACACAAACTCCAATTGTGAAATAACTTTTGACTCGCCGGACACTGCCAAGACATTCAATTCCATTCTAACAGCTAGATGCAAAGAAAGCATCGACACATCTTGCACGTGACTCGCATTTAAATTCCTCATGAAGCATAGTGCATCTTCTGCGAAAACACATCATCCATAAATTTTAATTAATTTCTTGCTTTCAGATACAGGGAGTTGGAATATACATGCTGCTTACTGACAAAAGCAGTAAATGAATATGACCCATTTTGCTTCCATCTCATTCTATTATTTGAATCGCTAAATGCTCTTCTCGAAAAGGGAAGGGGGAAAAAAACAATTACTAAAATGTAAGAGGTTAAATCTTTTTTTTTCCAATCCCTTCTCTGTAGGCTCTAGCAAAAAGTTGAACAGGGCTTGGTCTTTGACAGCTTGAGGTAATTGAGACAGTAAATATAGAGTCAATAACCAGAAAGACGAAGTGTAAACAAGCACATAATAAAAACTTAAATTGAAAACTGAATGTTCAAATTAATTATATTTCTCATAAAATGATTTAACGTGGCTAACAATTCTGCTAGGAGTTTGAATCCAAAATGTTTTCACCCATTTTTGGAGACCCTAGTGTAAGGTTCAAAAGTCCCTAGGAATTTGAGAGCAATTAAATCCAGAGATTATCATGAAGGAGATTAGCTGTAAATATAAATACATCCACGCACCCTTAAAGTATCTATCAAAATCCCATTCATCATGATAAACAAAGCTGATCAAAATCAACAGAAATATGGCATAATTTTAAGAAGAAAAAAAAGGCTTCAAGATTCACCAAATAGTTCATAAAAAAAAAACAATTAAATATTAAAAATTAAAATCCGATATAGCTAATTAAAATTGTTCCAAAAAGAAACAAAAAACTGACAAGAACCACAATTTCTGGATTTCATTCTGCAATTCATAAGAAAACCATAAAAACAAAAAAAAAAAGATCCTTTAACTTGCAATTGTAACCTCAACTTCCACGCCAGGTTCAATGGTAATGGAAGTTATCTGTTTCACCATATCAGCTGAGCTAAAAAGATCAATCACTCGTTTATGAATGCGAAGCTCAAACCTATCCCAAGTATTTGTTCCTGAAAATTAATAAATAAAATCATTGAATATTTATATACACATTGATCCTGTCATATATGATCGATCCAATATAAAAAAAATTAAAAAATCCAATGACAATTAACATTCAATAATTAAAATCAACACAAAGATATTTAATTTAATTTTGATAGCAATAAAACAAAAGGACATAAATAATCAAGTAAATCTAGATTTTGTATTGATACCTTCACCACATGGAGCTTTTCTAGTAGTAATTCGGAGAACTTTGGTTGGTATCCTCACAGGTCCTTTCATTTTTAAACTTTTATCCTTAGCTCCACGAATTAAATCTGCACACACTACATAAAATAACAAAAAGTTTATCCAATGAAATAAAAATAAACAAACAAAAATAAACAAAACATCATAAAACCTTAGTCGATAAAAAAATACACACCTTTCTCAAGGTTTTTGACATTCTTTGAAGAAAGAGCAATCCTAACACGTTGAACTTGATCATGACATTCCTCTAAACCAGGCTTCATAGGTTTCATTGTAGCCAAAGCCATGATTTTAGCTAGTGTTGCTAGGGTTGAACGGCTAGTATTGCTAGAGTAAAGCAAAGGAGGTAAAAAAAAAGTGATGTGTTTTGTGATTATATATATATATATATATATATATATTACGCTTGCAGTGATTTTGGTGGGCTAAATCAAATCTACACGGCCCATTTCATTTTTTGTCTCTCTCTCTATTGGGCCGTTGTACGTTTGCGTTTTTGATATTTTAATCAGCGCTGCGGGGTGTGTGATCCTACGACTAATTTTGGCATTAACTTGCCAGATTTTTCCTCCAATAAATTAAAAACCTGCCAAATTTCGTCAGAGCACCGCTCCCATATTTGGAATCTCGGTCCATTGAAGGCCCGACCCAGACTAATCATGGCCTGGACCAATCTAAAAGAGTCCACAACACAAAAAACGAAAACTCCCAAGGAGTAAAAAGCAAATTAACGGAACTATAAAAGCCTTACCCACACCCCTTTCTTCTTTCGCTAGGGTTTCACAGAGCCACCAAGGAGCTGCGCTAAAGTGACTGCAATAGAAGCAGCAAATCTCCAAAGTCCATCACCATGGGTCGTATGCACAGTAAAGGGTGTGTTCAATACCTCGACTTATTCCCTTAAACAATGTCATGATCACCACTTCGAAACTTAACTCAAGAATCCATTTGCTTTTTTTTTTTTTTTTTTTTTTGCAGTAAGGGTATATCAGCGTCTGCTTTGCCATACAAGAGAACCCCACCTAGTTGGCTCAAGATTTCTCCTCAAGATGTGAGTAACTCAAAATAACACTGCAATATTTTGCTTGCTCTTTGATTGTTTCTTAATGGATTTTTGAAAACTATGGCTTCCTCGCATATAGTAAACCGATGAGATATCATGTTTTTTGGGTGTATTTTTTTTTTAAATGCTAATTGAGATTAAATTTGTGT
Source organism: Populus tomentosa (assembly GCA_018804465.1). Taxonomy (NCBI): domain Eukaryota; kingdom Viridiplantae; phylum Streptophyta; class Magnoliopsida; order Malpighiales; family Salicaceae; genus Populus; species Populus tomentosa. The sequence continues at coordinate 10,704,242 of CM031971.1, forward strand.
ACTTTGCAATCCTATTTTTTTGCACAATAACAGTTGTTATTTTTTTTCTGAGACTAGAACCGTGTTACTGAGTGATCTGTTCAAGTGTTGCGTGACAATAGTAATACAATAAATATGAAAAAAATTAAATTTCAGTTTCCAAGCTTTTAACCTTAGTCATCAGCGATTGGATTTATGTAGTTGTTATTCAGACTGGTACTCAGTGTGCTTTTAATTCTTTCAGGTTGACGACAACATCTGTAAGTTTGCCAAGAAAGGTTTGACACCATCTCAAATTGGTGTTATTCTTCGTGATTCTCACGGTATTGCTCAAGTGAAAGCTGTCACCGGCAACCAGATTTTGAGGATATTGAAGGCACATGGTACGTAATTTTCGATGCTTTCTATCATAGCAAGACACTAATGGATGATGAGAGATGTTTTGACCTTTCTTTTTAACAGCTGCTGCTTATTGCACTTTTTTCAGGCCTTGCCCCTGAAATTCCCGAGGATTTGTACCACCTCATCAAGAAAGCAGTTGCTATTAGGAAGCATCTAGAGAGGAACAGGAAGGATAAAGATTCCAAGTTTAGGTTGATTTTGGTTGAGAGCAGGATTCACCGCCTTGCTCGCTATTACAAGAAGACCAAGAAGCTTCCACCTGTCTGGAAATAGTGAGTATATGTTTTTCTTTTAGCATTTATAAGTAATGTTGATCCTATTTGGATTAGTCATTATTTGTTATCATGGATTTACTTGGCACAATGATTTGGATCCAAACATATGTAAGTAGGTGGATATGTCAATCGCTTACAGGATGGGTCTTGGTAATAGCATGGCATGTATCCAATTCCAGGAATCAGTTATTATTTTTTCCTTTAAATTTCAATTTGGAGTAGTGCTGCCCTCTTTTAAACTGGATCGAGTTTATATGTAACTATTTGGGTTAAGTACGCTTTATGCCCTTAATATTAAATGTAATAATGGAATTGTGCACACAATTGGGCACGAGCTCTGTTTTTGTTAATCACAGTGGGTTACTAGCTTATAAATGCTACTGCATGCATGCATGCATTATTGAAGGCTTGAGAAATAGTTAATGCTTTTGTTTTGTGTCCACAAAAGTCCTTGTAGTAAACTTGAGGTTTGGATTAGCTTATAAACCACGCTCATAGTGTAATATTTGGAGCTTCATTATCTTCGCCTGAATTGCTGATTGAGCTTTCTTCATTTCCTGCAGTGAATCCTCCACCGCCAGCACTCTTGTGGCTTAGGCAAGATATGTTTGGTTTTAGCTGTCGGAACTTCCTTGAACTTAATCTTTGATGAACTGATCTCAGCTTTTTGATATTTGTTATTCTCATTTTTTCAGAACTTATTCATGAATATTACCTTTTATTTTTCGTAATCTCAGCTTCTGGTTTGATGTTTTTGATTCTGCAAGTAATGTCGGGATTCGGAGTTTGAATAGATGCTGAATTAAGTTGATCCTTGTCAACATTTGCCGAATTTGAAACCTGGTTATTAATGCCTAGCAAATTTAAGATTTGGATCTACGAAACTGGCCCCTTAACTTAATGCCGTGAACTGCATCTCAGATTATCGAACGAGAAACTGCCACTTGTTAGTTCTGCAAGTGCTCAAGGCAGCTTTGCTGTTTCGGTGAAAGATCAATTTTCTACATAATTTTTGTGTGTTTTGGAAACTTGGAATTGACAAATAAATTGAGTTGGTCAACGAAGTTATCATATTATGGTTTCTGCCCCTGGTCCTGTGTCCGTGAATTAATTAATTTACTATGGATTAATAAAAAACTGTAAGAGATTGATTGTTTCATGACTGAACAATTGAAGACGTAATTCGCGTTTTCCTTTTCTTTTCGTTTTGGTTTATTTTCATCTTTCGAGAAAGGGTATTTTTTTCTTATGTTGGCCGGTGTCAGAAAATATAGAAAATATTTTCCAGAGTACTGTAAAAAAAAATTATTAAAATAATGAGGATAAAATTTTATCAATAAAAATAATTAGAGGTTGAAATTAAAAAAAATATTATTAGTTGCATTGGATATTGTACATGATCTCACGTGTTGCTTTAACTATAACGGGGTATTTGACACGCTGGTGTTTCAAATGCACCATTTTTCATTTTAAATTTATATTTTTATTTATTAAAATATTAAATTACATTGATTGTTACTAAAAACTAATATGAATTATGAAAAAGTACCTGCACCCCCACTTTAAAAAAATTTAATTTAAAGGATAATTTTACTTCTTTTCTGTTAAGAGAGTTATATATGCAGATTTTTTTGCTAAGCTAGGTGCTAAATCTCATGTTTCGCTTTAAATTTGAGAGACTCCCTTAATGCATAAATACTATTTTGTCAAGAGATTCCACGAGTCTCTCTTTTGTTAGAGTTTAGTCTTTGTGGTCTATTTTCACACACGCACGAGGAAAAATATGCGTTGTGTGATACAGCACTTATATTTTAAAATGGAAGCTATTTTTTAATGGGTGTGAAAAGGGATACGTTTGTGTTATTCACTTATCAATATTTAAAATTATAGACTATAGTGGTGAATAATAAAACATGTCTAAAGTTATAAGGAATTTACCCTTTTGTTTTAGTTGTTTTGTTATATATTATGGTCCATCGGGGGCATAAAAGGGGGTGGGCGACATCAAGCATTATTTGATTCTACCTAGGAAGTTTGGCTTATTATTCCGAAGTATTACAAGATTTAAAGTGCATTGATTTGTCTCCCCTATGTGTCGTGTGTGTGGAATAGAATCAAAACCCTCCCCCCCTGCAACTCCGTGACGAGCTATTATCAAATGTGCCCTCTTTTTTTTTTCTTTTTTTTTTGAGAGAGTCGCAATACAGAGAAATAAAGGAAAATGTAAAGCTGAAACGATGGAGATATGAGAAATGGTTTCCAACGCAGATTTTCACACAATTCAAGAGGTTTCCCAGCTAAAGGGTTTTTATGATTTCAACCCTCCCGAGTCACGAATCAAATCATGGCTGTCGATCCCGATTTGTTTTATGTGGTAGGTGAGGAAGCTTTTCTGCATGGAATTCGTTGGACTTTCATCGTTAGCCATGTCTAATCTACCAAGGGAACAGCTAGTGATCATATAATATAAAATTTGTGGGTGGATTTGAATTACTCTTGGAAATTAGAATCAGGAGTCGGTGCTAAATTATGAGCACCGAGACTCCGAGCTTTTCTGTGTTTTTTATTGACAGGATTAGTTAGCATTCAATCTATATATAAATTTAGGACTATCCCTGGATGCTACGGCTTTTCATTAGTTTTTGCAAACATTGTGCAATCTTTCACCTTGATTTCTACCATGGCATGATCTTAACACCTAGCGACAAGGTCCCATTTTTCAGAAAATGGTTTCACATGCTCTGATAGGAGGAGATTGGGCCCTTCCTTCGTCCTTCAACGTGAGAGACAAAACAACATGAATACTAAATTCACATGCTGCTCTTAATCGAGTCTATACTCAAGGGTGTCCGACCATGCAAGATCACCTGAGATCAAGCACCTTCTCAGACCAAATATAAGTCTTAAATCAAAGTTGATTAGTGACTAAATCTAAATATTAGATCAAATAATTTAATAAATTACGAGCTGGAAAGAATAAAGTAGGCGAAGCAAAAAAAGAAACTAGCATGCCAACAAAATGTTATTAAGAACATGAACAGATTAAATCACACTTGTTCAAACGTGGATTAAACAGTACTGCAGAATGAGATAATTATCATAAGAGTGGAACAATGATACTATAGAAGGTTAATTATTCCATTTGTCCTTCAAACAGAATTTACCCATTAATTCTGTGCTCTTTGGATAAGTTTTGATCTCCTTGTTTCTTGCCAAAATTAATAGTAGTGCCGCAAGCATCTCCTGCCTCTGTGGGATGCCAGTCTTTAACAGAGGCATTAAAAATCTGGATTTTAATATTTGGCATGGTGCTTTGAAATACTCCATGGATCTCTATGATTAGAGAGCTCCAGAAGCTCTGAATTTTCTTTCAGCCTACTGCCCACCTTTCCTGCTCGAACTTTGATTGGGTGGCTGCAGTGCTGTCATCGTGGTTGTTATGGGCCATCGCCTTTTCCCTCTCTGTCCTTCGCCATTAAAGTCCGAGCATGGAAAGGAAAGGAGAGCAATCATCAACGTCATTTGTCAAAGGTTGGCATCATATTCCTTTTGAAAACAACATCATCCTAACTACGATTTTGTTCTTTTATTGGTGCTTTAATTTCCAATCTAATCTCGCATCGTCTGTTATCATGTTTCTTCGCAATTTAAGTTACCTTGGCGACCTGCTTTGACCTCGATAATTCAAAATTAGATACAGAAAACTGCGAGACAGAAAATCTTGACTCGCCTTACACAATGGGTACAAAATCTATTTAAAATTTGGTATTGGGCTGCAGCAAACGTGCTAAAAAAATTATCCACATGGTTAACAATAAAACAACTCATTCACTAATGTAGATGCATGCATCCTTAGAGTGTGTACGTTTTTACAATAAAAAAATACTTTTAAAATTTTTAATTTTTTAATATATTTTTAGTTTGTTTTATTATAATTTTTTTTCTAATTTATTTTCTATGACACTACTTAAAAATTTAAAAATAATTTATTTTTCAGAAAAAAATATTTTCTAAAAAAACCACTATAACAACGATGAAACTACTTAATTATGGTAAGGTACGGACTAGTATTCCCTTTATTCAAAAGCGAAGGCTTTTGTTGAAACTAATTGTTACAAAAAAAAAAAAGAAGGATTTTTCCTTAAAAAAGTAATGATTTTTGAAGTTTTTTACTATAACAACAATGAAATAGTAATTTTTTTATATAAAAAAATTCAAGATAAATTTACCACTTTATACTTGATGTGTTTATTATTTTAGACTTAATATTTATCAATATTGTTTTTTTCTTATCTCTAACTTTCATAATTAACCCTTATCTTAAAATAATATATCTACTTTACACCTGGCATACCTAATGTTGAAACTTGAAATGGCACCTTGAAGATTTTTAAAATTTTTTTTCTTACATCTTACATTTTCTTGGATCTAGTCCCGTCGACTAGTCACGGCATACAGGTAATTCCATGCACTAATCTGTTGCCTGTCTTGAATAATTGGTTTCTCTGATTGAGAAATAACATAAAAATAATGGGCTAATAAATAAATATAGGGTGACATTATTTTCAAACCTAGAGTTGTCTGTTCAGTGACTAGAACCCACCGTTATGGACACCATAAGAATCTAACAATTTCTGGTACATGTCCTCTCTTCAGACATGGATTTTGAAATTTCTTTGCTCCTCGGTGTCCGTTTTAGACTGGTCCAAGTTGGACTCTTGGAAGGGTAAGGGTCTTCTTGATTCAATCACGGCGCGTTGAGTTCACAATCAAGCTGAACCTGAACCATTTTTCTACGCTCATCCAACGGCCAATATCCACCGGTACATCGCCCTTGCACCCATGTCTCTATAAGACAGCGCCGGTTCCTTATGATCTCGGGGCCCGCCCTCTCTCCTTAAGAAAAACCTTACGAGATTCGAGTGTTGACTTTTATGGAGATCCCGTGATATGTCATCTCGGTCCCTGTAGCTTGAGACTTGTCGATATCCATCCTGGAGCAGTACGGCTTCACTGTCACATGCAAGCATGGGTAAATTGCTGACGGTGACTAGTTGCTGGGCCGTTTTTTAACTTTGTCGGGAAATTTCCTCAGACGCTACATGTGAGCAGAGAGAGTTGAGAGGTAAAATGAAAGAAAGGAGAGAGAGAGAGAGAGAGAGAGAGAGAGAGAGTTTAGTGATAATATTGCATGTATGTGAAATCCATAACCATAATCATTGTCGGTGAATATTTTTATAGGATTTTAGGATAAAACAAACCTGAAATCTGCAAGTACTTATTGTTTTTTTGAACAATCAACATATTGAAAGGCAGAAGGAAAAGAGACGATAATGCGTCTAGAAACCTGCTTCTCTAACCAAAAAATTAAAATGAAAAAAAAAGGCTAAAAAAATGAGAAAAACATTGGATATATATATATATATGTGTTTTTTTTAATTGTTGATTGTAATAATAAATTGATGATTTTACCAATAATTTTTTTTCAATAAACTGTTTCTCAAGGGAAAAACAATTTTTTTATTTAGTTTATTTTAGAATTGTTAAAGGATATCTCAGTCTTTTCATCATTATTTTGTACAATAAATATTTTTATATATTTAAAAGCAAATAATCATTTAACTATAGTCTAAGATCTTTTTTGATATTTCATATTTTTGTTTCACTATAATGTCTCTATTATCTTTAAAAGCAAAAAATAATAAATATAAATTCATCTAAATTAATTATTATGGGTTGAAACAGTAAATTTATCAGTTTTTTCTACAATAGCTTTCATTCTTATCCTTTTTCAATTATCATGAATTAATTATTTTTTAATTGAGAAAAGCGGTTATCTTTTTGTTTTTTGCAAATTCTTCCACCTAACTTGAGTCTAAGTTTTTTTTATAAAAAAAAATCTCTTTTAAAGCTTGACTTTAGAGGTTTAATCATCATTTTGGAGATAACTTGGTCTTTTACTTAATATTAATAATAAATAATAAAAAAAAATATTTTTTTAATTTTATCATTTGATGTTAAGCTGATTGAGAAAGACTTCACAAGTGATTATTTTTCTTGATTAATTAAGGTTATTACGGTCTGAAACAAACATTTATTTTAGGATTGAAGCTTGAAATTGCAAGTATCTAATTTTTATCATATAATTAAGTAAAAATTATTTTAACTTTTTTTTTATTAAACTCATAAGTTTATGAACCGAGTTGCGTATGACCGAGATTATCTAATATGCCATTGTCTCAACACTTGATTTTTTTTTAAGTTAATTTATGATTTTGCCGATTATTTAGGTTGTCTTTGAACCCATGAAATCAATTAATTCATATCTGGTTAATTTTTATATGATTTAATTGGAAACTTACACTGAGTAAGAAACCAAGTTAATGGATTTCAAAATTTACTTGCTTGTTTTGGTTAAATGACATCATAAAAAAAACCCCATATTTTAGTATATTTTTTTATATTTTTTAAAAAATTAATCCGCATGACAAAATTTAAATCGACAGAATAGTTTTAATTTCTAATTATATTAGCTCGTGTCACCTTGAGAAACACTAAAGTAATGTGTTATTAACATATACCATGGAGATATGTTTTTTTTTATGGATAATCATATCTTTTAATATTAATTTGAAAATATCGGATATGATTTTTGTTCTAATTTTGCTGAAAAAACTCCATTTAAAAAAGAAATAAAATAATTTTTTTTAATTCACCATATACACACACACACAAAACAATCATCAAGAATCTCAAACACAACTCCATAACCAACCTAAGATTGACCAAAATTTTCACCCCACCTATTGTAAAAATCTAATAAAAAAAGAAAAGAAAAGACAATTATTATCTTAACAAATCTCACCGATATATATGGTGGAAGACAAACTAATCAATTAAGATAAAAAAAATACCTTCATTTAGTCTAAAAAAATGGCTTACACCTTCTATATAGCTAAAAAAGAAATCAAGGATCATGTTGGAACTCTCAAAATTATAGAATACTGACAAGTCTTTAACTACAGGGGCATAAATGAAACATCATTGCAACTGGAAAGACTAAAATATATTTTACCAAAAATAAACTTCACCTGCAAAAAGATTTCACTGAAAAGTGAAAAGAATAAAGGATTTCTTGTACCTTCATTACTTCTACTAGCAACTAAGATTCTAAGCCCTTCACTCTCTCTTTCTCTTTCACACCACTTCAAAATCACCACGCTTTCCCACACTTTCCTTCACTTTCTCCCAAACCAAACATGCATTTCTTCTTCTATCTCCTTCTTCTCTCCCTCTCCCTCTCTCAAACTCTCTCTTCACCAACAGAACTTGAACTCCTAATGCAAATCAAGGCTTCTTTAGACCCGCAAAACAGGTTGTTGACATCATGGGAGCCCAACAAAGACCCATGTAGTGGTGCCTTTGAAGGTGTGGCATGTAATGAACAAGGCCACGTGGCTAACATTTCCCTTCAAGGGAAGGGTCTTTCAGGCCAAATACCAGCAGCTTTAGGTGGCCTAAAGAGTTTGAGTGGTCTGTTCTTGCATTTTAATGCATTGAATGGAGTGATACCAAAAGAGATTGCTGAGCTGAGTGAACTCAGTGACTTGTATCTCAATGTTAACGATTTGTCTGGAGAGATTCCACCCCAGATTGGTAACATGTCTAATCTTCAAGGTAAGTTAAAAAGTTAAATCTTTTTTCCTTTTAACGTTGCAAATTATTATATATATTAATGGAAATATACTGGGAATATTTGTTGTGTGAAAAGTTTCAATATTGTAGTATAATCAATCCATTTTCATTTCTCTCTTTTTTTTTTCATAATTTAATTGTTTTCTAGGTTATTTTTATCTCAGCATTTCAAAGATTGAATTTAGTTCCTTGGAAGCTAACATCTTGGCTGCTCTTTCTCTCTGAAATATACAGCTTGCTTGCATTGGGTTTCCATTTTTGGGCATATAGATTTTCTTACATTCTTAATTAAAATAAAACAAAGGTTTGGTAATGATATCTGATTTTGGGTTGTTTATTTTTTGAATTCAACAACACTTCAATGTCCTCCTTGATCAATAACAGAAAGCAAAGAGCCAAAAAATAGAAGTTCCCCTTCAATTTATATGTAAATGATTACTTTAATACTGAGAGAGAGAGAGAGAGAGTCCTCCATTATTATTTAGATGGTCAGAAGTTATTGCTTCTTTCCCTTCTAAAGATTCATTCCTGTGGCTTATGGCGGGGTCAGTGTTTTTGAAACAGTGCACCCCTGAACCTGGAATCTTTGCTCCAACAATTGATATCTCCCGCTCTACAGTTATAGCTTGTAGAGAACTTTAAGTTTGTTTCTTGATTTATTGCTTATTTTGCTTTAGCACATCTTATCATGAGCTACCTTGTGGAATTTCAAGGACGCTACTGCTACCAAATGGGGGATCTTTTGCAACTGAGTATTAATTTTGCTCTCTGCGTACAGTTTTGCAGCTTTGCTACAATAAGTTGGCTGGGAGTATACCAACACAACTGGGATCTCTGGAGAAGCTCAGTGTCCTTGCTCTGCAATATAATCAACTAACTGGTGCAATTCCTGCGAGCTTGGGGGATTTGGAGTTCTTGTCAACGTTGGTTTTGAGCTTTAATGGCCTTTTTGGTCCGATACCTGTAAAATTAGCTAGAGCTCCTCTGCTAAAAAATTTAGACATTCGTAACAATAGTCTCTCCGGGAATGTACCTCCAGGTAAAATGGTTTCTTCAACTATAGCATATCGTAATGTATGCTTTCTATTACTTGTTTGTTGATGTCAAAGGAAAGTAAAGGTAGAACTGACTTCTGATTTGACTTGTTTTTTTTCTTTTCTTTTCTGTTTTTGTGGCTGAAAATGAAGCTTTGAAGAGGCTAACTACTGGATTTCAATATGGAAACAACCCTGACTTATGTGGCGTTGGGTTTTCTAACCTTGAAGCATGTGTGACTTCTGATCCTAATAAACCTGAACCTTCCGAACCTAATGTTGCTTTGCCAAAGGACATCCCAGAGTCTGCAAACCCTTCTAATTGCAGTAAAAGTGACTGTTCACATCTGACAAAAACCCCAAGATATGGTATCATATTCGGGGTGATTGGAGTTTTCATTGCAATGTCTGTCTCCGGGTTTCTGATGTTCTCATGGTACCGTCGCCATAAACAGAAAATTGGAAGTGCTTCTGACACTTTGGATAGCCGTCTTAGCACTGACCAGGCCAAGGAGGTTTACAGGAAGGGTGCCTCCCCGCTTATTAGCCTAGAATATTCCAATGGGTGGGACCCCTTGGCCCTTGATCGAAGCAAAAGTGGGTTTTCTCAAGAAGTTCTTGAGAGCTTCATGTTTAATTTAGAAGAGGTGGAGCGTGCAACTCAGTGCTTCTCGGAGGTGAATTTGTTGGGGAAGAGTAATTTCTCAGCTACCTACAAAGGGATCCTAAGAGATGGGTCAGTTGTTGCTATAAAGTGCATTACCAAAACAAGTTGCAAGTCTGATGAAGCTGATTTTTTGAAGGGGTTGAAGATATTGACCTCGTTGAAACATGAAAATCTGGTGAGACTGAGAGGTTTCTGCTGCTCAAAAGGAAGAGGGGAGTGTTTCCTCATCTATGATTTTGTTCCCAATGGAAATTTGGTGCAGTATCTTGATGTAAAGGATGGCAGTGGGAAGGTTCTTGAATGGTCGGCTAGAATTTCTATCATAAATGGCATTGCTAAAGGCAAGTGTATCTTCTTGCTTGCAGAAGTTGCAGTAATTGTTTTGTTTTCTCACTGTTTCCTTCTTTTTATCTTGATGTTAGCTTGACTTCCTGCTAAAGTTCTAGAAATGGCCATTACTAATGTCTTTTCAAGTATGCTATTGTCTATGAGGGTTTGGATTTTGGTGGCAATCGAGGCAAAGGCTGAGTTAACCATATGATTGACATAGATGATGGAGGCTGTGATCCATTGAGATAGACTGCAAACCTTATTGAGACATGCATTTGTTGAAGCTGGAATTACCGTTATTTTATTGTCATCTAGATCCAGTTAATGATCATTCTAATGGCCATTACAAATGATTTTTGCATGAATTTGCAAAATACCTGTGCAGTATTGAGCACATAATATGCTAACTCCTTTGGCCTATACTGAAGTTTTGTTCCTTCCTATCCAGGTATTGCGTACTTGCATGGAAGTAAAGGAAATAAACATGCTCTAGTTCATCAGAATATATCGGCTGAGAAAGTGTTCGTCAACAGACCGTATAATCCCTTGATCTCAGATTCAGGCCTGCACAAACTCCTTGCGGATGACATTGTCTTCTCCATGCTCAAAGCCAGTGCTGCCATGGGATATTTGGCTCCTGAATACACAACCACTGGCCGTTTCACAGAAAAGAGTGATGTTTATGCATTTGGCATGATTGTACTTCAAATCCTCAGTGGAAAACGTAACATCACCCAGTTGACTCTCCACGCAGCTGAGTCATGCAGGTATGAAGATTTTATTGATGCAAATCTTGGAGGAAACTTCTCAGAATCAGAGGCAGACAAGCTTGGAAGAATAGCCCTTCGTTGCACTAGTGAATCTCCTGTTCACAGGCCAACCGCGGAAACTGTGATGCAAGAACTAAGCGAATTTATTGTCGCTGCTTAATTTATTTGAAATTATGGTCTTTTTGTCTCAATTTTCGGACAAGAAGAGGGAAGTTGTAGATGCGTCACTAACCACTAGCTGATGTCGAAACTCCTTTTACTAATATCTAACTGCACTGTGTTGTCTTGAGGACTCAAGTTCCTGTGAACGTCGTATCTGTGACCGACCTTCGAGCCAATTGTAATAACCTAGGGGGTTGTCTGAAATGAATTAATTAGTCATGTAACAAGTGAGTATCTGTTTTCTTAATAAGCAGACTAAGTTTATTCTAGTTGCAATCAAAGTTCTTGCGGGTTTATGTTACTCCATGCATGCTGTAGCGCATGAGAATTGGGAAACCCTTTCATGCATTTTTCTTCGCCCTCAAATCCTTGGGGTTCTCTTCCTCTGTTCCAGGAATCAAACACCATTGACACAAAATAACCTGACCTTGCATAGCCACTTCCATCTATTATCTTATTGGCAGCAAAGTACTATTGGTTTTCCATAGATAGAAAGGTCATGGTGAGCTCTGCGTCATAGATTATACAGCTCAACTAATTACTTTGTGGTTGGAAGATTGAACACGTTCAAACCCATTTTATTGAATTTTTATTTGATTTTATTATTGGAGTTAATTTTATTTAGTTTGGACTTCCATCTTATTTTAGTAGATTGCTAGTCTAACTGTTGGAATGGTTTACTTCTACTATTTTAGTGTATTTTTTTTTATGAGGTTGACACTTTATAATGATTGATTAAAGAAATTGCATGCATAACTTTTATAATAGCCAAAACCCAATAATTGCCACTCATTAGAATCGTTTGTTTGTTTGTTTTTTTTTAATCAATATCCTTAAAAGAATGAAAAAAAATAATCAATAACCAAAATTTATCAGAATCCCTTTCCAATATGATCACTCTCCAACCCAAGATAACCAAAACCCCCTCTCAATCTCTTCAATTCGATATTTGTTAACAAATAATAAATGCCTATAGCTTCCTATGATCTCCTCTGCTGTTATATTTTATTCTTCACACAAAAAAGAAATGACAACGAAAGAAAAAAGAAGGAAAAGAAAAGAAACCAAAAGAAAGAAGAAGGAAAACATGGATGAAGCTTTGCCACATCTTAAGGGACGACCAAAGATAAAATACAAGGGCCGGTCTCCTATTAAAGTCCACAATGGCATTTAGTTTTTTTTTTTTATTAATTATTAATACTATTAAATTTCACAATGACATGTAAGAAGCTTCACAGTACCATCCATAGTAATTTGGCCACATTGTTTATTTTTTTTTAGTTTTTTTTAATTAACGTGAGTGTTTAGATTAGCTTCCGTGCATTTTAATTAATCTTATAAACTCTAAAGTTAATAATAATATAAGTTTTTAGTGGTTATTATATTAGCAATCACAAAGTTTAAATCTAAAATTATAAAAAGAATAAATATTTTGGTTCTAAACTTTTATTACTAGACTATTATTAAATGACTTTTAAAGCTCAATGAACATGCACCTTTAATTTTAGAACATCACCAGCGAAAGGAATTGTAACTTAACCACATTGCATTAAACAAATAATAATTCTCAATTGATATAAAATGAACCATTATTCTAAACATTGATCCTTATTATAATAGCTTTTCTTAGGTTTTATATATATATAAAAAATTATTGTTACTTTAATGACAAAAACATTGCAACTTGCCCTAATTATAATGGTTTTTTTTTTAAAAAAAAACTAGATAGAAAACATGTCTTTTTTGGTATCACATCATACAATAATACTATTTGGATAGTTTATCTTTTTTGCAGTTTGATTTGTAAAATAAGCAGAAATTAAATGCTAACAAGTAATTGAAAATTAAGTTGCTTCGATAGCTTAAAATAAAAATGAAAATTAGAATATTTTTTCTGCTAACGACCTCTTCCTTCCCTCCATTAAATATCGAGAAAGAAATGTAGGGGGTAATTAATAAATTTGCTTCCTGCGTTAATTTTCTAGAAAAGGAGTAAAGATCTTGTGAAGATGAGAGAAAAAAATTAATGTGACAAAGATTAAATTTGACAATAACATTAATAGATTGCCAAATTAAATAGCAAATGTAAGCCTCTGATTTAGAGAATCACAAGCTAACTAGCTAGTCGTGACTCTTAATAAGTTAAGAAATCAACTTGAGTTCAAATAATTAACCAGAAGATTAATTCTAGAGGAGAGAAAATGAGTGTCTATTTGCCCTTTGATCTAGACAATTTTTTTTAATTACCCTCCACTCTTAATTATAAACTTGCAACTAATTAAGTCTTAGTCTATAACACATTTATATAATTTTTTTGTGATATTTTTACAGTAAAATTAAACAAATTAATAGCTAGTGAGAATGCTCATTACATAGTTTTTTTCTTCTATTAATTAGCATGATATATATCCTCATCTTAGTTTTAGGTATTCTTGATTTTGTATATAGCCATTCTTAAGACTACATACATGCATTTCTATCTTCTTAGTTTATGCTCCCTTCAAAGAAGAAGAAGTATAGGATTGCCGATCTCTTCTTTCGTATGAACTCAACTTCGCCTCTTTATTTCGTGGCGAGGTTAGCTTGTCACAGGTGGCTATCTTCTGTGAGGATGACTTTAACACCGCTGGCAATTATATCCATTTCGTTGCTTAATCAGCAAGAAAAAAATAAAAAAGAAAAATTTCTGATCCCACTAGTTTCAACAACTGTCTGAAGCTCGCAGTGATCCTAATTAATTACAAGCATGCAAGATAATTATTATTATTATTATTATTATTATTTATTTCAGCTAAATTGCTAATTGATATTTAAGCAATTGCCAAAAGTGGAGGTTATTATATTCTTGGATTATATATGTAACCCTACATATTCTTTTGGGGTTAAGATCAAACGCGGTTTCTAGATATTTCTCATACCCTTTTTAAGACCCAACGACTCCACCAAAAACTCAAGTCTCAATTCTCAACACCCCACAGAAAGAACACCAAACGTAGAGGAGAGAAGCTGAAAGAAATACTAGGAGATCAGAGTAAATTAGAGATTATGAAGCTGGTTTGGACCCCAGATACTGCTTTGAAAGCTTATGTTTGTACTGTCAAAACAGTAAGACAATCCCGACCTTAAACGCACAACTCCATCTTTTATGTCTATTCTCTATTAATTTCATTTTAATTTACTTACTATTATTTTTTTACTTCTATTGCAGTGTGGGGATTTTAAAGAATCGAGCGTAGCAGAACTTCTCTCGGCCATGGCTGCCGGTTGGAACGCAAAGCTAATAGTTGAATCCTGGTCCAAGGCTGGCCCGATAGCGACGAGCATCGGCCTAGCCGTGGCGGCTAAGCATACGTGTGGAAGACATGTGTGTGTGGTCCCAGATGAAGGGTCAAGATCGGAGTATGTAAAGGCCATGCATGGCGCCGGCATCAGGGAGACAGAGGTGCTGGTAGGAGAAGCAGAAGAGGTGATGGCAGGGCTTGCGGGGGTGGATTTTCTGGTGGTGGATTGTAGGCGGAGGGATTTTGTTAGGGTTTTAAGGTTTGCTAAGTTGAGCCATAAAGGTGCCGTGTTGGCGTGCAAGAATGCATTTCAACAGTCTGTTTCTGGGTTTAAATGGCACGGGGTGCTTGAGAGAGGGACACGTGTTGTTAAAACTGCGTATTTGCCTGTTGGGCAAGGATTGGATATGGCTCATATAGGGAGTAATGGTGGGAAGGGGAGTTCAAAAGGTGGTCCTAGCCGTTGGATTAAGCATATCGATCGAAAATCAGGTGAGGAACATGTATTTCGTAAATAAAATCTTGGTGTAATTACGAGAAACACAAAGGTAGTGACGAGAGTCTATATATAGAGTTAATGAGTAATAGTTCCCAGAACCTAATTAATGGAGTCTGAGTTCTTGCAAATTATTCTTTTTGGGTGGGATTTAGGTTTCTCTTATAATTAAGTCAATTTTTTTTTTTTTAATGAGAAGTTATAGTAAATAAATATTAAATTTTAAAAATAAGAATATTTTTAATTCATGTATAATAAATATTAAAAATATATTGTAATAGATTGAATATTGTGAATTCTAGATTATTTAATTTTTCTTTTATTTGAAGAGTCATAATTTTATTTTTATAGGGAGGATGACTGTTATATTAACATTAATGTTGATATAAGTATTTATTCACATGACACTAATATTAATAAGAGAACTACGTGTTTATAAAAGACAGCCAAATATTATTGTGCATATAATATTAATGTTAATGGGATGAATCTTTATAATTAACATCAATATTGGTTGATGCATGAGCAACTCTACAAGGACCTTGTTGTAAGGCTAGGGTGTATAATCCTAGATTTTCATGTTGTGTGCTTTAATATGAAATAATTTTAAATCTAAAAATATTTTATTTGATATCTTGTCAGATTTATAAGTGTTTGGACCTAGTATATAGTCAAGTTTAAAAAAGTTAAATATGATATTTTATTAGATTTACAAACACTTAAGCATGACATATAATCAAGTTTAATGGAGTTAAGATTAATATCTTATCAAATCTTTTTTTCACATGTAAACAAGCCTTTATGTGGGGTCTTTTTTCTCCTAATTCTTTTAGCCATTAGCTTTAAAAGAAAATTGATTTCAGTATGGAATGTACTGTTAGATCACTAATAATCCATCATTTCCATTTATTATAAACTCATTATTTAAAAATCATCTACGAGTATTGTTATTTTATCCTTAATTGAAACTTAATCCTTTGATTTAGAATTCAACAAGCGTGATGCTTTGTGTTTTTTTTAGAAACAATAGATCTGGAGTTCATTAAGAGATCTGTTTCAATCTTAAGCTTTTATATCTAATTATTATTTTTGGCGGGATTTCTTGATAAACTTATCCAGCCACGAGGAAAGTACCCAGTCATGGTCTTAATCGTTCAAGCGATGTCCCAATATCTGAACGATCAGAATCTGTGATGGAAAATATCATCACTCCTTTCAATTTATTGTATAAGATTCTGAAGTCTCATAAAATTTGTTCCTGGAAATTAAGCAGTCGTATAGCCATTATAGAAAAGACATTTTAAGATCAACATACTTTCGGAATTTACGCAAAAGCATCGTGAGGAATCCTCGGATTTCAAATTGAAAGAAGAGAATCACTGGGCCTTCTGTTGTCCTGACTAACGAATCAGACACTCTGCTCCATTCTATGATTCTCGATAGATTACACCTGGTTTTAGACAAAGTGCAATGGTTTAGCCTGTTCATTTATTCTGTGAACAAAATTTAAAATAAAGCCATTCTTTTTTCTATGGAATTTCGGGAAAACACAGATAACTCGCTGAGAACATCCAACTTCTTCAAGAACATGAAGTCAGATGCTTGTTACATGCAATGTGGTCTTTACATCAAATCAACTAACATCCATGTTATTAGTCTGGAAGCTGCTTTTCTAATCATAAAAGAAAGAGCAGTCCTGTGCAGCTCCAAGCACCTCCTTGCAATCATGAAGATCGCAATCTACAAGTACAAAATCTGCCCCTCTGTAGTCCTTTGATAATAGGGTCTTGGCATCTCCTGTGACAAACTTAACACAATCTGCATAAGGTCCTGGAGCATTTCTTGATGCACAAATATTGGGTTTTGCTGGTAAAATACAGACCACATTGCCACCAGTTTGATGTGCAGCCGCTACTAATGACAGTATGGTGGATCCATCAATGCTAGCGGACGCTATCACCACGAGTTGTCCAGGGCTGATATGAACTCAGCTACATCAAGCTCCTTTTCTCTTTTTCCCTATAAAATAAAGCACCCAAAATCAGGAAAAAGAAAACAGTACGCAAAACATTCTTCTCACAAAACTTGAGAATTTTGTAGGAGATTTGATATATAAGATGCTATTGCTTACCATTTTCAGGGCAGGGAGATAAGCTGTGGTGGCATTTTCAGCTGACGAACTAGCCATATTTTCTTTGTTTTGCTTTAGAGTGTTCTGGTACCGAAATGAATTATAGTATGTTTCATGTGTTGCTGGGGTGAGCGACAACCACATAAGATATACACGTGTGCCATTAATTATTTGCTTGCAAGCAAACTAAGGGAGGTGTTTATTGAAGAATTAGAAATTCTGCTCAATCACCACCTGGTACAGAATCGTAAATTAAAACAGAAGGCATTGGTTAAAAAATCCACATGAACAGGAACAATTCACTTACTCCATCGCCGCCTGTCCTTCTGGTCTTAGTGGAAGTATAATATCCTCCATACATACCTCCATATGTGGCTTTGCAAATCTGAAAAATGGAACTTCGGATTTGTGGATTTGTTCCTTCAGTTCTGTTATGATCACTCCTATAATTCACACTCTTGTTTTCCCTCTCTATGAGACAAACCACAGTTGCAAATCATTGATACACAAGAACAATAATTCACTAGCAAAAGCAGATATAAACCAATAATAATTTTTATTTTACCATCAGGATGCTCAGCTGATGGCTCTTTGCTTGAACCAATGTTGTTTTGATGGTCACTCTTCTCATCCCCAGTTTGCACATCTTCTTTTTCACCCTCTATCGGTCTGCAGGACGTCCCTGCTAGTAGAACTGGAGGATCATACCTGCTAGACTCAAACATGCTACCAAAAGGGAGAGCGAAGAGCGAGTCATCAAATGGATCCCTCCCTCCAAATAGGCTCGGCAACAAACCAAAGCCCCGGAAATTGCCAAAAGGATCACCCATAGCAAATAGATCATTTCTACCTTGCCTTTCCCTCTGCATTTTTTATGGTCTATCCTCCTAACACTGGAAAACAGAAAATGGATTCATGGTTTGGTGGTCTTCAAAACCATGCATAAAAGAAAAAGGTCCGTGAACTGCACAACTCCGCTAAACAGTAAATGAATTCAGAAAAGCCGATTGAATGTTACTGCTGGAACAAGAGCATTAACATAATTACTCAGAGAACACTACAATTTCTACCAATGAAACAAGGGGCACAAGAAGACAAGATTCTTACAATTCTTTTCTTGAGAACGGCGAATGAAGTTCAAAACCTTTTCTTGTAAGAGATAAATAACAACAAAATTTAAATTTTAATAAGCTCTTGATGATCCAATTTTAAAAGGAAAAAGAATTAATCAATCAAACCTCTTATGCCAAATACGTCTTCAATGCTATTGCAAGTATAGCAACTCCCAAGAAATGTCAATAATCATTTAGCACTTTCAAATTCACTTAAAGAAAACCATTTTTTATATATATTTGGGATGAAAAGATAGGAAGAGAAGGATTTGGATAATGTAACGTAAAATGCCTTCACAACATTACTAAAGTAATATGCAAAGGCTTGAAAAAACAGGGAAGAAACGACTTTATGGGGAAGACAATTATAAGAGCCTTTCATACTCTATCTTGTAGCATAAAACGGATAAACAATGGAACTTCTAATGATCTGATCACATAAATACATCATCAAAATAACAAACTGAAAACTGAAAGCCAAAAGAAAAACTGTTTTCAGCTTAATCATTGCTATAATTTCACTGACCAGTGCGAGGACATGTTACTATGTTTGGCAGGAGGGAAATTGAAGGAAAGTGGAAGAGAGAGAGAGAGAGAGAGAGATGACTAGAAAATGAAGCGATTGAGATTTTCGGACCAACGTGGCTGGCTGCACATTTGTCAAAAATTTGATTTTTTTTTAATCTTAAAATTTAAATTAGTTTAACTAGTAAGATTTATTTAAATTATTATTTTAAATTTTATAAACTTTTAAATTACTAAATTTATATAATTATTAATTTTAAATCTCGTAAGATTAATTAAAATATATTTAAGCTGGTGAAGATACTATATTAATAAAAAAATTTAATTTTTTTTTGTTTTTAGATATTTTAATAAAAATAAATTTAAAAAAATTTAAAAAATATTATTTTAATATATTTTTTAAAAAATATTTTTAAAATTAACTCCATTTACCATTTTAAGAAGGGAAGGAGAGGGAGAGAAGGAACCCAAAAGGCCCAGTCCTCTGTTTTCGCGGTGAGAAATTATAACTACCGAGAACTGGACACGTGTAGTTCAAAAAAGAACACGACACGTACTTAGTTTCTGTTTTCTTCCAATGTTCGGCCCATTTGTCTGAATTTTGAATTGCATTTCCCGGCCTCTTCAATTTTTTTTGGCTTTTTTCTCTTTCGATCCCTTTTATTCCTTCTTTTCTTTTCATTTCTGTTATACTACGGAATCTTTTTTGTTCTCGGATCAATATATATTCATCAGAACTAAATTTCTTCATGACGAATTTTAGATGTCTTAGAAATTTTAAAAACAAGTTATCACATCAGGAACAAGCTGTTATTTACACCCTCTGTTACAAAATTTAATGCCAAATCTTTATTACCAAGTTGTTACTTCAATCCTTTGAAGCACGTCTTCAGAGAACAATTTTTGTTTATTTATTTATTTATTTCACGATGTTGGTTATTGTCTTCTTTTTCTTTCGTCCTCACGATCAGAACAATTTTTAGCGAACTTGTAACAAAAGAGAAGCAAGAACAAACATTTTAATGCTGATGATTTTACAAGTCAAAGGACACTCTAGAAAAGAGTCGGGTTAGAAACTCTCTGTCGAACAAAAAATAAATAAGGTAAACATTATTGCTATTGGAATCACCAACGGCTCTCACAGTATAAATTTGACTGGGAAGACTACACACATTTCACATAAGGCAGTAAGATGATAAATCATTGATCCTCCTTTAACAAGGCCTAGTTTATGACTCATGGCACACAAGCACAGCGTTGAAGTATATTTTCCATTTAAAACAAGCATCCGGCAATGCAAACCAGACTAGTTTCTATATTTCCATTCAAATGGTACAACAAAACTTACAAAAACATCAGCAACGCACCACGTGCTAAAGAATCCTCATTCCTTATCTTACAATTCTCAAGCTCCTGATAATCAGAACAAGATATAAAGCATCAGCCTTTCATGCCATCCCCACTATTCAAGCAACCTAGGTATTGCTTCACCTGATCAGCTTCTCAATGCAATGCTCCCTGTCCCCCCCCTCCCCTCTCTCTGGTTATTTCTACAATATGTCCGTGGGAACTAATGGTTAGGGGCGAATTAGCAGCTGCAAGTTGTATACTGGTTAATTTGCAATCGAACATCTATTGTTACAGGAAAAAAAACCCTAGTTCATGGATGCACAACTGCTGCCTAGAATTCTTGGGAATCAAAATCTGGTTTCGATGGATATTCAAGACCCTGAAGTGCAGGCATTCGCCTTGTATCTTCATCTGAATAAGCTGGAATGAACCAGAATCGCTTATCTGCTCCAAACACCTGAAACAAAAGCACAACACATTCGAGAATATTCAGCAGAGGAGATGGTTATAACAACTTGACATCCCACTTCAACAATTTATTAGGCCTGATGATTGCCATTTCAACACAGCTTGACAATATGCATGTTAAACCAGGTAAATATCAAGCACGCTAGGAACAATTTCCTAAGATAACTGTAGACCTTGAACACATTCCTTAAAGCTAATAGGCATTTATCATGGCTACATGGCACTGGCATGCTAATATGATGTTTTTCTGATTTACAGTGAAAGAGTGCTATGATATTGCACTTTGACAATGAAGTGAGATTGTTGAGTATGAAACGAGTATTGTATTTTATAGCCATCCTGCCATGAGGATTCTCACACCTTTCACACATAATCTGCCAAGAAATAATTCAAAAGTAAATAACATCACAAGTTCATTAAAGCAGCGAAAGCATTGATTTTTACTCTTTCTTAGCTTTCATACAGGCACGAAAGAAAAGAAACAAACATCAAAAATAATTTGTAGAAAGTACTAGCCTGCTCAAAATTCTTCTTTCGACCAAGGTCATAGCGCCATTTTGGGGTGGTCTTCTTCTCATATGCCTGAAAACAAGACAATAGCAGCTCAACCAGCAGATCTTTAACAGAAATGGCTGCAATTCTATAACACACTTTCAATTATTTTGTGTATCAGGAGATCCACACAAAACCAAGGAAATTGAGTACCAAAGACCAGAGCTGTGAACCTTCACAAGCATGGGGCAAAGCAACACAATGATGTGATGTGAAGACCCTCCAGTGCAGTAGTTAAACTATTCCACAAATACCTACTTGTCTACCAATTTTTATTAGACATTGACCCTGCAAACAGAGTCATCATAGTTTCTTATTCCACGTCCACAAAGCATGGAAAGCTTTTTATTAGACACTGAAACTACAAAAAGAGTCACCATGGTTTCTTATACCATATCCACAAAGCAGGCAAAGAGACTCGCTGAATGCCACAGAACAAAAAAAGCAAAAGCTGACAAATTGACATCTGGTCTAAATACACAAACTTGGGTGGAAAAAAAAATACCTCAATTGTTGTTGTATTGGCAGATACCAGAGATATGTGCATGATCAGAAATCCCAGAACACTCAATGCAAATGCCAGATTTAAGACTGTAAAACAACAATAATAGTTTTAGACTACTGCAGAATTCACCATTAAGTAGGTTAGAAAGCTAAGCTCAGTAGAACTTACCAAAGGCAAGAAATGTGGTTGCAAGAGTGCCTGGAGTGCCAGGAATTTCTCCATCACTAAAGAATGCTATAAAGTGTGGTAGAAGAGATAAAGTTACAAGACTTGTCTCAAGACATGTATAGAACTGCATAAAAAAATTTAAGATTGCAATTAATTAGGATATTCTAAGTCAGACTACCGCCAATTTGGTACAGCCTCACAAATAAAAAGGAACAAACTATTTCTTATAGCAAGCATTTCTATCTGATTATATATTTATCAAAGCTTTAAAAGGCGAACAATGTTTTAAAATCCAGACAATTTCTTCGCCTTTCGATTACAAATGAAAAAAGAAAGAAAGTAAGAAGTGAAAAATGAAATCAACACACTCATAAATAATGACCTCTGAGTCATCAGGATCAAAAGGTAGACACTGAGATTAACAATGCTGGTGTTTGGCAGTCCACAGGAAATCCTGGCCAGGTTAAACCAAACTCTAAACCAAAAATTGGAGCATTGTCAAACAGCCTAGGCTATATCATCCAAGCTATACAGGAGAGGAGCACGTTGCTGGCATGATCACATAATTTGTCACTAAAAAAGCATAGATTGTGTGCTAATATATATACAGGCAGGCAGTTCAAACTTTGTCAAAACTCAAGACACCAGGAGCATATTTAGAAAACTAGTTAAGTCCCAAACTTCCTATGTGTTAGACAATATGATATGGTAAGACAACATATTTTCAGCTTCTTATGATGAGCCCTGGATGAAAACTTGGAACCACAGATAATTCCCTCTGCTACCCATAGGGACATGAAACAGAACATCAAACCACATTTATGCTTACCATTTAAACAAAACAAGAGCCTATCTTCATTACAATAAACAGCTCCCTTATAACCCAAGGGATACATCAACAATCAATGAAAAAAACCAACATTTTGCCAAAAGGCATAGAAAGAAGCAAATCACATTGTTTGAGTTAAACAAGAATTTTGAAATAGGTAACTTCTGTGGGGTGAGGCAGTAAAGCCAACTTACCAAAAATAGAAGGAAATACTTATAATTTAAGGCCCCAACACAATTTACAACCCATACACAATGATGGTCCATCTTTAGCACACACCTCCCACCTGAAAGGAAACAGAACGTCAAACCATCTTCTTTAGTGGAAAAACTAACTAAAGCTAAAGAATGCTACAGAAGAAATCATAGCATAGAAACTCACAGACAGAACAATGATGGCAACGAGGTGGTTTTAGCTGGTTGCACTTCCTGCAATACCGGATTCTTTGATTTAATTGGTCAGACTGCACTCCACTAAATTCCGACCCATGCAATGGATCGGCCTCCCCTCTTTCCTCATCAATAGCAGGCCTCCAATTAGGAGGCACACTACCAGGATCAGTTAAAACAACAGAGAAGTAGCTCCATAATAGCATCACTAGCTGCAAAATTCAGACAAAATACTCACATAAGCAACAGCTATAACGAACAAATTGCTGTTTTTACACTATTTTAAGCTAAAGATTTAATTTTTTTCTCTCCAAAGTTTCTTAAGAGACCCCATTTTTAGCTCCATCTAAATTCTCTGAACTTAAAATTAAAAAAGAAAAAAAAATCCTACCATCCTTATAAACCCACTTTCGTAAACTTAAATCAAACAATCAGGGGAAAGAAAAGGCACAAATCTAAGAAGCAAAAGAACTCTACAAAAACAAACATACATATCACTTTTCTTGATAAAATCTTACCAAAGAATGGAATGTGATCAAGACAACAAGAGAAACGAGAGAATCAATGTCACCATCATATAAAGCAGGGCCATAATTATTCAGAACAACAGCATAATATGTGACAGCAACAACACCAAGCACCAGCAAGATCATGATCGAGCCTAAACCCCTTAAGGCCGTACAAAACTTGAACACATTCCAAGCCATAACAGCTCTAGATCTATGCATACTAATAATATAATAAAAGAAAACTCAAACTTTTCAAGTTTTCTTTTGATGGGTTTTCAGTAGACTGAATTTTAAGTGAAATTAACTTAAAAGATAAATCTAGACAGGAAACAAAAACAAGGTATTTTTGTCCTGTGGGTTTGGTGTTTTCGAGTGATTTTTTTGTGAATTGTTATATGGTTTGTCGAATTTGGGAATTTGAGGATTCCTTGGGCAGGTAAGAAGTGGAATCCATGGCACACAGGACACAGGATGGTTGTGTTCTGTGAGGGAGAAGGGGGACAGGGAAAGTTATATATATATATATATATATATCTGTGTGTTTGTATTTTTTTTTCTCGATTTTGTCAATTAGTAATTAATGTGTTAGTGAGAGGGGAATTTTTGGGGTTTGATAACGTGGAGTAATTTAACAACTCTCAAAATACAAATTTAAGGATGTTTTTAATGAAATTTTATATTTATAATTTTTAAGTATAAAAAATTTAATCTTTAAAAATTATACAAAGATCAACCCCTATAACTTATTATAATAGAAAAAATAAATTAATATAAAAAATAACCTATCAATGTTTTCATTTTAGGCTTCTAGTTTTATTTTTTATTTTATTTATTTGAAAATGAGTTTGATTTGCTTCCCTGCAATACACACACACATATAACACTGATGAGATTTTTCATCATTATGATAATTTCCGGAAAAAAAATGTAGTCAAGTCATAAAATTATTTTAGGATCCTCATTGCGGTTAGGATTTCAATCTAAAAATATTTAGATTTAATTATAGAATGGATGAGTGTTAAATAAATAAAGAGGAAATTTTATTATAAATACCTTATTATGGTTTGTCTAAAAGAGGATTTAATCTCAATTCAGAAAAGTTGGTCTAAGAATATTCTAATTCTGAAAAAAATATGGGAAGGATCAGAGTTGGATAAATATTTAGAATTTGGTAAAAACATTTATGAGAAACTACTTAATTATATTTTTAATATATTGAATTAATAAGAAACTTTTTCATTGCCTATCCAGCATCGTTTTCGTGAGACATCGAGAGTTTTCTTTTAAAAATGATCGCATCAAAGGGGTCGGTCCAAGCAATCATATAATATACAAATTCTTAAATTGAAAGCCCACGGTCCCCGGCAACTTCTGGCGGCTGTCGGACCGCCTCCCATCATAGTATCATGAGCAGTAATGGATATCCTAAGAGCTTCGGATGTGAGTTTCCTTCTAACTTATCGGTTTGGATTTTTATTCAAGAAAAGTATGTGAGAAAGATATTTTTTCGAAGTTGATAATTTTGATTTAGATAATATCATTAATATTTAATATCTTATGAGGGGAATTTAATTTTGATAAAAAAAATTTTGATTCAAAAACACCTTGAAAGAACAAAACCTATTGCTAACTTTTATACGTCATTAACAATGACTTAGTTTGGATTTATTTAAAATTAGATCCAATTTGTTGACATTTCCGAAGGTACTTCAGAAATCCGAACATATTTTCGTTAACTCACCTGAAGTATTTTTCTCATAAAGACATCCAATCATGTATAAATACTATTTTTGTCTTAAGAGGGGCGGTTTTTGTCCTGGCATTTTTTTACTTGTTTCCAATACCTTCTTCTTACTTGGACATAAGGGCATGAAAGTTAAAATCACTCTGCATCGTTTTCTTCGCCCGGATGTATACATAAAGATGTGCTAACCAAGGAAGGAATTGAGAGATCTGAGCCTCGTTCATGGTGAGATCAATAGTCTCTCATAGTAGCGTAAAAAAGGAAGTCAAATGGAAGGGTGTTCAGGGAAAGGTGCGGTCTGTGTAACTGGTGGAACAGGATTCATTGCTTCTTGCCTGATCACGAGGCTACTTGAACAAGGTTATCCAGTTCGAGCCACCGTTCGATCTCCTCTGGGTGAAGCTATTTTCTTGATATTTTCCATTTCACTGACCTTTCTTCATATGTTATGCCTAGAATATATAAATATTATTCTCTCAACTATGGAGAGAACCTATTTAAGTAGGATTTGTTTGCTAATTAATGCTAACTAACATTTATGAGCACCGATTCTTCTTTAACATTACATGGCCAGATGGTAACAAGGACATCAGCTACCTCACAGGCCTACCGGGAGCGAAGGAGAGACTCCAGATTTTCAAAGCAGATCTCAACGAACCAGAGAGTTTCAATGAGGCCATTGAAGGGTGCGCGGGAGTCCTTCATCTGGCTCATTCCCTCGATCTTGGTGACCGAGAACCAGAAGAAATAGCCACCAAAAGGTCCTTGGAAGGAACCTTAGGAATTCTGAAAGCATGTCTGAATGCAAAGACAGTGAAGAGAGTTGTTTACACTTCAAGCGCAGCCGCGATTCTGTTCAGTGGCAATGGTCAAGAAGTGGTGGATGAGAGTGCATGGACAGACATGGATTACTTCAAGGATCTAAAATTGACTGCCAGTTCTTACACGGCTTCGAAGACAAAAACGGAAAGGGCTGCTCTAGAATTTGCTGAGCAGCATGGATTGGATCTAGTGACTTTGATTCCTTCTCTTGTTCTTGGTCCGTTCAATAGTCCCAGAATCCCAGCCTCGTTATACATGGGGCTGGCTATGATCATGGGTATGATCACTCTCTTTAACAAGAAATCATACTGAATTAATTTTTAAAAAACAGTTTTAAAAATCATTTTTTTAAAAAAAAACGCTGCGGTTTGGGCAGGGTCAAACACCCTATTAGCAAGAACTCCTTCAGCAATCATGGGCTATATAAATCCTTGCTACAGTATCATTAGACTGTAAAGATACTTGAACATGGATGTTAAATGTGCAGGCAACAGGAGTCTATATCGACTTCTTGTGGAGTCAAATATGGTACATGTGGAGGATGTGGCCATGGCACATATCTTCCTTCTCGAGTATCCTGGTGCGAAAGGGAGGTACATCTGTTCATCGGATAGAATATCACTGGATGGGATGTCCGAATTTCTTTCTGCTAGATACCCAGATCTTCAAATTCCAACAAAAGAGTGAGTTCGCATTTCCTGTATCATTATATGTTTCTGATTCATGAAGAAAGTTCATTCTATTTTATCAGCTGGTCTTTTTCCTTGTATCTCTCCAGCCTTACATCCCTCTTGTGTACAGGTCCTTGAAGGACATTACAGGTTACAAACAATGCGGCCTCTCGTCGAAAAAGCTCCTGGATTGTGGATTCAGATTCGAGCATGGTCTTGAGGACATGTTTGATGGAGCTATACAATCCTGCAAGGAGAAGGGGTTTCTTTAGAATAATCTTGGCAACAACTTGTCCTTTTCTTCGCTTTGTAAGCGATTAATGGATTTGTTAATTAGAGGGATAATTAATAGCTTGAGAAAGATGTTGGGTGTTGAGAATTGAGTTTAATAAGTAATTTCAACAGCACTCTCTTGCTCGAAGATATTAATTAATAAAAGTCAACGATCAGATCATGCGTAAAATAGGGAAAAATGAACAAAACAGGATAGGCACCGCACATGGCTCAGTTGAAACAGATCCGATCCATGCGGTAGCCTGGATTTTGGAAGTGGAACAACACATTTTTATATTAGAAGTGGAACAACACATTTTCAGCTTTTATTTTTTAAAAAATAAAAGAATCATATGCAACGGACGTCTATTAGCCTGCTCTGGTCATCGAAAATTCAGGAAGTGATGTTTTATACCTAAAATTTTATTGTTAACTTAATTTTTACCTTAAAACATCTTATAAAAATCGTTAAGACATTAACAAAAATTATGACCTATAACTCAAAAATTGATCAGAAAAACCCAAAATCAATCCCGAACTATAAAACTTTTCATCCCTATATCTACTCTTTTAAGTAAGGTTTACCCAAATAATATCTAAGAATAATTTTTTTTATCAAATAAAACTTGTTAATATTATATTAGTTTTTTTTATTGAAATTTATGATAAAAATTTAGTAACCAGAGAAAAAAAAAGGATTAAATTACGAAAAAAATATGCAAAACGTTAATCCACAATGTTCATGTTGATGGGTGTGGGGCTAACAATGTTTTCCCACATCTTTTAGTGCTGTTTGTAATAATTGTAATTATAAGAGATTTAATGCTTGCTGCTGGATGTGCAAACAAATTATCTGAACACTCATTTCGTGAAAATAAGTAAATAAAAAAGAAAGCCCTTCCCAGTCGAAATATATAATTTTAGCTATAAAAAGTTTAATGTTTGTTATTTTACTAGATATCGTGTTTTACGTAGGTTAGATATTTTTTTGTAACAAAAAAAATTCTATACATAGACTTTTTCGATACCTTTTAGTATTAAAAAAAGTTAAGTGAAAATAAAAAAAAAATTATGTATACATATAATTAAATAAATTAAAAAAACCATAAACCATAAATAAAAATAAGACCAAAAAAATCAAGAAATAGATATAAATTAAAATATTTAATCTTACATGATGAAATATTTATTTGGTCATGTCTGTTAATTATTTTTATTAAAATAATTTTTTTATTCAATCAAATGATAATAGAAATAGACACATATATTAAATTAATTGAATAAAAAAAAATATTATACATGACTACACAAATTATAAATATTATTTGAAAAAAAATTATTTTTAAAAATAAAGTTAATCAATGCAAAATATTTAAAAAACTAATAATAGATGAATCTTTAAAATTTAAATCCATAACAAAAAAAATAATTATAATTTAAAAGAGGTTATTTAAATAAAATAAAAGAGATGATGATATTAATAGAAATATAAATAAAAGAGTTTTTGAAAAAATAACATATAAAAAGTATGAACTTAAAAAAATAATTAAAAAAAATAATATATAGAAAAGAAAAGTTATGGTGCTTATGGGCCTAGCAAGTCTAGCTCATTTTATTAAGGCCTACACTCTGGGTTCTTATTTTGTTGTTGTATCTGTGTCATTAAGTTCCGTATATGTATAAATTTTAGAGTATAATGATTAAATTAAATTTTTTGTGTGAACTTTGAAACCATTATCTATTTGTGGTGCATTTTCTACTTTAATCTCTTGTTTTTTAATTTTATTTTTAGTCAACAAACTCAACTCAATTTCCCTTGAAATTCCCCTAGAAAGGATGCAATCGCATAAAAGAAATGTGTGATGATCAAATTGAAAAAAATATGAACAATAAGAGGATGCATAGTGTCATCATGGGTTTTAGTTTTTCACATAATAATGTGTTAGCAATTTATTTGAACACACATTTCATTAAAAAAAAATAAATAAATAAATAAATAAAGCCTTTATCCATCGGAATCTTTAGCCTTAGCTATTTAAACAGAACCCCTAAATTGAATCGCTTATGCAATAGGAGTAGTTGAGTGAAGGAAAAAGAAAAAAAAGAAAGAAATCAAGGTTGTGTTTGTTTTTCCTTAAAAGTGATTTTTTAAAAATTATTTTTTAAATTTTTTTATGTTTGTTTGTCATTGAAAAAATTAGTTAACGAAAAATATTTTCTAATCAATGGAAAACACTTTTCAGTCAAAGAAAAATTTGGCTTGGTTTTCAAGAAAATATTTTTCTTTTATTTTGGACGAAAAACACTTTCCAGAAGTTGTAAAATATTTAGAAATGTTATATTATTTGCTGAATATATCAAAATTTGATCCTCAAACTTTTGATTTATATATGTGTGTGTGTGTATATATATATATATATATTTGAACATATTTTTTTTCAATTTTATCCCTTAGAATTTAATTTTTATATTAACTTTGATCCTTATTTTTATAATTTTTATTTGATTTTTCTTTATCATTTTTTAATTGAATTTTTTTCTATCAAATTTGGTCCTTATTCTTTTGATTGTTACTTATTTTATTTAAAATAATTTATGAAATTATTATTATTATTATTATTTTAATTTCTTTATTTTTCAATTTTATTATTTTTTAGATTTAATCTCTATTATTTTGATTATTATTTATTTTATTTGAAATAATTTATGAAATTATATTTTTTTTTCATTCAACTTTTTAATTTGTAAGATTTGTGCCTTATTATTTTAATAAACTTGAAAAAAAAAACATTAATAAGTTATTTTCCAGCTCATTTTCCATGACATGACCAAATACTAGAAAGTGTTTTTCAACTTATTTTTCATTACATTACCAAGTATCGAAAAATAATTTATTTTTTTAAAATTTACTTTCTCAAAATTTATTTTCTAAAAATTAATTACTTTTCAGGAAATAAATTAAAGCTAAATGATTGCATGAAATTTTTTTTTGTTAGGTAGCCTCGTTGTGATTGTCAATAGGTAGCCACTTTTAAAAATAAGAAAGAGGAGTTCACGCCACATTAAAAAAAAAAAAAAAAAAAAGTAGGAGTTGACACGTCCCTTTCCATGCGTATATATGAACCAGAGAGGGAGGAAGACTCACCACAACAATCTTATTCGAACTCATCTTAGAGAGGGAGAGAGAAATGGAAGGAGAAAGAGGAACAGTGTGTGTTACAGGGGGCACTGGGTACTTGGCCTCGTGGTTGATCATGAAGCTCCTGGAGCAAGGCTACTCTGTTAACACCACCGTCAGACCTCACCCTGGTAAGTTTTCTATATATATATATATATATATATATATTGGGGGGCGGGGAATTGAGAGATCTGAGCCTCGTTCATGGTGAGATCAATAGTCTCTCATAGTAGCGTAAAAAAGGAAGTCAAATGGAAGGGTGTTCAGGGAAAGGTGCGGTCTGTGCAACTGGTGGAACAAGGTTATGCTGTTCGATCTTATCCGGATGAAGCTATTTTCTTGATATTTTCCATTTCACTGACCTTTTTACATATGTTATGCCTAGAATATATATATAAGAGTAACAAATTAACGATTATACGATAGTTTTTTTATATATATATATATATATTCTCAACTATGGAGAGAACCTGTTTAAGTAGGATTTGTTTGCTAATTAATGCTAACTAACATTTATGAGCACCGATTCTTCTTTAACATTACATGGCCAGATGGTAACAAGGACATCAGCTACCTCACAGGCCTACCGGGAGCGAAGGAGAGACTCCAGATTTTCAAAGCAGATCTCAACGAACCAGAGAGTTTCAATGAGGCCATTGAAGGGTGCGCGGGAGTCCTTCATCTGGCTCATTCCCTCGATCTTGGTGACCGAGAACCAGAAGAAATAGCCACCAAAAGGTCCTTGGAAGGAACCTTAGGAATTCTGAAAGCATGTCTGAATGCAAAGACAGTGAAGAGAGTTGTTTACACTTCAAGCGCAGCCGCGATTCTGTTCAGTGGCAATGGTCAAGAAGTGGTGGATGAGAGTGCATGGACAGACATGGATTACTTCAAGGATCTAAAATTGACTGCCAGTTCTTACACGGCTTCGAAGACAAAAACGGAAAGGGCTGCTCTAGAATTTGCTGAGCAGCATGGATTGGATCTAGTGACTTTGATTCCTTCTCTTGTTCTTGGTCCGTTCAATAGTCCCAGAATCCCAGCCTCGTTATACATGGGGCTGGCTATGATCATGGGTATGATCACTCTCTTTAACAAGAAATCATACTGAATTAATTTTTAAAAAACAGTTTTAAAAATCATTTTTTAAAAAAAAAACGCTGCGGTTTGGGCAGGGTCAAACACCCTATTAGCAAGAACTCCTTCAGCAATCATGGGCTATATAAATCCTTGCTACAGTATCATTAGACTGTAAAGATACTTGAACATGGATGTTAAATGTGCAGGCAACAGGAGTCTATATCGACTTCTTGTGGAGTCAAATATGGTACATGTGGAGGATGTGGCCATGGCACATATCTTCCTTCTCGAGTATCCTGGTGCGAAAGGGAGGTACATCTGTTCATCGGATAGAATATCACTGGATGGGATGTCCGAATTTCTTTCTGCTAGATACCCAGATCTTCAAATTCCAACAAAAGAGTGAGTTCGCATTTCCTGTATCATTATATGTTTCTGATTCATGAAGAAAGTTCATTCTATTTTATCAGCTGGTCTTTTTCCTTGTATCTCTCCAGCCTTACATCCCTCTTGTGTACAGGTCCTTGAAGGACATTACAGGTTACAAACAATGCGGCCTCTCGTCGAAAAAGCTCCTGGATTGTGGATTCAGATTCGAGCATGGTCTTGAGGACATGTTTGATGGAGCTATACAATCCTGCAAGGAGAAGGGGTTTCTTTAGAATAATCTTGGCAACAACTTGTCCTTTTCTTCGCTTTGTAAGCGATTAATGGATTTGTTAATTAGAGGGATAATTAATAGCTTGAGAAAGATGTTGGGTGTTGAGAATTGAGTTTAATAAGTAATTTCAACAGCACTCTCTTGCTCGAAGATATTAATTAATAAAAGTCAACGATCAGATCATGCGTAAAATAGGGAAAAATGAACAAAACAGGATAGGCACCGCACATGGCTCAGTTGAAACAGATCCGATCCATGCGGTAGCCTGGATTTTGGAAGTGGAACAACACATTTTTATATTAGAAGTGGAACAACACATTTTCAGCTTTTATTTTTTAAAAAATAAAAGAATCATATGCAACGGACGTCTATTAGCCTGCTCTGGTCATCGAAAATTCAGGAAGTGATGTTTTATACCTAAAATTTTATTGTTAACTTAATTTTTACCTTAAAACATCTTATAAAAATCGTTAAGACATTAACAAAAATTATGACCTATAACTCAAAAATTGATCAGAAAAACCCAAAATCAATCCCGAACTATAAAACTTTTCATCCCTATATCTACTCTTTTAAGTAAGGTTTACCCAAATAATATCTAAGAATAA
Organism: Populus tomentosa; assembly: GCA_018804465.1. Taxonomy (NCBI): domain Eukaryota; kingdom Viridiplantae; phylum Streptophyta; class Magnoliopsida; order Malpighiales; family Salicaceae; genus Populus; species Populus tomentosa. The sequence goes on from CM031971.1 coordinate 10,736,908, forward strand.
TTTTTTTTATCAAATAAAACTTGTTAATATTATATTAGTTTTTTTTATTGAAATTTATGATAAAAATTTAGTAACCAGAGAAAAAAAAAGGATTAAATTACGAAAAAAATATGCAAAACGTTAATCCACAATGTTCATGTTGATGGGTGTGGGGCTAACAATGTTTTCCCACATCTTTTAGTGCTGTTTGTAATAATTGTAATTATAAGAGATTTAATGCTTGCTGCTGGATGTGCAAACAAATTATCTGAACACTCATTTCGTGAAAATAAGTAAATAAAAAAGAAAGCCCTTCCCAGTCGAAATATATAATTTTAGCTATAAAAAGTTTAATGTTTGTTATTTTACTAGATATCGTGTTTTACGTAGGTTAGATATTTTTTTGTAACAAAAAAAATTCTATACATAGACTTTTTCGATACCTTTTAGTATTAAAAAAAGTTAAGTGAAAATAAAAAAAAAATTATGTATACATATAATTAAATAAATTAAAAAAACCATAAACCATAAATAAAAATAAGACCAAAAAAATCAAGAAATAGATATAAATTAAAATATTTAATCTTACATGATGAAATATTTATTTGGTCATGTCTGTTAATTATTTTTATTAAAATAATTTTTTTATTCAATCAAATGATAATAGAAATAGACACATATATTAAATTAATTGAATAAAAAAAAATATTATACATGACTACACAAATTATAAATATTATTTGAAAAAAAATTATTTTAAAAATAAAGTTAATCAATGCAAAATATTTAAAAAACTAATAATAGATGAATCTTTAAAATTTAAATCCATAACAAAAAAAATAATTATAATTTAAAAGAGGTTATTTAAATAAAATAAAAGAGATGATGATATTAATAGAAATATAAATAAAAGAGTTTTTGAAAAAATAACATATAAAAAGTATGAACTTAAAAAAATAATTAAAAAAAATAATATATAGAAAAGAAAAGTTATGGTGCTTATGGGCCTAGCAAGTCTAGCTCATTTTATTAAGGCCTACACTCTGGGTTCTTATTTTGTTGTTGTATCTGTGTCATTAAGTTCCGTATATGTATAAATTTTAGAGTATAATGATTAAATTAAATTTTTTGTGTGAACTTTGAAACCATTATCTATTTGTGGTGCATTTTCTACTTTAATCTCTTGTTTTTTAATTTTATTTTTAGTCAACAAACTCAACTCAATTTCCCTTGAAATTCCCCTAGAAAGGATGCAATCGCATAAAAGAAATGTGTGATGATCAAATTGAAAAAAATATGAACAATAAGAGGATGCATAGTGTCATCATGGGTTTTAGTTTTTCACATAATAATGTGTTAGCAATTTATTTGAACACACATTTCATTAAAAAAAAAAAATAAATAAATAAATAAAGCCTTTATCCATCGGAATCTTTAGCCTTAGCTATTTAAACAGAACCCCTAAATTGAATCGCTTATGCAATAGGAGTAGTTGAGTGAAGGAAAAAGAAAAAAAAGAAAGAAATCAAGGTTGTGTTTGTTTTTCCTTAAAAGTGATTTTTTAAAAATTATTTTTTAAATTTTTTTATGTTTGTTTGTCATTGAAAAAATTAGTTAACGAAAAATATTTTCTAATCAATGGAAAACACTTTTCAGTCAAAGAAAAATTTGGCTTGGTTTTCAAGAAAATATTTTTCTTTTATTTTGGACGAAAAACACTTTCCAGAAGTTGTAAAATATTTAGAAATGTCATATTATTTGCTGAATATATCAAAATTTGATCCTCAAACTTTTGATTTATATATGTGTGTGTGTGTATATATATATATATATATATATATATATATATTTGAACATATTTTTTTTCAATTTTATCCCTTAGAATTTAATTTTTATATTAACTTTGATCCTTATTTTTATAATTTTTATTTGATTTTTCTTTATCATTTTTTAATTGAATTTTTTTCTATCAAATTTGGTCCTTATTCTTTTGATTGTTACTTATTTTATTTAAAATAATTTATGAAATTATTATTATTATTATTATTTTAATTTCTTTATTTTTCAATTTTATTATTTTTTAGATTTAATCTCTATTATTTTGATTATTATTTATTTTATTTGAAATAATTTATGAAATTATATTTTTTTTTCATTCAACTTTTTAATTTGTAAGATTTGTGCCTTATTATTTTAATAAACTTGAAAAAAAAAAACATTAATAAGTTATTTTCCAGCTCATTTTCCATGACATGACCAAATACTAGAAAGTGTTTTTCAACTTATTTTTCATTACATTACCAAGTATCGAAAAATAATTTATTTTTTTAAAATTTACTTTCTCAAAATTTATTTTCTAAAAATTAATTACTTTTCAGGAAATAAATTAAAGCTAAATGATTGCATGAAAATTTTTTTGTTAGGTAGCCTCGTTGTGATTGTCAATAGGTAGCCACTTTTAAAAATAAGAAAGAGGAGTTCACGCCACATTAAAAAAAAAAAAAAAAAAAAGTAGGAGTTGACACGTCCCTTTCCATGCGTATATATGAACCAGAGAGGGAGGAAGACTCACCACAACAATCTTATTCGAACTCATCTTAGAGAGGGAGAGAGAAATGGAAGGAGAAAGAGGAACAGTGTGTGTTACAGGGGGCACTGGGTACTTGGCCTCGTGGTTGATCATGAAGCTCCTGGAGCAAGGCTACTCTGTTAACACCACCGTCAGACCTCACCCTGGTAAGTTTTCTATATATATATATATATATATATATATATTGGGGGGCGGGGAATTGAGAGATCTGAGCCTCGTTCATGGTGAGATCAATAGTCTCTCATAGTAGCGTAAAAAAGGAAGTCAAATGGAAGGGTGTTCAGGGAAAGGTGCGGTCTGTGCAACTGGTGGAACAAGGTTATGCTGTTCGATCTTATCCGGATGAAGCTATTTTCTTGATATTTTCCATTTCACTGACCTTTTTACATATGTTATGCCTAGAATATATATATAAGAGTAACAAATTAACGATTATACGATAGTTTTTTTTTATATATATATATATATATATATATATTCTCAACTATGGAGAGAACCTGTTTAAGTAGGATTTGTTTGCTAATTAATGCTAACTAACATTTATGAGCACCGATTCTTCTTTAACATTACATGGCCAGATGGTAACAAGGACATCAGCTACCTCACAGGCCTACCGGGAGCGAAGGAGAGACTCCAGATTTTCAAAGCAGATCTCAACGAACCAGAGAGTTTCAATGAGGCCATTGAAGGGTGCGCGGGAGTCCTTCATCTGGCTCATTCCCTCGATCTTGGTGACCGAGAACCAGAAGAAATAGCCACCAAAAGGTCCTTGGAAGGAACCTTAGGAATTCTGAAAGCATGTCTGAATGCAAAGACAGTGAAGAGAGTTGTTTACACTTCAAGCGCAGCCGCGATTCTGTTCAGTGGCAATGGTCAAGAAGTGGTGGATGAGAGTGCATGGACAGACATGGATTACTTCAAGGATCTAAAATTGACTGCCAGTTCTTACACGGCTTCGAAGACAAAAACGGAAAGGGCTGCTCTAGAATTTGCTGAGCAGCATGGATTGGATCTAGTGACTTTGATTCCTTCTCTTGTTCTTGGTCCGTTCAATAGTCCCAGAATCCCAGCCTCGTTATACATGGGGCTGGCTATGATCATGGGTATGATCACTCTCTTTAACAAGAAATCATACTGAATTAATTTTTAAAAAACAGTTTTAAAAATCATTTTTTAAAAAAAAAACGCTGCGGTTTGGGCAGGGTCAAACACCCTATTAGCAAGAACTCCTTCAGCAATCATGGGCTATATAAATCCTTGCTACAGTATCATTAGACTGTAAAGATACTTGAACATGGATGTTAAATGTGCAGGCAACAGGAGTCTATATCGACTTCTTGTGGAGTCAAATATGGTACATGTGGAGGATGTGGCCATGGCACATATCTTCCTTCTCGAGTATCCTGGTGCGAAAGGGAGGTACATCTGTTCATCGGATAGAATATCACTGGATGGGATGTCCGAATTTCTTTCTGCTAGATACCCAGATCTTCAAATTCCAACAAAAGAGTGAGTTCGCATTTCCTGTATCATTATATGTTTCTGATTCATGAAGAAAGTTCATTCTATTTTATCAGCTGGTCTTTTTCCTTGTATCTCTCCAGCCTTACATCCCTCTTGTGTACAGGTCCTTGAAGGACATTACAGGTTACAAACAATGCGGCCTCTCGTCGAAAAAGCTCCTGGATTGTGGATTCAGATTCGAGCATGGTCTTGAGGACATGTTTGATGGAGCTATACAATCCTGCAAGGAGAAGGGGTTTCTTTAGAATAATCTTGGCAACAACTTGTCCTTTTCTTCGCTTTGTAAGCGATTAATGGATTTGTTATTGATAAAAGTAAACGATCAGATGATTCCACAAAACTACCCGTGTTATTTTTTTTGTTAACTTAATTAAAACAAAAGGCTTTTTATATTCAATAATAGTGAATCATTGTCATCCGATCCTTTTTTATTTAATTCATTCTAATAATTAGGGCCTGCATATGTTCGTACAGAGGATCTAGCTATTTTGTAGTGGTAATTGATGATTTTTCCAGGTTTACATGGATACATGTAGTAAAATATTATAAATAATAATTTCTTTATGATTATAAATAATTCATAACTATGGTAATCGCTTAATTCTCTAAACGTGTTAAGGTGTTTTATTTTAACAATAATTTGAAATGTAATAAATTATTATTATTATTATTATTAATATGGGTGTCTAGAATATCTTACGCGTACCTCGACTAATCCAATAGGATCTAAAATTAACGACCATATAAGTCTCTAGTGGCTCTAAGGTTTGTAAAATTTAAACTCGTGACATCTAAAAAACAAATCTAAAATTTGATCAATTAAATTATATTTTTTAAGATTAGCTAAAAAGTCATGGTATTATTACCCAAATATTATGTTTAAGAACTTTCTAACAAAATAATATAGCTGAACGTAAACTTGAATCTTTCTAGAGGAAGCTTTTTAACTATTGTTTATTCAACAAATCAAGTCTTTTTTTTATTATTATTATTGATATAGCTTGTTTCGCGTATTTAATTGTATATGATTTGTTCTTCTTCAACCACCTTATAAGCACCATAAATTACAACTATGATCATGTCTACTTTGTTCCTTAGGCTCTAGTATTGGACAAAAAAAAATATCATTTCAACCCTATTTCTAAATGTAGTTGTGTTTCTTGCCTTGTCATATTTCGAAAACATAATATGTATAGAAGTCTGTTTTATTCTCAAATAATCTACTAAGAAAACACTAGGTAGTTTGTTGATTTAGCCACTGATTTATTTTTATATTCACTTTTTAATTCAAGCTTTTCAAATTATATCAATAACAATGATGTCTTTTGTTGCATTCGACATCATTGTTGTGACTTGTCCTTTGCTTGTCTTGTCTTTTTTTTTTTAATGGAAATGCTATTTTTTGTGTGAGAAAGTGGCCAACATCTTAACTTTATAAAAATGAATTTCCACCTAATAATATTATTATAATCATAAAAAAATTCTAATTAATCAATACAAATCCATGATAAAAAAAAAACTAGTTAAACTAAACAAAAGATATTATTACCTTAAAGCATCATATTCAAGATAATAAAAAAAGATATTTTTTATATTACTTATCTTGTTTTCTATTTCTAATAATTTGTTATGCATAGTTTACTGGTGATCTATTTACAGGATGATAATAAGTTTATTGCGATGAGTTAAACCCTGATTGTTAGCTTCAACCTATTCATTCTAAAGTCTAGTTTATTTTTTCACTTTTGGTTATTACTTTTGGATAATATTTTAGTGAATTAATAATTTTAAGATTGATCACTCCTGATCACAATTTATGATTAATTATCGATCAAGTCATGTCAATAAATAATCTATGGATTCATGTTGAGATCATTGAACCCAACCTAAATCCTAGAAAAGGTTTATGAAAGGTACTTCGACAAAGTTCACTTATTTTATCTTAGTGTGTTTACTTTAAATACAAAAAATAAATAGCAAAATATTTTTTAACTTGGAATTTTAGAAAACAGGATGAGTATTTAAAGATTTGCGAATGCCAATTCAAGTGACTTTTAACTTGAGTCAAATCTCATAAGGTCAAAAAGTTATAGGAATCCAATATGAAAACATGTTATATGATGATTTTTTTTTGTTTCTTTTTTTAGTTTATTTTAGAAATGAAAATATAAAAATAACATGTTAATTATAAAAATTACATGAATTAATATTAACAAAATACAATTTTTTTAACATAATTATGAAGACAATGGTGATTATAGCTAGCATAAAAACCCAAGACAACAATTTAATTCTAAAAATAAAATGCTTCAAGTTGTATTATTCATTAATCTATCATCTAAGCAAACAAAAACACTTGTCATGACCTTTTCATTCATGATCAAGAAGGAATGCAACAATTTTTTTTTTCTTCTCTCGTCCCTCATCTCTACCCTGTCGACAAGTTGGTTTAAATACCCGTTAGGAGATTAGAGGGAGAGATTAACAAAGATCAAGAAGCTATAATATATATATATATATATATATATATATATATATATATATATGAGATTTCATGTTTAATATTTTCCATTATCTTCTCGTTATCACTATAAAATTCAAATCACACTTCATTTTGTGTAGAATTAAAGAAATCATTCATTCCAAAGTTGAGAGGTTCAAAACATTACATACTGAAAGGAAACCTTTTCTCCATGTAAAAATGAGATAATTATATAAATCTTTTCTCTTTTTTTTTTTTACTGCATAAATCTATGATTTATTTTTAATTTTTTTAGAAAAATATTTGCTTAGATTTTTTCCCTTTTTCTCTCTTTATACTTAATCTATTTATCATTATTTTTTGTTCTTATTTTTATTTTTTTATAATATTTTCTTTAGTTTTTTTTTCTTTACATATTTTGAAAAAAATTTATTATATTATATTTTTTTATACTTTGAATATTTATCACTCTACACTTGGCTTGTTTATCTCCATTCTTTTGTAATTTGTTTATGTAATTTTTTTTCTTTACACTTTTTTTTAAAATATTATATAAAGACTAAAAAAATAATGTTTCACTGTAGCAATTGCAATATTGTTTATTTTTCTACTATGTTAAAAATTAAATTGAGATCTTATATATTTTTATTAACGCATGTAATCTTAATTTTATTTTATTATATATAAAAAATAATTTTTTGATTCACAATTATATTTTTCTACTCGATGTCAAAAAATAAATTAATAATATCTTATGCATTTGTTTTTTTGCATTAAAAAAAATTTATTCAATTCGCAGTGAAACGGGTTGAGTACACACGTTAATTCTTTTTTTCATTCCATTTATTGACACAAAAGATTTTTTATTTATTTAATTAAATGCATGTATAGCCTTTTAGATTATTATTTTTTTTTTTTTGTAAAAAAACACATTTAAAAAGCTTGTGTATTTTATTTTTTTTAAAATAAATTTAACCAACCCGTAAAGATGCACAGGTAAAATAGCTAGAGTTATCTAAAAATAACGAGTTGTGAATAAATTTCTCAATTATATATATAAAATAAATAAATAAACAGGGGAGCATGAACGTTGTTCTTAGACGGACAAATAAATTGGACTGTTTGTCCATTATCATCGTCTCATTACAAACTACCACTGATTTATAGCATAGAATATTAGAACGTGAATTGTAAGTCATTTCACATTGTTATCATCGGAAAATTCTTTCAGGCAGGATTTGTAGCTAATTTGTGCCAACGTTTATACCATTTCTGAATTTCGATTAACTCCTATTCCTAGTTGATTCTGCTTGTTAGCTTGTATATATGCTTTTAAAAAATGATTTTATACTGAATAGTCTTTACTTTTCACTAATGGTCAATATCATCTTCATTGTTGCATATTCCATCCCAATAATATAGTCTTATGATGCATCCTGGCCCTGCTAGTTACCGAAAGGTGAGAAAACCTCAATCCCTCTGTTAATCTCACAGGTAATGCTCATCTCACACTTTTTGCTCGCCAAAATAATATGGTCTCCAATGAGACCCTAGCGCCGCGCCCCCCCACACTGTCCCTATTTGAGAAAAGGTTGCGGGTTCGATTTTTCAAAAAAGTGTCAACCTCAGTTTCCAAGCATCCAAAAAATGCAGTATTGAATGAAGTCAATTGTTAGCATGGTTTACTGGTTGAGAGCGAAGCTAATTACTAATCGGTAATTAAATTAATCCTTTGATGTTATATAGCCAGATGGTAAACAGGGCATCGGCTATCTCACAGATCTACCAGGAGCGAAAGAGACTCCAGATTTTTAACGCGGATCTTGACAGACCAGACAGTTTCAACGAGGCCATTGAAGGATGCACAGGAGTCTTTCATGTGGCTCACCAACTGGTTTTACGAAAGAAGAAGCAGAAGAAATGGTCATCAAAAGAGCTACTGAAGGAACCATGGGTGTTTTGCAGGCATGCCTAAGTTAAATCATTTTTATCATAAGTTACTTATAAAAAAACTTATTTTTGGATTATATATGTGTTAGGCTTGGTTTTTTTTCAGGTAGAATAACTTGTTTTGAAAAATGTCTTACATAAAAATATTTTTCTAAGAATATTTTACAATTACTAAGTTTTGTCAAGTAAATATATAAGCAAATTGAGGAAAATATTTCACGTAAGCTATTTTATATGAAACAAACGTAAACTTAATGTCAGAAATCACTTACTAGAAGTTATGTTAATGGATGCTATAAGCTGCAGCAGGAATCACTATCGATTCCTTATCAAGTCGAATATGGTACACATAGATGATGTGGCTAGGGCACACATTTTTCTGCTTGAAAATTATAATGCAAAAGGGAGATTTCTTTGTTCATCGAACGAAGTATCGCTCAATGAGATGTTTGAATTTCTTTCTGCTAGATACCCAGATATTCAAATCCCAGCGAGAGAGTGAGCCTGCATTATAATCTGTATACTATTAATAAAAAACTATTTTCAATTGAAACAATATTTAAAAAACAAGTTGAATCACAAAAACAAATAGTTAAAATCTCCCTTTAATATATGTTTTTTTTTTGTATATAGTAATTTCCCCTCTATTCTGGCTTAGTGTAGATCTAACGTTGTTAATTATAATCTGTATACTATTACTAGAAAATGACTGATACCCAACATTGCTAATACCTGTACACTATTGGTTTATAGTTTAATAAAAGTTAGTATCTTAGATTTCGTTTTGTATGATTTTTGCAAATTATTTTCAATTGTTTTCTAACTTCTGATTCATATAAATATAATAAATATACTTATTTAGAAATAGATTTTGGTTTAAATCAAAAGCTTTTTACAAATTTAGATAAAATTTTTGTTTTAATAAAAACTTAAAATTTTAAACTTATGAATTCTGACTTATATTATTTTTTTTCCTTTAAAAAGGTTAATTTGAGTTATTTTTATTAAATATATTCATAACCTAAAATCATTTTAACTTATTTTTGTCCTAAGTTATTTATAAGAAAAACTTTAAAATTATTATTTAAAGTAAAAAAATAATTTTCATAAATCATACTAAACATACTCTAAATTGCTCAGTCCTTTGGTTCAAGAAACTATAAAAATAGTCTCTGCTAGCCTTGGTGCCAGCGCTTCATCCTCGAGCTGATTTTTGTGCAATAAAATATGTTTAGCACTGCTAGAAAATTAGAAAATATAAACAAACACACCGATAAAATATTTTTATTGGTATATTATGGTGAATGTTTCTAATTAAATATATCCTCTTTGCATCCATCGGTAAATGGAATTTCTCTCATTTAATGAAATCCCCTGACATTAATATCAAATTTTTTTTGTAGTTGGAATTGAAGGCAACAATAATTTTCTCTTCCCCTCATCAGTAATCTGATGACTTTATTTCTCTTTTTTCTCAAACCAAGAGATTAAAGGGTAAATAAAATAAAATTTTGCATAAAAATTGAATTTTTAAAAACCAAAAGAATTGTAGTTATATCAATATAAAAATGGGAGGATCAAAGTGGACTTTTCATGTCATATTTGAAATTATCATCTAGTGTTTTTTATGTTTTTTAATTTAATCCTTTGAATTTAAAACTTGTCATTCCTCAATAACTTTTAAACAAATAATCATTGATTTGGCCACAAAAAGATTTAATAGTAGAGAAAAAATGGGATGATTAAAAAAAAAAATCATTATTGAAAACCCTAATAACTTGTTACCGAAACCCATGTCTCTCTTTTTTTTACAATAATAATTGTTGTTCAATGTCTACTTATCAATGTACTAAAATACGCCTATTAATACCATCCATTGCGAGAGGCCTAACACGTTAAAAACATCTATTGTGGCATCGAATAGCTTTGGAAAATTGGGTTCCACTTTCACAAATAAGGTGTGTCCTCGCTAGAATTAAATAAATAAAAAATTAAAAGCCACCTTTGCCACGTTTTAAACTTGCCAATAATAGAGACATGTATTGTTTTTAAAAGGTAAATGATCCTACTTTACCTATACAAACAAAGGAAGAGAAAACAAATTTGACCACCCCAACATTTAGTTTATAGTATTTTTATTCTAATTTAAATTTTATTGATGATTTCTCATTTTAAGTTAGTAAAATTACCTTTTTGTTTTGTTTGAACTCAATATTCAAGATAAAATTAAAAAAATATATCAAAGTGAAAAGACTTGACATTTCATTGTTTATTGCTACAATGAAATGCAAACACCTTTTAATATATGTTAACTAGCTAGCTACCTTACATTAAAAAAAATATAAGCATTAATAAAGTGTTTCACACCATCAAAGAAATTATGAATAGTATATTTTATTTTAATAATTTTCTTTTAATAAAAAAATCCATAAACTTATAAATGTAAGCAATTAGAATTAATAAAAAAAACAACCTAATTATTAATGATTTAAATTAAGGTAAAAAAAAAAAAGGGTTTTCTTAGTTAAAATCATATCACCTTTAGACAACAATTTTCTTCTCTTTTTTTTTCTCGCTTCTGACTGATTCATAATATTTTTTTTCTTAGAAAAAAACAACAGCTTACAAGAATCAAGGAATAGTCTTGAGTTAGATCAATTTTCTTAACACAAAAAAAAAATTAATAATAAGAGTACAGCCATTGCTAATATAATATTTTATAGTAACAAGAATTATTGTTTTTACCAGATAAAAATTTAATGGGTTCATTTAATAAAACAAATGAAGGATTAAAGATGTTAGTAAATGTTAAAAAAAATTGTTAATCATAACTAAAATACAAGCCAAGAAGTTTAGAAACCCTTGGGCTTTTACCTAACTTAGATTTTAAATTGAATTAGACCAGAACCAATTAGATATAACCTAATTAAAATCTAGTTTGATATTTAGAAAAAAAAATTAATTGATATTATCATAACTTTTATTTTTTAAAAAAATATAATAATAATATTTTTAATTGATTCAGGACAAGTTAAGCTAGCCTGCTCTACACTTAAGTGGGGTGATAGGATGAATTTAATAACTTATTTTTTAAAAAATATTTTTTTATCAAGCTATACAGCAATCTCATACATAAAAAAAACCATAGAATACAACACGAAAAAAGAAAACTATCATTGTGGGCTTCATAATAAGACTGGGCGCTAATGTTATAAAAAAATAATGCTGCAAACTTTCTCAAAAATAAAGAAAAAATCAAACGGTAAATTTAATCAAACAAAACTAAAAAAAATAGATATGAAATATTTTTTAAAATAAGAGAAAAATAAAAAGGGTTGCACAAAAATAATGTTTGCTAAAATAATAAAACAACGTTATGATCTCATAAAAAAACAAATTTAAAAATTCAATGGTATCCAGTAAAATAGACTTCAAAATATTTTTAACTAATCTATTTGAATGATTTCAAGTGTAAAATATAAAATAAGGAAAAATGAATTTGCAAATAAAAACTTCATTTTTTTTTTCGTGATTAGAATCTGGCAATAATAATTTTCTCTCCTCTCATCATCATTAATCTAATGACTCATTTTCTTTTGTCTCTCAAACCAAGAGGGTGGAAGGTAAATAAAATAAAGTTTTAGATTAAAAATAAATTTTTAAAAATTAAAAAGATTGCAGTTATATCAATAGAAAAGTGGAAGGATCAAAATGGACTTTTCACATCAAATTTGAAAGTATCATCTAGTTTCTTGATGTTTTTCAATTTGATCCTTCAAGTTTGAATCATGTCATTCCTCAATAATTTTTGAACAATTAGTCATTGATTTGGCCACAAAAAGATCCAATAGTAGAGGAAAAAATGCGATGATTAAAATAAAATAAAAAATAATTATTGAAAACCATAATAATTTGTTAGTGAAACCCATGTCTCTCTTTTTTTTCAATAATAATTGTTGTTCAATGTCTACTTATCAATGTACTAAAATACGCCTATTAATTTCATCCATTGCGAGAGGCCTAACACGTTAAAACCATCCATTGTGGCATCGAATAGCGTTGGAAAATTGGGTTCCACTTTCACAAATATAAGGTGTGTCCAAGCTAGAATTAAATAAATAAAAAAATAAAAGTGGCCTTTGCCACGTTTTAAACATGCCAATAATAGAAACATATTGTTTTTAAAAGGTGAACGATCCTCCTTTACCGGGACAGAGAAAGGAAGAGAAAACAAATGGAAGAAGGAAAAGGCTTGGTCTGTGTAACTGGTGGGACTGGTTTTGTTGCTTCATGGCTGATAATGAGGCTTCTTGAACATGGTTACACTGTCAGAACCACAATTCGATCTAGCCCAGGTGAGCATACGTTTTCCCCTTTGATCTTGAAAATTCTTTTACTTGCCCTTCGTAAATTAGTATGGCTACATATAGCCGAAGTATTTGTGACTCAACTAATATTTCTTTCTTTTATTCTTAATTAGGAGCTCTCAGATTAAGAAATATCTGTCGAATAAAATGATATATAGTGAAATGTGGACATCTATTAATAATTAATCTGTTGAATGCTGAAATGTGTGTGCGTTAAACATGACATGACCCTGATAATCTCTTTTTGTACTATATGCATGGTCAGGAATTAGCAAAGACATAAGCTACCTCACAAACCTACCAAGAGCGGCAGAGAAACTCCAAATCTTTAACGCAGATCTTGACGATCCAGACAGTTTCAATGAGGCCATTGAAGGATGCACGGGAGTCTTTCATCTCGCGTTCCCCCTTGACTTTGCTGATAGAGAACCAGAAGAAGTAATCACCAAAAGAGCTGTTGATGGCACTCTAGGGGTTTTGAGAGCATGTGTAAATGCAAAGACAGTGAAGAGAGTTGTCTGTGCTTCTAGTCAAGCCACGGTTATATACAGTGGTGATGGTGATGAGAAGGTGGTGGATGAGAGTTCGTGGACCAACATAGATTATTATAGAAGCCTAAATCGTTTTGGCACTTCCTACTTGGTTGCTAAGAATGAGACTGAAAGGGCAGCTCTTGATTTTGCTGAGCAATATGGATTGGATCTTGTGTTCTTGATTCCTCCACTAATCGTCGGTCCTTTCATATGCCCTCGCATCCCTGAATCGGTCCGATGGTCACTATCTTTGATTTTTGGTGAGCTAATTTGTTTTGGTTTAACTTTAATTGGGACTTGGAACTTGAATTTTATCTTCTAGCATATGTTAATATTGTTTAATATTTTTTTTAAGAAAAGAAACAATCTAGAATCTACATCATTTTAAACTGACTTGGGTTCATTCTTTTAATAACTTTGTTCGTGTGCGCAGGTGAGAAACAATTGTATAATCTCCTTATCAAGCTAAATGTGGTACACACAGATGATGTAGCCAGGGCATATATATTCCTGCTTGAGTTCCCTCATGCAAAAGGAAGGTATATTTGTTCATGGAAAGAAATATCCATCGATGAGATGTCTGAACTTCTTTCCGCTAGATACCCAGAATTTCAGATTCCCACGAAAGAGTGAGTTGCATATCTTGAGCCTATATTTCTTTCCTAGTATTAATTCTTCGGCAAAATTCATCGATTAGTAACTTTTATTAGATTTTATGTTAGTTAATTTGATACAAAATTTAAGGAAAACATGATCAACTGGATGGAATTAGACGAATTGGAAGAATGAGATAGAAGTTGAGCAAATTGACAGCACAGGTGAATATTGGCACAGATTAACATGTGGGTGTATATAAAATAAGAATTTTCAATTGTAGAAAAATAAAAACTCCATCTATTTTTTGCATATGTTTCCAACTTATATATTTGTCCGTAGCTCCTTGAAGGACATTAAGGGTTTCAAAATGCGTGGCCTCTCACCCAAGAAGCTCTTGGATTGTGGATTCAAATTTGAGCACGGTCTTGAAGACATGTTTGATGGGGCAATTCAATCATGCAAGGAGAAGGGATTTCTTTAGATTCATTCTCCCACCCACGTATTACATCTTATGTTATAATGTATTATATATTTTCATTATTTCGCACGCATGTAACATATGAATAAAGATTGCTTCCTTGTAATTGTCTGTCATTGTAATCAATATTTCACGCACTGAAATATTGAGGTATCGTATAATTAATTTTTAAAATATAATGAATAAATTAAAGTTTTTACATGAACTTTAAAATCATCATATATTTGTGGTGTGTTTCCTACTTTAGTCATTTACTTTTTTAATTTTATCCTTAATTAACAAACTCAATTTAATTGCCCTGATGCAATTGTATAAAAAAAAATATACGAGAATGAAATTAAAAAAGAATTTATAAACAGTAGTTCTACAGTAAAATAGGATGCATATTATTATCAGTTCTTACAATGAAAAACTCATGCATTGTAGTTTTTTACTTAATAATGTGTTAGCAATTTATTTAAACACACATTTCATTAAAAAAAAAAAAAAAAAAAAAGCCCTTCTCCATTAGAATCTTGAAGGCTTGCTTGAATTCAAAGACAGTGAAACGAGTTGGTAGCTTTTAATTACAGTGGCGTGGAAATGATGGATGAAAGTTACTGGAGCAATGTTGATTATATCAGCCCTTCTCCATTAGACCTTGTAACTTTCATACCAACCTATATTATTGGCCCCTTCATTTGTCCAAACATGCCTGCCTCAGTTCACGCATCATTGGCCATGGTGCTGGGTTACTCTGAAAGGTTTTGTGGGGGTAAATTAAAAACTAAGATTTTATTTTTAATAATGCGCGATGATGGAGAACCGAGAAAAACCAAGACAAGATTTGACAGTATCCACTACCAAAACGTTTAACTAGCTTTCTCCATTAAGCAAAGGTGTCTATCTGTCATTTGTACGATTCATCTTCATTTCGAGAGAGGGGGAGAGAGAGAGAGAGAGAGATGGAAGGAGATAAAGGTAAAGTGTGTGTAACTGGTGGTACCGGGTTCTTAGCATCTTGGTTGATCATGAGGCTCCTTGAACATGGCTACTCTGTTCACACCACCATTAGACCTGACCCAGGTGAGCTTTTGTTCCTCTTCTCGTTGTCAACACAGCTTCGATAAGGAGCAGGACACTTACATGAACAGATACATTAAATTCATCGTTTATAGATAAAAAAATTCATTTCAACATCGTTGCAAAACTTTGGTTTTCTACCGCCCCCCTTCTTCCTGTAGAATAAAAGATCGAGCCCTCTATGGCTTCTCTACTGGGAAAGAGCGAAGTGTTAATTTTGCACAGCTTTTTGGCACTGCAGATCAAGCTGGCTACCTTTCTTTGTATATTATCTCCTAATAAAGTTCATGGTAATAAAATTATTCGACTGCTTTAATAAGATCCTATAATCAAATTGAGAACATGTCTGCTGTGCCACTTTTTCTTACTTGCATCGCAATCACTCTTAGAATTTGAGACATGTCTAGTGGGATTCACCAACAGAAACACCAATTTGATCAATAAAGACGATTTCTTATGCGTGATGTTATTGATCTAATCAATAACATCATTTGGCACGTAATTAGTTAGGATTGGTAAGTACTGCGATGGTTACGTTGCATCAATTTTCTTTTTCTCAAAGACGATTAAAGTTTCAACTCGTTTGATTCAGCATAGGTTGTGAATCCCACCTGCATAAAAATCAAATTTAATTCTCAGTCTTTTCATCATTTTGATGGGTGACTAGAGCACAAGAGAGATGTTAGCTTCCTAACAAGTCTACCAGAAGCATCCGAGAAGCTTCAAATCTTCCAGGCAGATCTAAGTGACCCCGACAACTTTGAGGTGGCTATTAAAGGATGCATTGGAGTCTTTCATGTAGCTACCCCTGTTGATTTTGAAAGAAAGGAACCTGAGGAAGTGGTCGTCCAAAGAGCGATTGATGGAACATTAGGCATCTTGAAGGCTTGCTTGAACTCCATTACTGTAAAGAGAGTAGTGTACACTTCCAGTAGCTCAGCAGTAGTGTTTAATGACAGTGATGTGGACACAATGGATGAGAGTTATTGGACTGATGTAGAGTATGTTAAGGCCTTAAAATCCTTTGCGGGCCCTTACTTTATTTCCAAGACATTAACGGAGAAGAGAGCTCTCGAATTTGCTGATGAACATGGAATTGATCTTGTGACAATAATCCCTTCTTTTATTAATGGACCTTTCATTTGTTCCAAGTTTCCTGGCTCGGTGCACGCGTCGCTGGCTATGGTACTGGGTAAGTTCTGTTCTGTTTGTTCTTCTTAATGATTCTATGATTTCTTGAAGGAACTGTTTCCAATGGATATCATTTCAGGTGAGCAGCAGAAATACGGTACTCTTTTGAATACGTCTATGGTGCATGTTGATGATGTGGCCAGGGCAAACATTTTCCTCTTCGAGCATCCTGATGCGGAAGGGAGAAATATTTGTTCTTCACACACAATAACCATTGAAAAGATGTCTGAATTTCTGTCTTCCAAGTATCCTGAGTGCCCCATACCATCATTGGAGTGAGTACTTTTTAATCTTCCCCTTGTTCTTCTCTTAATCTTGAAAATAAAAGCTAAATGTTAATTACTTCTCCTTAATTGCTGGCAGATCTTTGAAGGAAATCGAAGGCAAAAGACTCGCTGGCCTCTCATCAAAGAAGTTGTTGAATTTGGGTTTCAAATTTAAGTACGGGCTCGATGAAATGTTTGATGGGGCAATTCAAAGCTGCAAAGAAAAGGGTTATCTCTAGTTCAGGTTAAGACAAACTGTTCTGTAATAGAATCATCATAGCATCTGCCAGCCCTATCATATCTTCTAGACAGTTTGCTGATATGGTTTTGTAAAATTCATTGAATATTTTCAGTTGTTTCTGGTGCATCAGAATTCCCAGGCCAACGCGTTGTAACTAAAGTTTGGTGCATGTAACCTAGTAAAGGATCGTACAGGGAAAACTTTCCACTGTAATTACTACATTTACGGGTGAAATTTCTATTTTGTCCGTCATTATGATTCACGGTGACGACTCTGATAGTTATATTTGAAAACGAAAAGAAGTTGATCACAATTCGAGTTTAAGATGTAATAAATCAAATAATAATAATAATAATAATAAAGACTCTTTAAATTACCGAGTTTTTTATTCCAGATATTCAACTGGCTAATTAATTCTTTAGAACGTATCCCATCTTTCTGTCAAATAAGACAGTAGTTGTCGGTATTTTCTTAGAATCCTTCGAATGTGCAGTCAAATCCATCTGTCAGTCATTCTATCTCTGTCAGTCAGCTGGCTAATTAATACTTGAGTAATGCGGTTTTAATCTGATATGAATTGATTTTACAAGTTAAAATACAAAGCAGAATACGGGAAAAAAAAAATGATTTGTCTAAAAAATATAAAATGATTTGCTGGATGACTTAAAGTGTATTTAAGATTATAGTAGTGTTTTTAATTCAAAGTAATTTTTGGTTAGAAATATATTAAAATAATATTTTTTTATTTTTAAAAAATTATTTTTAATATCAACACATCAAAATAATTTAAAAAAATTTAAAAAAATTCAACAGTGTTCCCCAACAAACTCTTAATATCTTTTAGCAATAAAAAATAAACACAAGTGTGTTGGCCTACTAGTCCAGACTCGTGTGTCTAGGTTTTTTTTATTTTTTATTTTTTATTTTTAAATTGCATTGTCTGCCCGTTTAAAAAAATAGACAAAGAGTTGTTTGCTATCCATAATTCACCATCATAGTGGTGATCGAAAAGTTGAGGTGTCCTTTTGATCTAAAATCTGTTTTTCAATCAATTTTCATCTAAAAACACTTAATAAACACTATTAGAACCTTAAAATACAATTTATCATCCTAAAATCCCTAAAAATTATCAAAAACACAAAATTAAACTGGAAAAAATTCCTCTCTTAACACGATCTACCTTTTCAAGCAATTTAAAGATTTAAAAAGACCTCAATGAGACTCTCATTGTTGAATGGAATGCTAACACCAAGATCAATCTTCTTCTTTTTTGTTGAAATATGATCAATCAACAACTTTATCTCTTCTTTGTCATAATTCAGCAACTCTAACTATCTCTCCTTTCTCAAACTTGAGAATTGAAATATGAATAAAATAAAATCTTGGACTAAATCATTTAATTCTCAAATTGAAAGGACCAAATAGAATTTGGACAAAATCTCAAGGCTAAAAGGCGGTGACACTAATATTTTTTTTAAAGGGTTTTCATTACACCAAGCTTTTGATCTCCTCATTTTTAATTTTTAAAAAAACAATAAAACCAAATTCTTATTTGCAAAAAACTAAATCATCAATCAATATAATGTTGATGGATAAAATTGTAAAAAAACTTGATGGTTGGACTAAGAAAATAAATGATCAAAAATGAATTTTTTTAATAAAGGGTTGTCCTTTTACCTCACTTTCAATTTTGATCCCTTAATTTTAATTCTTCACAAACAATCAAACTAAATTCTACTTTGAAAATTTAGAGCCAACTCAATACCAATAATTTTTTGAGATCATGAAGATACAAAAAAAAAAAAAAGCAAAACAAAACAAATCATCAAGTTCAATGATTAATTAACGAAATGTGAAAGGATAAAATTGAAAAAAAAAGTTTGATAAACCAAGTAAAGAAAAATGAAGGACAACAAAATGAAAACATTATGTTAATCATTGGTGTTCTCACTCACAAACCACGGTGAAACACTGAGATATTATATGTCTTTTAATAATAGATATCACAAATGTGACCACAATCACCGAATTGAGTACTAACTCAATACCAAGATATATTTAAAAAGAAAAGAAAAAGAAAGCCATCTCAATTGAAATATATATAGGCCTTGTTTGTTTCCCGGAAACTACTTTCCGGGAAACCATTTTCCAAACTTTCCCGTGTTTGTTTGTCATTAGGAAAGTTGGTCAACGGAAAACAATTTCCGGTCAGCGGAAAACACTTTCTAGTCAACGGAAAACACTTTCCGGTCAACGGAAAATACTTTCCAGTCAATTTTAGTCAAAAAGAAAATTGACTTGGTTTTTAGGAAAGTGTTTTCCTTTTAGCTGTGTTTGTTTTCCGGAAAGTGGTTTCCGGAAAAGCACTTTCCAAACTTTCTTGTGTTTGTTTGCCAGTAGGAAAGTTGGTCAATGGAAAACACTTTCCAGTAAAAGGAAAATTTGGCTTGGTTTTCAGGAAAGTGTTTTCCTGAAAAATTTGAGGGGAAAACACTTTCCGGAAAGTTGTGAAAAATTTAGAAATGTTATTATTTGCTAATTATATCAAATTTGATCCTCAAACTTTTGATTGCTATATATATTTTGTTTTGAATATTTATTTTTCAATTTCATCTCTTAAAATTTTATTTTTATATTAACTTTGGTCCTTATTTTTATAATTGCTATTTGCTTTTTTCTTATCATTTTTTTATTGAAGTTTTTTATTTATCAAATTTGATCCTCATTCTTTTAATTGTTACTTATTTTATTTGAAATAATTTATGAAATGTTGATTATTATTATTTTAATTTCTTCATTTTTCATTTTTTTTAATTTTTTAGATTTGATCCTTATTATTTTGATTATTATTTGTTTTATTTAAGATAATTTATGAAATTATATTTTTTTTTTCAATTTCATTCTCATTCAACTTTTTAATTTGTAAGATTTGTCCCTCATTATTTTAATAAACTTGAGAAAAATAAAATATTAATAAGTTATTTTCCAGCTCATTTTCCATGACATAACCAAACACTGGAAAGTGTTTTCCAGTTCATTTTTCATAACACTACCAAACATCGGAAAATACTTTCCCGGAATTCACTTTCCAGAAATTCACTTTCCCCGGAATTCACTTTCCAAAAGGAATTCACTTTCCTGCAAACAAACGGAGCCATAATCTTAGCTATAAAAGGTTCAATGTTTGTTATTGTACTAGACATTTGACCTGCGCTTCGCTGCATGTTAGGTATTTATTTTTCAATAAAAAATTATATATATAGTCTTTTTCAACATATTTTTGTATTAAAATAAATTTTAAATGAAAATAAAAAAGTTTATACATACATATAATTAAATAAATCAAGAACTATGTATTAATAAACTAAAAAAGAAACCATAAACTATAACTAAAAATAAAACTAGAAAAATTGAAAAACATGTGTAGATTAAGATATTTAATCTCGTAAGACATGACATTTGTCCTGTTGTGTTCGCTAAACTTATTTATTAAAATGTTTTTTTATTCAATCAAACGACAATAAAAATAAATACACATTAAATTGATTGAATAAAATAAAAGGAAAAAAAATCATGCAAGGCTACATATATTATAAATATTATTTTCAAATAAAAATATTTTATTTTTAAAAAATAAAGTACATCAATACAAAAAATTAAAAAAAAAAAAGATGAATCTTTAAAGTTTAAATATATAACAAAAAAATAACCGTAATTTAAAGAGAGAATGATATTAAACTAAATATAAATAAAAAAAATTAAAAAAACATAAAAAAAGCATTAATTTTATAACATAATTACAAAAAAATAATATAGAAAGAAAAGGTCAGACGCTTCTAAGCCTGGCAAGTCAAGCTAGCTCGCTTGATCTATTTTATTAGGACTCGCGCGACTGAACCTTTATTTATTTTTGTTGCATCCATGTCATTAGGCACTGAATATGTATAATTCTTAAAGTATAAGCACTAAATTAAACTTTTTGTGTAAAATTTAAAATCATCACATATTTATGGTGTAATTTCTATTTTCATTTTTTATCTTTTAATTTTATTTTTAATCAATAAATTTAGCAATTTATTTGGACACACATTTCATTAAAAAAAATAAAAAATAAATAAAAGAGAGCCCTTTTCCATTGTGTTTCAAAAGCACTTTTGAAAAAAATTGAATTTTATTTTATTTTTTTATTTTAAATTAATATTTTTTTATATTTTTAGATCATTTTAATACGTTAATATTAAAAATAAATTTTAAAAAATAAAAAATATATTATATATTTTTAAATAAAAAAAACTTTAAAAAACAATATCAGAATCCACTTTTAGCTATTTAAACAGAGCCCTTAAATTGAACCGCTCAGCAGCTGAGTAAAGGAAAAGGGAAAAGAAAAGAAAAATCAAAGTGATTGCTTGAAGAACCTTTTTGTCTGGTAGCTTCAGTGTGAATGTCAATAGGTAGCCACTTTTGAAAATAAGAAAGAGGAGTTGACACGTTTCCATGAGTATGAACCAGAGAGGGAGGAAGACCCACCACCACAATTTCATCTTAGAGAGGGAGAGAGAAATGGAAGGAGAGAGAGGAACAGTGTGTGTTACAGGGGGCACTGGGTTCTTGGCCTCGTGGTTGATCATGAAGCTCCTGGAGCAAGGCTACTCTGTCAACACCACCGTCAGACCTCACCCTGGTAATAAGTTTTCTCTATTTATGAAATCCATATGTATGTCCATGGGTTTGGGGTCTCATAAGATTATTTTAAAAAAAATTATTTATAAATATCAAGTTAATTAAAAAATTAATTTTACAATTTATTTCATTTTCTTTTCTATAAAAAGCTAATATGGACATAACATTGACTAATCTATTGGGCGTTTTGATATCTTTTGATGAACTTTTTTCAATTCAACCCTGTGTTTTTATTGACACCATTATTGATACTTTTCGTTATTTTTATGTGATGAATAATAATTGAGTTGCACATATTTTTTATATAATGTAGTTGATACATAAAAAAAAAAAAAAAAAGCGAAAAAAAATAATAAAATATCAACCCCTAATCTTTTTTTTTTTACTCCGTAGTAGAATTTTTTTGGAAAAAAAAAAGCAAAAGATTTTCATGCTGTTGAAGGAGTTGAAATCACAACATAAGTAGTTTAAATCATAACACCTAAAGTTAAAGGAGTTGAAATCACAACAACAAGAACAGCAGCAGCAGCAACAATTTGCACCACTATCCATTGAATTTTGAAAAGTTCTAATTCACCAGATGTTTTTAACATAACTCGGGTATTTTACAATCAACATTTTCAATATGTTTTTTTTAAAAGAAAAAAACTTTGTGCTATATACGTGACCAGAACACAAGAGGGACGTTAGCTTCCTGACAAGTCTACCAGGAGGATCAGAGAGACTACAAGTCTTCTATGCAGATTTAAGTGAACCCGACGGCTTTGATGTGGCTATTAAAGGATGTACTGGTGTCTTCCATGTAGCTACTCCTCTGCCTCAAGATTTTGGAAATGGAGAAGCCGAGGGAGTAGTTATCCAAGGAGCAGCTGATGGAGCATTAGGAATCTTGAAGGCTTGCTTGAATTCAAAGACAGTGAAACGAGTTGTGTACACCTCTAGTGCATCAGCGGTAGCTTTTAATGACAGTGGCGTGGAAATGATGGATGAAAGTTACTGGAGCAATGTTGATTATATAAGAGCTTCGAACTTACCCATAGGTTCTTACTTTATTTCCAAAACTTTAACGGAGAAAAGAGCTCTTGAATTCGCAGAAAAACATGGATTGGACCTTGTAACTTTAATACCAACCTATATTCTTGGCCCCTTCATTTGTCCAAAAATGCCTGCTTCAGTTCACACATCATTGGCGATGGTGCTGGGTTAGTGCTCTTTGTTGTTTAGAACATTGGTGTTTAATTCGAGTTTTTCTTTTATGATGTTCTGAAAGCTGTTGATCTAACGGACATCATCTCAGGTGATCAGGAACAGTACGAGTTACTCATCAACACGTCTATGGTGCACATTGATGATGTCGCCAGGGCACATATTTTCCTCCTTGAATATCCTGAAGCAAAAGGGAGATATATTTGTTCTTCAGACATCATAACAATTGAGGAGATGTCCAAATTTCTTTCTGCCAAGTACCCTGAGTACTCGATACCAACATTAGAGTGAGTAATTTCTATTCCTTTCTGCAACATGCTTCACTTACTCTTCAAAATTGAAAATTAACCAAGTGTTCATGTTTCTTTTTGGGCAGATATTTAAAGGATGTTGAAGGCTTTAAAATCCCTGGTGTATCCTCAAAGAAACTACTGGATTCTGGTTTCAAATTTAGGTATGGACTCGATGAAATGTTTGATGGAGCCATTCAATGCTGCAAAGAAAAGGGTTTTCTCTAGTTCAAATTCAGGACAAATTACTCTGGGTAACTGGGTTGGAATTGAACTAGAGCAGTGGTAACTCCTGTCATGGATTGTATTTGCGCGCGTGTTTCTGTAATTGTTGCATCAGAATGTAAAAGTGCAGAATTATTCCTATTTTGCTTTTGATTTTTAATTCTAAGAACACATCCACTTATTATTGTCTCACTCCTAAACATTTACGTAATTTAATGGCTTGTATCTAGCAAACATAATTTCTTTCTGGACTTGTTTCCTTTCTATGATACAGAGGAATAAATGTGAAGACTAGATTTCTTGCATAAACGACAGACGGGAATGATAGAATCAGAAAAGTCCAAACATATGTCAAGACTAGTAAGGGGAAAAGAGGGGAACCTCTCTTTCCTTGAGTACAATCCACAAAAACTAGAGGTGAAGAGAGGTTCCCTGCCAAAAGGTGAACTAGCTAGAGGTGAAGAGAGGTTCCCTGCCAAAAGGTGAACTAGCTAGAGGTGAAGAGAGGTTCCATTTTGATGTTCATTGAGAGAGTGAGAGGGAGAGACGCTCAAACAGAGACATGGAAGGAGATAAAGGAACAGTATTACTTGAATTTTACTGTGAAACAAATTGATTTTCTTCCTGGGAAGACTACATTTCTTGAATTTTTCATTGATTTGAATTGTTTTAATATCAAAAAATCATCTTAATCTAATAGCTTAAATTATTAAGCGAGATTTCAGGATA
Organism: Populus tomentosa; assembly: GCA_018804465.1. Classification (NCBI taxonomy): domain Eukaryota; kingdom Viridiplantae; phylum Streptophyta; class Magnoliopsida; order Malpighiales; family Salicaceae; genus Populus; species Populus tomentosa. The sequence continues at coordinate 10,761,301 of CM031971.1, forward strand.
TAATTTATATTATTCTCTAACACATCCCTTCAAGTGAAAGCCTTTTAGGATTGAAACTTGTATAGATCCACATTACTTTGTACTTAATTTTTATCAAATAAATAGAAATAATAAAATTCAAACTCGTAACCGCTTGATCATTAAGGCTCTGATACCATATAAAAAAAATATCTTAATTCAATAACTTAACAGATATTAAAATATAACTTTTATTATTTTTTAACTCAGGGAGTTTGTCTTCAATTCTGAGCTCTTCTATACCACCAAATCTCATTATATGGTACAACCTCATGCTTGCCATTTTTGTTGAAAGTTCAATCTCATTTGCTCAAGAGACTGCACACGCCCCCTGGCTGTCTGGATGGTATTCTGGTCCGATCTTTTAAAATCCGACCTAGCTTCCTTTTGTAGGGCCGGGTCATATTGTTTGGGCTCGCACCAGTCTCCTTACGAGGCTTAAGTCTGGATGTAATTGGGCCTGGATCCTTTGTACCTGGACTCTAAGCATCGTACAGACCACTTCAGAAGATTTTCCTCGACAAAGAATCAAACTGGTTTTCAACTGCCATTTTCTCTTCTAGTTCTGGAGAGAGAGTGAACGAGCGAAAGACGCAGCCCCGCCATTTCTCATCATTATATCCAAAATCAAAACCCTAAAAGATTCAGAAAAATGGATCAGGTCCTCCCGATTGCACTTATCTCACTCCTTCTCGGTGCTGCAATCGCTCTTATTTTCTTCAAGAACTACTTCCTCAAAAGAAAATCCGAGATTGGATCCATCTCCGAACCCGGACTTCATTCGGATCTTCATAAAAAACCTCCTAAACCTACTCACCAATCCAGAAAATCTCACCCCAAACCTCACTCGCATGCCTCCTCCGATAAGGTAAACAAAATGACAAGTTTGAATTTGAATTAATTCTTTTTCCTTCCATGTGAATTTTATTGTTTTGATCGCGAAATGTGCAGGATCATAATAAGAAACATCATCCATTGGATTTGAATACTTTGAAAGGTCACGGTGATTCTGTTACCGGCCTGTGTTTCTCTTATGATGGACGCAGTTTGGCTACCGGTAATTTCTTTCAACTATCATTATTAGTTTTAATTGTTAAATATTTATGAAATTATAATTTCTGGTTCTCTTACTGATTCGGTTAATAATTTTATTATTATTGTTTTGTAAACAAAAAAAACAGCTTGTGAAGATGGAGTGGTGAGGGTGTTTAAATTGGATGATGCTTCGAGTAAAAGTTTCAAGTACGAAACCGAAGCTTTTCTTTTTCAGATTATGTGACCACTCTTATATTTTATTTTTTAGTGCTGATAATTAATTTGTAGGTTTTTGAGAATTAATGTGCCAGCTGGGGGTCATCCGGTAGCAGTAGCGTTTTCTGATGATGCATCATCTGTGGTAGTAGCGTCGCAAACACTGTCTGGTTCGTCTTTATATATGTGGGGAGAGGAAAAGGTAAAAGCTACTGATGACTCTAAGCAGCAACCAAAGCTTCCGTTGCCTGATATCAAATGGGAACATCACAAAATTCATGAGAAACGGGCTGTTTTGACCCTGGTTGGAACCGCTTCTACTTATGGGAGTGGTGATGGAAGTACGATTGTGGCCTCCTGTTCGGAAGGTATATGCTGATTTGTTTTCCTGGCTTAGATATTTAATCCTTTTGAGCTCTAATGGTAACATATAAATAAGCATCAATGAGTTGATGTAAATGTTTGGCACACTATTGAAATGGTATGAATGCTAGGATTCTGACGTTTTACTAACCTTGTTAGACTAGGAAAGGTTGCCTAAGATTTGGATGCGGTTGTAGAATAGTTATGGCTTTGAAGTTTGAAGCAGGCCTCAGAAGTAGAATTTTTACGAGGATCAATGGTTGGATAAAATTTAATTGTCAGCAATAACACAAAATGTTCAGATAATTGACTTTAGTGGTTTCTGACGTTTTGGATTTTGATATATTTGTAACAAACTTTTTGTTCTTTTGCCTTACAAAATTGAAACAGTTTCATCCATCCATTCATTCAACCTTAATTGTACATCACTTGCATCTCACATGGTTTCAGCAATGAATCTCCATGATTTTATCGTGGATATAATCCAACACTTTCCAAACAGGTTTCTGTCTGATTAGCTGCCTTCAGAACATATTAATTAAGGACCAGACATCACTGGCGTATATACAGGCTTGTGGATTCTAGTGGCCAATCCACTACATGGAGAATGATATTATGATTGTTTTTTTTTCCCATTACATTATACCAATTACATAACCCCATTAATCTTAAAAGAATTGCCCATCAAATTTGCAATTTTAAATTATCAAACCGAGTACTTGGAGCAGAAAAATCCAAAATCTTTGATTTACACTCCTTTTGTAATTGTTGTTCTTTCTTGGGTTTCAGAAAGCAAAACTTATTATATATATTTTTTATTTTACTTTCCAGGTACTGATATCAAAATTTGGCATGGAAAGACAGGAAAGGTTTTGGGGAATGTCGATACAAATCAATTGAAAAACACCATGGCTACTATATCCCCAAATGGGCGTTTCATTGCTGCTGCAGCTTTTACTGCAGATGTGAAGGTGAACATCTCTGATTACTGATAGAAGCATATTCTTGGGACTCTGTAAGCGATATCCCGAGTGTGTGCTTAACAACAGGAAATTTATTCACACAATGCACCATATGATGTGATTCCTGATAGAGTATATGGTGTTGAAGATTCTTAGGCATAAAATCTTACATCATTGTGACACTCATAATACTTCCCAAAAATGATTTAATTTTTCATAGAAAGATTTAGCTAGTATGTAATATGTATAGATGTGAGCCTAATATGGTAAACATAAGCCATCAGTTAGTATTGCTGCAAGATTTTGTTTGATGACCTTAACAGGCTTATTAGTTTAGGCTTGTTTACAAGTTTGCTTATGAGTCAATATATCAGGTTATGTCAAGAGATTATCCTCCCTCTAATGAATTACAACAACATTGTTATCTGTCACCACATATGGATTAAGTCTATTATCTTCAATTGCAACTGTTATACAAAAATTATTTTAAGAGGCGCCTGGAATCCGATTGCAAGCTTTAAATTTAACATTCTGGTAGCAGTTGAAAATTGACTTGCTATGTTGGTTCTAAATTTTATTTGACAGGTATGGGAGATTGTATATTCAAATGATGGTTCTGTCAAGGAGGTTCCAAAAGCCATGCAACTTAAAGGGCACAAAGTATGTGATCTATAAAATAATTTAACACAAATTCATCTATATCTTGTTAAAGCTTTGCTGTTATTTTTTCCGTGTTCTACTTCCCCTCTTTCTTTATTTTGTTTCTGAACTTCATGGATATGTGTGTCATATTTTTATTTAGCATAAAAATAGCTATGCAGTTTAATTTAAAATCAAATCTATGATAGGACCTGTTTGAATGAAGTTGAATTTTCTGAACTGGGATGTGCAATGGTAAGCAGTGATAAAACATTGGTAACAAGACTAAATTATTGTGTGATATGGTGTCATACAAGTTTATCCTAGTAGATATGTTCAATCTTTCTGCAGTTGTTGATATGAATTCTCCTATAAATGGAATGATCTCTTTTATCATTATTTTAGCCTTATTATTTGAACTATATTCTACTTTTGGTGTTGTTATCATGTTTCCCACTCTTATATATCTAGGATATGCTTTTTTTTTCTCATCTCAAGTTAATTTGATGTTCAGAGTGCAGTAACATGGTTATGCTTCACTCCAGACTCGGAGCAAATCATCACAGCCTCCAAAGATGGTTCGATAAGAATTTGGAACATCAATGGTATGTCCTGTGAAAGTGAAAAATCTTTCATTATGTACTTGAATAGGACTGCCTTAAAAAGTTGAAAGTTAGGGCTGTTCAATGCTTACTATAGGTGGGTTTGGCCTTCTCACTTTTTGGATTTTATGTCATGAATTGAGACAAATCAAAGATGATTTCTAGAGAATAATTGAAAACCTAAGAGCGTTGTGAACTGGCAGTTCAGGCTGTGCAAACTTTATCTTTGGATGTTATGTCAGTTTTATCTAAAATAAACCCCAATCAGCACTCTAGTCTGCAGAATCTACAGAATGAATGATCCTCAAACATTTGTGTTTTGTCAATAACAATAAGTGCTTCCTGCTTCAATATCTCTTTAAAGTTCTTGTGAAGTATCTAACCTATATAATACAGGCAAGACTGTCATAGGATACACTTGGATACCGGTGACATTTTTTGCTTTTGAGTTCTGGGATAGATTTGTTTGTTTTTAATTCTCTTCACCTTTGAATGATTGCAATCATTTTGCAATGTGTGTGTATTTGTGTGGCTTCTGTGTTGGTAACCATATGATGAAGATCATACTGAATTCTTTTTTATTGATTTTCTTCAAGTTCGTTATCATCTTGATGAGGATCCGAAGACTTTAAAGGTGTTTCCAATTCCACTTCATGATTCAAATGGTGCAACTTTGCATTATGATCGTCTCAGTTTATCCCCTGATGGAAGGATATTGGCTGCAACACATGGTTCGATGTTGCAGTGGTTATGTGTTGAAACTGGAAAGGTTTTGGACACGGCTGACAATGCCCATAATGGTATGGTTTTGGTTCCCTTCATGTGACTTTATTTTAATATGTTCCTCCACGGAGTGGTTGAAAATGTAAAGATCATATTGCTGTCCTAAATACATCTATTATCTTTGCATGAGTAATTGCCTATGGATACTGTGACCGAGATCTTGATGCAGTGGCAGATTTGCCCCCAGTGCCCAAAAGTCCTGCTTTCATCTGGAAATCTTAGCTTACATTCTTAACAACTTTTTTTTTTTGAGAAATCGTACAAGTTAATTCATTCGAGTTTAATTGTGATTAAGGTTGTTTTTTTCTCAACATGTTGTTTGCAGTTCCACTTTAATTCATGATCATGAAAAAGATTTCATTATGAACTGCTGTCTCATGTTTTTCAAGGAGTCAGACTTGGCGTGTTCTGTAGTAAATAAGCACGGGTAATATCTTGGTGGATATTATACTAATGCTAGTTTATTATGCAGGTGACATCACGTGGATTGCATGGGCGCCTAAACCTTTACCAGCAGGTGCTCATTTAACAAAACATCCTTGTGGTTATTCAGCTCGTTTTTCAATTACCCTGTGCCATGCCCATCTTTTTAGTTTTCTTTGCATTTCACTCTAGGAGTATAGAGGAGAAACAAAGCACCGAGTAATGAGAAAGACTTGAGGCCATGATTTTTGCCCATGCATTTTTTGGCTGTAATTGCATGTGATTGATAACCACTTCTGATGGCCTCCAGGTGATGGACAGACCTTCGTTTTGGCAACGGCCAGCGTGGACAAGAAAGTGAAGTTATGGGCAGCTCCACCGCTTAAATCATCATGAAGGGATCATTTATTCCGGTGATAGATATGAAGCTCTTGACCTGACACTCTCATAGATGATTAGCCTTTAGCTTCATGAGTTGAGCAGTATGGTTCGCTCAGGTTCAGTAGCATTAATTACTTCGAAAGAGTTGAATAGAACAAAAATCCCAGCTGAGTTGCTGGACAAAGTTTGAAATTTTGAAGTTGAGAAAAACTAATCATTGTATGGCCTAGATAGCCTGATCTAACTGGAAAGTCTTGGTGACCAAAATGATCTGAATACAAATAGGTGATGGTTTTGAATGCATGATTATTATAGCTCAATTTTTTTAAAAAAAAATGAATTTAAAAATTAAAAAAACAATTATAGCCACAATTTCAAACCCCTTTTTTTTTTGGTTTTTTATCGTGTCCTTCCTGACGAAAGGGAGAGAGCTCCGTTAACTTTTGTAACTTGTCTGTTAATGTTATAAGACCGGGTTGTTTGAAAAAACGAAAGCGCCCACCGTGGGGCTCGAACCCACGACCACAAGGTTAAGAGCCTTGCGCTCTACCAACTGAGCTAGACGGGCTTGATGGAAGGTTTCGAGTTTGTTGCTATAAATAATAAGACACTTAAATCCTCACTGGTTCACCTGGCGTTGCGTATCGAATATTGAATGCCTGTATCTCATGGCATTAAGTTCTCCTGGCCACACGCATCTCGAGGAGAATCAAAAATATCTATCTGACGTATGGTGACGAGAGTTTATTGGTTGCTTTGTCGACAAAAAAATTAGGATAAGAAGATTTTTTCATGGATAGTGGGAACCAATCCCAAGGGGTTGATGTTGTAATTTAAGTGTTAATCAATTGCAGGGGCCTGATATAGTGGTTAGAAAGGTATCATACAAAGCAGCGATTCTTTACTGCATTATGTTTGAAGCATCAGCAAATCCTAGAAGCTTCACACTCTTTTCTGGTTTGAATTTCACAACATCCCACTCAGCAGATGATATTGGAACAACTTGTCCATATCTATAACCCCTAATTCTTTGTTCTGGAGGAACAACCTTACTAGGATCTTCCACACTTTTGTACTCATAATCTAACTTGACTTCATGTGTAGCAAATCTGTCTGTTGGAGGTGCTTTGTCAGAGTATTTCTTCAGAGTGGGAAACCTCTCCTCTATGGTCTTTTTGTAGACCCACACCTACTCATAAATAATACGGACATAATAAAACTCAAAGTCTATATTCTAAAAATGCAACTTCCAATACCAGCACGCACCAGCTTTTAATAGTTGAACATCAAAAGGGAAAAAAAAAAAAAAAACTAATAAATAAGAACTGTCCAAACAGGAAACCTGAGAAAGTTAAGTAGACAGAAACTGAATCAGATGAGGATTGGAACTGTAGATGACAAGAGTCAGCTAATGCCATGCAACCACTTAAATGGCATGATTCCTTTCATTTCTACTTTAGAGTAAGATATAATTAGGGGAACATTTAGGTCTGATCAATCCAATGCATCGAATCGTTTTAATATAAAGTATAAAGAAAAAAAGAGAATATGCTATAACATCCAACCACAAATAATGAGATACGAGGTGTTCCAAAAATAATCTTTAATGACAAATCAAAAACTTCACCTTGATCTTCATCTTGGAGCTGAGTTCAAGGTCACCTCTGAATATTGTAACTGGAGATATATTTCGAGTTCTAAGTGCACCTAACAATGCAGTAGGAGTCTCAACATACAGTGCCTTAGCAGATGTTTTCTCTGAGAAAAGATTCAGTAGTCAGTCATTTTCATCCATTATTCTTTGGTTTCCACCCCCGTTTAATCTTCCCCTCGCAATAACACTTTCCATTTTCACTCCACGTGCGCTCATTTGAGCTGCGATAGTGTTCACTTGATCTTCCCCGGTCCCCTCATATGGATATTTAACAGGACACAGTGCATTTGTAATGAGACAGAGACGCTTCTTTCCTTTGTTTGTTGCTTGATACATTTTTATCAGCATATCCATTCCAACAACAATAGCATCAAGATCTACGTAGGTTAAGTACTCAATTATTAAAGCATTGATCAGATTAATGAAGAGACAAAATGTAGCGCCATACCTAATTATTGGGCTTCACAAAATGAATACATGTAGTCCTCTAATGCAGATGAATGGAATGCACGTGTCAGATGAGAATGGCATCTGAAAGGACTATTCTAATAACTCGGCCAGAGGAAAATATGTTATCAAAGCTCACTTCATTCTCCATTTACAAAGAAACTCCCCAGGAAGAGCAGGGAAAACAAAAAAAAAAAACTCTTCTATTGAGCTCAAATGCATAGAGGCAGGCAGGCAGTAATGCCAGGAAACAGAAGGTGAACACAAATAACAAGAACGCAGGAAAAACAAGTCAAATCACCCGCACAGAGCATAAATTTCCAAAACAAGTAATATAGAAAAATCCATGGATACAATCGCCATCAAACGTTCCTCGAGGGAGCTCTTGAAATGCATCAACAAGATCTCCATTAACAACTTCGATATCTCGTAAAACGACAACATGCTCATACCCACCCACTTCTTTCGTCAGCACATTGTCAGTCTCTAAGAATTGTTTTTTAAAATAAAAAATAAATAAATACAAAAAAAAACCTAACAAGCAGTAAATCGAACACAAAATAAAGCAGAATTTTTTTTTTCTAAAATCAGCAACCAATCAACTGAACCAAAATTTATACCTCTAGTCAAAAAGAACAACTCCAACCTTGTCAAATTTTCTATAAATTAACTGCACATAAGAAACAAAGTAAAACCTGGAACAATGCAAGGACCAAACCAGAAAAAAAATAATTGAAGAATCTAGAGACAAATTTGGAAAAGTTGTGATACCTTTTTCTGGACAAGCATAGAGCAAAATTTTTGAATTTGAGGAAGAACATTGTGCATTGTGGGACCGACATCGAGTAACAATACCAACCCTTCCTGTTTTTTCAAAACCAAAAAATAAAAATGATTAATAAAAACAGAGCACTGTAATCTAAAACCCTAGCAGAAGGGGGGGGTATCGATGATAATTAGTGAGTGATGAGATGATTTACACTGTTTCGAGCCATTAGAGAAAAGAGAGAGTAAGAGCTTGTTGTAGAAGCTGAGCAGGGGAGGGGGGTAGTGATATATACTGGCCTTTCGGCCCGCGCTTCGTTGCGGGGTAATAGTATTGAAAAATATGAGTTGTTTTTTTTTTTAATATTTGAAATGAGAAATAAGAACTTAATTAGTGTATTAGATAAAATTAATTGATTAACATAAATATTAATAAAAAAAAATTGATATGACTTGTTCAGCCTATCAAGCTAAAAGTGTATTTGGTATTGCGATAGCTGTTATAGATGTGGTTTGAAAAAAATTCTTTTATAAAAAATACTTTTAATTGAGGTTGGTTTGAAAAAATAGGTGTTTGGTTAAAACTGTGGTTGAAATTGAGGTTAAAAAAAAATAGTTTAATGTGTTTGGTTAAGAATGATTTTGAAATTGAGGTTATAAAATAATTTAAAATAATATATATTAATATTGATGGTTTTAAATTTAAATATTGCAGAATTAATTACTCTTATTATATCATGAAATAAAAAATACTTTATATAAAATATTTTTTATTATTCCATTAAACTATTTATAATTCCATTACGTACAAAATTCATCCAATAAGAACTACAGTTTTCATAATTTTTTAAGCGTAGATAAAATATTATCAGGTATAAAATTGATATTATAGCGCGAGTGAATTTAATTCACTCTATCCTAGTTTTTCAAGAAAAAAAATATTGTTCACATCACATTACAAGTGAATTTAATTCACTCTAAACTAGTGTTTTTCTTTAAAAAAAAAAAACTATTAAAAAAATTAACACCTTTTTTAAAAAAAAATATGTGAACAGTGCAAGTAAATTGCACTGTTTATTAAGAACGGTGCAATTCACTCCAAGTGAACAATGCCTAATTCACTTGGACACTGTTCAGACAGTGACCAGGTGAATTATATTCACCTGGTTGCAGACGTGAGAAGCAGCCCTCAGCTACTTCTCACGAAACACCGTTTCGAGTAAAAATATACATGGGTCCCATATAAAAAACAGTTAAGTTTTATGTTACCAAACTTCATGTTTATGCGGTCAGCTTTAAAAGCATAAGCTACCGTGTAAACAAACACCCACTAAGAATGAACTGGTCATCATGTTCAAATAAAAATCTAGTTAAAAAAAAAATGCAGCCATTATTTTAACTCTACTTTAACTCTAACTTAAACGAACTACTAAAAAAATAAATTAAAAAACAATTAAAGTATGATATATTATATTGATTCGGGCTAACATGTAAAAATTATAGTTCAAGTAATAGACATGAACACAATGAGTTAACTTAATTGGATAATATGTCTCTTTTCTTTTCATTCCCTTATTTTTTTTCTTTGTGGGTCTTAAGCGACCACAAATTAGATTAAATATGAAAGTAAATGGAAGAGAAAAAAAAAATCATATTATATCGATTCTAATCAACTTAAATTAATCTACAAAATTTACAACTTAAGTCATAGACATGATCTCATCATGCATTATTTTTTTAAGCTAAATGATAAAAAATAATGAAAATGCATTTTTTTTAAGCTAAACAAAAAAATCATTGGTAAGGAAGGGTTAAATTATTTTAAAAAAAAAATTGAGGGGGGAAACACATTAAACAACAAAAAGAAAATAAAAAAGGTCTTGGATATCATGTTTTAATCTATCAAAGTTGTGATCTATACTAAAGACTAAATTATATCTAATAATTTTGTCAAAAAAATTATTTTGCACCAAACACAAAGAATAAAAAAAATTAAAAAAAAAAACACCATTAAAAAACCCAAATACACGAGGCTAGTGGCTTATGTGTTTGGCCCTCTAAAAGAAACACCTAGGTGTGCAGGGGCTGAACCTTAATTTTTTTTGTCTTTTTAAGTGGTGGATGACTTATCGTCTGTCTTTATTTTTAAAAAATAAATAAATCAAACAACGTGTCATATATCTATCTAGATTATAATCACCACCGTGGTAGCTAGAAAAATAAAGCAAACTCATTTTCCCCTTGAAAACTTATATTGTAAGCCATTTCAACCATAAAACAACTTGCAAACACCTCTCCAAACACCTATAAAACTAATTTGTCAACCCAAGAAACCCAAAAAATGATCATTAAACATGAAATCAAACCGAGTTGAATTTTTCTTTCTCAACTTCGATTTATTTTTAAAAGCAATATCAAGGTTTTAAACAATCGTCATCAAGCTACTTTCATCAAATGAAACCTATGCATACCAGGATCAACCAATTTAGTGGTTGGAATATGTAAAGACAATAACTTTCTCTTTTTATACTGAAATCTAGTGAAACTTTCTCTCTCTTTAACAAACCAAGAACTAGAAAATAATCAAGATAAAGTTTTATATCAAAATTAAATTTAAAAAATTACAAGGGATGGAAAGTTTTAATTTAGAAAATTAGAGGACTAAATTGAACCTTTTGCGCCATTTTTAAACACAACATCTATTTCTGGTGCTTTTCTAAATTGGTCCTTCTTCTTTCAATTTTGTTCCTAGCCAACAAATACAAAGTAATTGGTTATGAATTTTGCAATTAAAGAAATTAATTGATGAAAAAAATTTAGGGGATCGAAATAAAAAAAAAAGTACTATTGCAATCAATATTTTTTTTAATTAATATAGGTGTTCGGGTCAATTTGCGCACATCTCAACTAACCTCATAGACCTTAAAATTAACGATCATGTAAGTCTTTAGTGATCATGAAATTTGTAAAATTTAAACTGATCATTTCTAGAAAGTAAATTTAGAACATGATGAATTGAGTTAAATAAATATTACATTGTAAGCATGTAAACAATGTTTAGCACTGTTACAGATCACATGAAAATTGTAGTTTAATTTATTTTGTTAGTGTCATGTTATTTTGTAATTTAAAAAATGGCTTGACAATATGAGAACCCAGACTGCTGTTTTTTTCTTCCCGCCTCGGGTTGCTAAGAGGCAAGTCCTGTGGCTGTGGATTTTTTTAATAGCGGAAAAGAGAGGGAGGTTAAAAGTCAGAGAGAGAGAGAGATAGAGAGAGAGAGAGAGAGCACTGCTACAGGTCATCTAATTAAGCCCGTCGAGCAAAACAGAATCATGCCGACACGAATGCTCGTTTAAACATGCCTAATTATTGACACATTTCTTGTGGCAATAAACCACCATTCATGTTATGTATTAGAATTGAGTAAAGAGTTGTGAAGTATGGATTAGAATGAACATGTAAAACTTGATTGCAGGCTAGACCTAATAAAATCCAAACTTGAACGTGAATTATGAATGAAAGATATAAAAGGTCTGCATGTTACAAAATTCTTAAAATAAAAAATAAATGGTTAGCTACATTTGAATAAAATGAGAAGTTATTTTTAATAAAATAAATGAATAGCTACCGAAAGTTATTTTGAATTTTCTTGTTTTAAAAAAAAAAATCAAGATAACCAAAATTGAATTGTTGTTTGGTCAAGTTTACAAAATCTTCAAAACATGTTTGTCAAGTAAACATATAATTATAAGTCGATAACCAATAAATAATAATTTATAAGTAGTAATTTTATAAATGATAGAACAATAAACGATCACTCTGCATATGATAATCAAATAGACTTGTAATTTTAAATTTATAAACCAAAAATACTAAAAAAAAATGCTTTATAATCTAGAATTTCTAATATGTTGATGTAATCAGGATATGAATCACTTTATTAATATAAGCATTTATTTCCTAAGTTATTAAATTTCACTTTACATCAAATTGTTTTAATTATTTGATTATTTTTGTAGTTGAGTTATTGTTTGTATGGAAATGAATTTAATTATATTAATACTTATTTAATTTTATAATACAAAATTGAAATTATATAAGTAAATTTAAAACTAAATTATTCAAACCAGTCGATATAAAACTTCAATATTAAGTTTTAAAGTTTTTTTAATCAAGACAACACAAACAAACCTACATAACAAAAAGAAAAGCAGCAAATCAATCACTAATATTATTTTTACGAGACACCTGTCAAATATTTCTAAGTCTCAACCTTCAACCATTTTTTCTACGTCTTTAATGCTTAATTCTTTATTTAATCTCAAATTTTTAAAACTTATCCAAAATAAAACTTTCATTTAGACGGTTTCCAAGAAAAGTAAAATAAAAATGCGTAAGATGCCATGTGTAATGCATTGTATCTGATAGGATACATGTAACAGTAGTTTTATTGCTATCTTTATTATTATTATTATTATTATTATTATTACTTCTTACCTTCAATTTATTGACCTGGACTTTGCTCAACAATATGTATCCATTCATTCACGGAACTTACCTTCTAGTTGTGCCCTAACGTAATTTAGTTTCCTTCTTTTTGAAATAAAAATCACAGCATTACCCTTGCCGTTTCATTTTTCAAAGCGGGAGTGGGCGGTGAACGCCCCTGGTCAATAAAAAAGAAAAGTAACAACTAACAACAGCCCAATCTCTTATCTAGACCGTCAACACGGAACGGGTCATCCATCGCAAGGTGGGCTCGTGCTTGAGGATAGAAAGTAGAAACGCCTTCAAATTGCGCAGGTAGGCAGACAACAACACAAACAAACAACACGAGACACAGAGCTTGAGTTCGTAAAACATGGCTTCAATGGCGCCACCAAAAGCCTATCCTGGCTGTCTCTGTAAGGCTCGCAGAATCGAACACCACAATGGGTTCACTCGTCCTCGTATCCTCTTCTGTCAGCAGCAGGACAACGACAACGAACCCCAGCATCAAATTGCTCGAAGGTACTAAATTCTTTGTAGGCAAGAAAATATATTTACATCGAATGTGTCTGTCTATCCAATCAGGTGGAGAGGTTCTGATAAGAAGTATATAAATTTGAAGGGAAATAGTACTAAGGAGCAGTGAATTAGCAGTAGCTGGTGCCATTTTCAATCTCGGGTATGTTTCCTTTTCTCCACCCCTCTGTCTCCTTATCCCTTTAAAGTCTCCCGTCGGAAAAATATCAGTGAAATGTTACAGCAGGGAGAGCCGAATTCTCCCATTCATAGCATTGTCTATTGTCATGTAGGTTTTTCTCGTGAATTTTCTCATGCTCTACACACTATCTAGAGAGGTGGATTTAGTATTAATATGATCCAAGGATCTGATAAATATTTAACTAATCACTTAGAATTAAACACTAAAAAGTATTGTTAATTTCTTAAAAAAAGTTTTACAGTTAGGTATACTCGATAATTTATATTTAATTTGAGATTTTTGTTTTTTTTTTAAATCTCATATGTTTTCAATCTGGCATATGTTAACAGTGGGAAAAAGCCTGATTACCTTGGGGTGCAAAAGAACCAACCATCATTATCTCTGTGCCCAGCTACAAAGAATTGTATCTCAACATCGGAGAATATCACTGATCTTACCCACTATGCCCCTCCATGGTAGGTGCTGCCACAAAAAATCTTGCCGACTTCATTTTGAACATTTCTAACATGTGAAAAGCAAGTCCCAAGTTCTCAACTAGTGCGTCTCGTGGTCGCCGAAAATGACCCGTCAAACTTAACATGTGCTGAGTTGAATATTTTGGTGTGTTTTTTTTCCCCTTCTTCTTTTGCTGTAGGAACTACAATGGTGGTAGGCAAAAGCCAGTCAGCAAGGAAAAGGCAATGGAAGAGCTTCTTGATGTGGTAAACTGTCTATTCAGATTCCTTCTAAGCATGTTGAACAAAAAAGAGATGTGATACAACAATTCCATTGCTTCATGATTGTAGATTAAGCTTTAACAGCAAGATCAAATTAAGCTGAACCTGAATAATTATCAATTGCGCAGATAAGATCAACGAAACCGGAGAAATTTACACCAAAAATTGTAGAGAGGGATGATGATTATGTGCACGTGGAATACCAGAGCCCTATTTTAGGGGTAAGTTAGATGTCTTCCTCTCAAGAAATCGCAAGTGGAACCTTTGAGCTGCAATGAAACGCTTAACACTAACGCCCTGTTGTTCTTTCAAACAGCTAGTCGATGATGTTGAGTTTTGGTTCCGGCCAGGCAATAACGCGATTGTGGAGTATCGGTCTGCATCACGCTTGGGAAACTTTGATTTTGATTACAACAGAAAGAGAATCAAGGTTAGCTTTTCTAACATCATGGGGTCCTTTCCTTCGAAAATATCTTCACTCACTGAGCAGGAACTTGGCGTTCACTGCAGATATTGAGACTAGAGCTGGAGAAGAAAGGCTGGGCATCTGCAGAGAGTTTCTGAAGGGGCCCTTACCTGATAGCTGCGCTGTTAATTTAGAACATCAACAGCATTCATTGATGTTGAAAAAAAATATAAAAGAATAAGATTGTACCAGGAAAATTTTACATCTACCCAGTTGTACCCCATGATGATTTGTTTCCTGGTGATCTAATGATCCACGGACAGAAGTCAAAACTGATACTAGTGGGTACAGGCCGTTGTAATAATCTCCATGTGTTTACATCAGGAGTCCCTTACTCTTGATGACAAGGGACTAGGGAAGCTAGAACCCTGAACCCAATTCCTACAGTGATGGGAATAAGTGCAATTAAAATTCCTATAGCTCGGCCATTTTATAGCTCGAATTTTTAAAAATATTTTTTTTATTTAAAAATATATTAAAATATTTTTTAAAAAATTATTTTTAATATTAGTATATTAAAATAATCTGAAAACACAAAAATATATTAATTTAAAATAAAAAAATAAAAAATTTTAATTTTTTTCTTAAAATATTTGAACTAAAAAATAGTGAATATTTCATAGAATGCTATGTGCATAACACTTGTCAGTTTCACCCCATTAGCAAATGCCCAATTCTCAAGTCGGTGATGTTAACTAGTTGTTCAACGTCAAATTTTAAAACGGGAAAGATGTCACTCGAGGAGAAATTACCTGACCAAATAAAGAAATGATGCGCACTTCAAATCGTATACAAGGCCAACGAAAAATAAAAACGAGCGGAGAACACACCACACCAGAGCTAGGTAAAAATATCATGAAGACCGCATATGAAAAGCATCGTCATCTTTAAAATCTATACCCAACACAAGATGATGAGGGTAACAAACTTGGCTTAAATCAGCTGCATTGATCTAAATTACATGAAAGCTTTCAACGTTGCAAAATATTCATTAACTAGGAAGTGCAATTGTTCAAGTTCAGGACTGATTTAGAAGTAACACTGTAATGTGAGGAAATCATAACAAAGCGAAGATATGGTAAACGACAACCACCACTTTAACTTCCATCAAGTCCGGCAGAATGATCATCTGTGGATCAATCTTTTCTGAGCTCTGCATACTCACGACGCATACCATCAGCATTTAAGATGACAATTTCAAGCTTGTCTCCCTGCAAAACAAACAAGATATATTAAGGAGTATGATAAATGAACTGAAGTCTAAGCATGGACGCAGGCATAATATCTTGTATGGGTAAACCATACAACATCCTGCCCAATATTTTCCTTGTGTAAGAGTAATAATTCAGAGAGAGGCGGGCCTTCCTCCAGATACTGGATATAATTTAAAGAGGACAAAAACAAAACAAAAAAAGAGGGAGGAAGATTGATTTAAAGGGCAAAAGCTGAAAGGAAACAGGAATTTACAGTGTATATATCTCTCTCAGTAGCAGATGCAAAAACATCTTTGACCACATCAATTGCTTCTGCCTCAGAAAGTGGAGTTACAGCGTCCTATAAAAGTCACAAGTTTTTTAGATAACCAGATAAAAGACATAACACCCCAGACAATTGACAAAAGAAACAATGTTAGCCAAGGAGAGCATACCTGCGCAGGTAACAAAAGAGGGCTGGGGGACTTCAGCTGGTTATCTAGCACAGGCATGATGAGTTTAGCACCAGAACCTTGGGCACTATACCCAACCTTCTCATAGGAACCAACAGCATCGTAAGTGTAAACACAGCCCTTTCCTAGATTTTTAAAAAGAACACCAATTTGTTAACACCAATCGAAAGCTTAAAACTGCACCATTAACTTGTATCACTTACCTTCCTCATCAAAGCCAACCAAAACGTTGAAGGTATAATAAGGGAAGAAACGTTTGTAATAGAGAGTGTTGGAGAGCAGTCGAGCCATGGCAGGGCAGCTCATCTGCTTGTTGTGTTGATGTTGATAGATCTGTTAAGTGATTAAGAACAGATATTAGCTTCCGTGCCAAACAAGAAGCCAATTTCTTTTCAAACGCAGCAAAAGGGAGTCCATTAGACCACAAAATCATAGATATTTACGAACACACACTTCTAGATGGTCCTTTGTTACACCACCATTCTTAACAGATATAAAGGTCCGCAAATTACATTGCTCTCGGAGTCTCTTCCTCCAAACAAGAACCTCTCCAACTACTTCCATGTGGCAATCTTTACAATTTTCAATTTGGACTATAATCCTGAAAAGACTTAGGGCATACCAACCTCCTCACTTTCCAAAACAAACACCAAAAAATAACTAACACCCTGATAAAACTTCAAAGGAAAAATCTCAAGATATAGTAAGATCCGAAAGGAAGGGAACTAATGTAATCTCAAGGATACATTCAATCAATTACAACATGCTTCTAATATAATTTAGGTGGAAAAAAATCTGCAGAACTAAAGCATTAGATTGTTTTATATTCAATCAATTTGGAGAGAATGTATCAATTTATTTCTCATGAAACCTCACCAGGTGCTTAGCCCCCAAAACCTTTTGTAGGGCTCTCACATCAGCTTGAAAGCCAGAAGAAGCCATCAAACATTTGTCCGCTCTGACATCAGTGAAGCACATCAAGTCAGTCTTGTTAATAAATAACTAGGAACAGAACACACTTCATTAAGAAGCTGAGTAAAGGATGCAAGTACTTCCAGATCATTATCAAAATTGATTCAATGAAAACTCCACCTATCTAGTAATCACTAAGTTCCATACTTTCAGTTTGTCAAAGGTATATACAGGTATTGGCAAGCATGTGCAAAGACAAGTTGGAATACAGATATCTCTAACCTCATATTTGTCCAATTTAGAAAATTTATTAAACCTTTCCAATGAAATCCTCAATGAAAAAAAATCCCTAATTGAATTATTGTTACATTCATTTGATCCAAAGATGAGATGAAGCTCAATTCTTACCTGTGCCCTCGTGCAAATTCATCCTCTTTGAAAAAAGCACAAACTTTTTTATTTCCAAAAACCAGACCGATCCCACAGAGTGCTTTACACCAGCATCCAATTTTACAATGGGGTTGTTGAAATTAAATGAAACTATAAACCCAGTTGTAAAAACCACATTTATCAGTCAGTTTCACTTAACAGAGCCTAAATTCCCAATTGGAGCACAAAAAATGAGGATATCCAAGATAAGAAAACCCACAAACTAATTCAAGCAAAAAAAAGAAAGAAATGGAGAGAGATTAAGAAGACATACAATTTATAGATTTTGGAGTAATCGCGAGTGAGAATATTGTATCCGGTAGACATTCGAGTATCAGCGGCGACTACACAGTAATCAGCTCCAGCAATCGCAACGCAAGTCCTTCAAAAAAAAAAATCTCAAAATCAAACAAATCAACAAATAAATAGACATAACTTACTGAGAGGGGGAGGTGTAAAGGGTTACCCTCCATTAAAATCGTAGGGTTCAAATCTGGCTTGTTGTTTAGTCATTGGGTGCTGATAAAGAGAGGGGTTGTTATGGCTTGGAGAGAGTGAGAGGCTTAAAATCGGAGAGGGCAGGCTTCGATTTTTATTTGTTTTAGATCTCTCGTTGCCGGGTCTGTCTTGCAGCGCACTTCAGATGTTTTAAGAGAAAAACCCCCTTCATAAAAGTACGTAACCTATATATAGATAATCGATTAGCTCTTAATATATTAATATCTTCTTAATCATACTATTTGGTTAATTTTATATTTTTTGTTCGTAGAAAACCATAGAATTCATCGATGTCGTGCTGATGAACTAAATAATACAAATAAACATAAAGTTTTTATATTTCTTTAAGCAATGGTAATAAATTCATGGGGTTTTTTTAATAATAAAAAAAAAGTTATGCAAGCTTCAAATTACCTAATGATTATGTTAATTAAAACTAATGAACAATTTAAAAAAACTATAAAAGCTGTGGAAGAAATCATGTAGCAAACATTACGGACACCCAATAATTTTACTATTCATTGGTAATAATATTGTTGTTTTTTAATTTAATTTTTATTTGTTTGATTGTTTTTTTTTTAAGATTGTTTTTAATTTCACTATTTAATAAAAAATTTGTAAATGTTCTCTAATTTATTATTTATTTTTATTTTGATTTCTATTTTTTTAATTATTATTTTTTATTTTGGATCTTTTTATATAATTAATTTTTTTCTTGCAACATTTGATTAATTGAGGATTGAGTTTTATGATTTTTTCGGGTATGGTGCTTTTGATTTTATGATCCAGATCACAAGTTGGAAAAGTTAACGTGGATTGACACTATTTTTTTTTACTTCTCTTCTTTTTTTATCTCATCATTTGATATTTGTTTTTCCTTAAAAATATTGGTTTTGTGGTTTATTTTTTTTCTATCAGGTTATCCCGATCCCATGACCTGCTCACGAGTTTGGTAAATTAACCCAAGTTGGCTCACCCCTACTCAACTTACAAGTTTGTTATGCTAACTCAGATTGACTCAAATCAATTTTTTATCCCTTTTTATAAAATAAAAATTCATCATTCTATATTTACCAAAATCTAAAAGACATGGGAAAACACTATAAAAGTCCACAATGTTTTTCCCATTTAACCCTTACTATAAAAGTCCATAATGTTTTTCCCATTTAACCCTTCTCTCTACAAAAAAAAAATAAAAAAGCTTACTATTAGGGTATTATGATCTTTTCAAAGGGACACAATCGTTATTTTAAAATTTATAAGGGTGAGATAGGTATTTTTACATTTTTTAAACAATAAGATTACTAAAATAACTTTTTGGCAAATAAAAATAAATTGGGGGTCTATGGGCTTTATAGACATTTTATTTTTTTAATAAACACTTGAATTATGTAGCTTCCCTCGAAAAAAGAAAAGAAGTTAAAACTTCTTTGTAGAGGTGTTTTCATCTTTGACTTTTGGCTTTTTTGTTATACTCAAGAAAACTAAAGGGTATTATGGTCTTTTAACATATAAAATATTAATAAAAAGAAAAAGTGATTGGCTTGTGCCACTCACGTGCCAACGAGTAGACGCCCTCATGCCTTTTAAGCGGCACATAAGACATCGTTTGGTGGTCAGACACTTTTTTTTGTGGTAGTGTTGAAAGCATATCAACATTCTTTTTTCAATGGTATAACATGATTATTGAGCCTCGAGGAAGATTTTTCTTTTTCTTTTTTTTTTCCTCTCTCTTCTCTTTGCTAAAATATGAAAGTATCATTTATCTAGTATATCTAATTTGGTTTTTATTTTTTTAATTGTTATTTATTTTTAATCTTCTTTTGATTTTTTTTCTTCAACTTTGCCCCTAATCATTTCGCTTAGATTAAATTTTATATCAAATTTGGTTCTTATTTTTTTATTTTTTTCCTATTACTAATTGATTTATTTTTCTCAATTTCATCCCTAGCATTTGATTTAATTTTTTATGTCAAATTTGGTCTATTTCTTTTTTTAATTTTGTCCCTAATTATTTGGTTTAAATTGATATTTATATCAAATTTGGTCCTCATTTGATTTCCTTTTTATTTTATTGATTGAATATTCTTTTCAATTTCATCCATAGCATTTGATTTCAATTTGTTTTTATGTTAAATTCGGTCCTCATTTTTTTTTATTATTGTTTGTTTTGGATTTTTCAATTGTATTTTTTATTTAATTTCATTTCTCATCATTTTTTTATTTGGTATTTTGCTTTATTTTTTTTATGGTTTACCTTCTATAGGATTAGTCCTACTTTTATGACCAATATCATGAATTTCAAAGGTTGACACTGGTTGATTTTTTTTTTAAGTCATCATATAAAATTGATTTATTTTCAATTTCATCCTTCAATATTTAATGTTTTTGGAATTGGTCTTTGTACTTCTTTTTCTTTCTTTTTTTTCACTTTTTTTTTACGAGGTTATCTCAATTTTTTTTTTATCTCATCATTTGATGTTTTTTTTTGTTAAAAGAATTGGCTCTGTGGTTTATTTTATTTTATTTTCTATCGGTTTATCCCGATTCTATGACCTAGCCACAAGTTTGGTAAGTTAATCGGAGTTGGTTCACCCCTACTCAACTTACAAGTTTGTTATATTAATTCAGATTGACTTAAGTCAATTTTTTTTTAGTTTTTTTTTTTGAGTTTATCTCAATCTTGTGTTCTTGATTGCGAGGTTGGTAAGTTAACCTAGTTTGACACAAATCTTTTTTTTTATTATTTTTTAATAATTTTTTTAGTTTTATCACCCGACATTATTTTATTGAGAATTTTGCTTCATTGGTTTTTTTTAGTTTGCCTTCTATGCATCCAATCC
Organism: Populus tomentosa; assembly: GCA_018804465.1. NCBI lineage: Eukaryota > Viridiplantae > Streptophyta > Magnoliopsida > Malpighiales > Salicaceae > Populus > Populus tomentosa. The sequence goes on from CM031971.1 coordinate 10,782,328, forward strand.
AGGGCTCATGATCACTTTCATGGATTTAGAAAGTTAACATAAGTTGACTTTGAATTTTTTTCTGTTTTTTTAAATTGAGTTTTTAAAAAATTTTATTCTTTAACACTTAGTTTTTTGGAAATTGATCTTCGTGCTTTTTTTCCTCACTTTTCTTTTTATGGGGTTTTTCTAATTTTATGCTCATGGTCGCGAGATTAGCAGGTTAACCCAGGTTTACATAATTATATATTTTTTTAGTTTTATTATTCAAAATTGAATTATTTTATAGTTGAGTTTCATAGTTTTATTCAATTCACTTTCATGAATTTTTTTTTTATTAGCATGAATAATCATTTGATTAAATAAAAAAATTATCCTGAGAAATATAATTGTTAAACACAACTGAGTGAATGATTTGTTTTATCAAATTAAATATCTTAATCTTAATTATTTCTTGATTAAATATAAATTTATATAATTAGATGTATGTATGATCATTTTGATTTATGATAAATAATTTTTTTATATTGAAAAACATGTTTATTTATTTTTTTAAAAAAAATATTTGACATGTGGCGAGTCACGGCCTAATAGCTACTAGTTTCTTTATATAGGAGGATGGTAGCAGGGTGATTTAATGATACATGCAACTATATCCCATCCCTTCCTATTCTCCTACGGATAATTTTAGAAATCTCCATTGCAGTATCTAAAGGTTGGTTATATGGCCAGCCAAAAAATCCAAGAGGGGTCAGCCATGTAGCAGATATTGGCTCATATCATTACATAGCGATTGTTTCTCGTCCATCCATCTTTTCGCATGCATCTGTTTTGATGCATCCTTTCTAATTTCTTTTTTTAAAACTAACTAACTGGACGTTAGCACTGGATTTTTAACTCTATCTAGGTGGCTGCACTTGCTATCCCGTCGAGCTTTGGTTGTCTTCCTGAACTCCCTCATGGTTTTATCTCTATTTTTAGCTACACTCCACAATATATAAATCCCTATTCCACGAACATCTCCTGCATCCTTTTCCTCAAGGCCTAAAAATATTAAGCTTACCATTGGGTATATTATTCGTATCCCTTCTACCTTTCTTTCTCATCCAAAACAGGAGCCATATATTCGACCACATTCTCCTTAACACACCAAAAACACAGGCTATCGTTTTTATATATGGTGCCTTTTGATATATTGTATCATTTCTATTGCTAATTAAAAATGGCAACAGAGATAAGAAAACTTTCTATGAAGCCAGCTTGGATTGAGGTTGCACCGTCCCTCCTCGGTTTCCCATCGGGGCCTTCCAAGTTTCCCAAATCGGAGACTTTTCGAGAAGAAGGAGCTGAAGGTCATGAGGATGAGAGCGATGATGATGGTGATGGCTGATGCTTTTCTCTGTCCTTTTCAAAATAGAGTCTTAGAAGCTGTCACAAGGAAGATGAGATGTTGGCAGCTGCAAAGATGCTCCATAACATACATATTTGATGCAGCATATGTGTTCCTGACATGTTCTATTATATATCTGTGTAGAGAAGGGGGAATTCATCTAAGGATTTCGCAGGAGATTAGGTGCTTCTTCACCATTTTACTACTACGTGTTTCGCAATTGGTTGCAGATTTGAGTTTGGGGAGACTTGCAAACGGGAAATTATCAGGAGCCCGGCTCACCATCAACCTGCTCCCATAGATTAAGTGGGATAATTTATGTGGGGCTATGAACATAGGCTAATGATGAGTCGGGCTTATTGAATAATGTCTTTGTCTTCACATATGAATAGTGTACCCCTTTTCAATAATACTAGTCTTGGTACCCGCGCTATGCCGCGAGTTATTTTTTTTGTATAAAAATATAAAAAAAACAAAAATTTAAAAATCATAGGTTTTTTTACAAGGCCATACCCAAGAATCTTGGGTTTGGTTGCAACGCCTGACCTAAAAATAATATTTATAATATTAATAATAAAATTAAACTTGCATGACTCAAGTTTAAGTGAGCCTAATTGCAACACCGGACTCAAGAATTTTGGATGTGGGTCTGGCTATAAGGTCGTGTTATAAAAGTGTGATAATTAAATAAACTAATTAAAAAAAAAACAAAGAAAAAAAATCAACAAAAAGGAAAAAACTAATGAAGAAAAAGAAAAAAAAATGAATTAATTGGGTTAACCCTTTAAACCAGGTTATCCCGTAAAACCTAAGATTCGCGTAATGAAAGTTTGATAACTAAATAGAAAAAAAATGACGGGTTTACCTAGAATTAATTGGGTTAACCCATCAAACCAAGTTAACCTGTCAAGCTCAGGATACGTATCATGAAAGTATGAAAGTCTGATAATTAAATAGAAAGAAAATTAACTTTAACAAACTAAACTAAATGAAAAAAATAACTCGTCAAATCAGGTCAACCCATCAAACTCGAGATCCGTATCATGAAAATCTGATAACTAAATAAAAAAATTTAACATTAACAAACTAAATCAAACAAAAAAATTCATTAAAAAAATTAAATTCTATTTAGTTATCAAACTTTCATGACGCAAATCCCAGGTTTTACAAGATAACCTGGTTTAAAGGGTTAACCCAATTAATTTAAATTTTTTTTCTTTTTCTTCATTAGTTTTTCTCTTTCAGTTGATTTTTTTTCTTTGTTTTTTTTTATTAATCTATTTAATTATCACACTTTTATGACACGGCCTTATAGCCAGACCCACATCCAATATTCCTGGGTCCGGTGTTACAATGAGGCTCACTTAAACTTGGGTCATGCAAGTTTAATTTTATTATTAATATTATAAATATTACTCTTAGGTCAGGCGTTGCAGCCAAACCCAAGATTCTTGAGTTTGACTGCAACACCTGACCTAAAAATAATATTTATAATATTAATAATAACATTAAACTTGCATGACCCAAGTTTAAGTGGGGGTGGCTGCAATACCAGATCCAATAGTCTTGGATGTAGGTCTGGCTGCAAGGTCGTGTCATATAAGTGTGATAATTAAATAGATTGATTAAAAAGAAAAAAACAAAAAAAAAACTAACAGAAAAAAAACTAATGAAGAAAAAGAAAAAAAATAAATCAATTGGATTAACCCGTCAAATCTGGAATTCGCATCATGAAAGTTTGATAACTAAATAAATAAAAAAATTAACGGGTTTACCTAAAATTAACTGGGTCAACCCATCAAACCAAGTTAACCCGTCAAGCCAGGATACATGTTATGAAAATCTGATAATTAAATAAAAAAAATTTAATACCAACAAACTAAATCAAACAAAAAAAATTCATTAAAAAAACAAAAAAAATTAAAAACGAAAAAAAATAAGACAGTTAAATAATATAATATAATATAATAATAATATATTAATAATGAGTAAAGTGAGGCGTGAAAAAAAAAAACACTTTCATTCACTGATGCTTAGGAATAATATAATATAATATAATATGATATAATAATAATATATTAATAATGAGTATAGTGAGGCGTGAAAAAAAAAAACACTTTTATTCACTGATGCATAGGAGGCGTGGGAAAGCTACGGTGCTTTCACCACGCGTTTTAGAGTTCTATAATGATGAATTTTATTTTATTTTATTTTCCAATCCTCGCCTCCTAGTAAATAACATCTTCAAATGCTAATTGTATCCGTGCATGCACTGCTGGATAATAGTTGATATTAAACCAAAGGGGAGGTTTTCAAATTCTTTTGGTTGTCGAGTTTTTCCTTGTTTAGGGATATTATCCTTCCTACAATGGTTCCTTTTATTTTTTTAGGGATATTATCCTTCCTACAATGGTTGTCATTGTTTGGATCTGTTCTCATTCACTCTATTGCCCTACTTTTCTTTATTACTTAATTTGTTTTCCTTTTTATGCGATCAAGATGGGATTTAGATGCATGGTGGCATGTCAGAAGTTAATCACATCACCCATATGATCTGATGAGCAAGGAACCTCTGATGGTGGTTTTTTTATGTTACCTTTGACTGTATTGCTTAACATTCAATAATGGTTGTCAATGAGAAGAAAAAAATAGTAATTTTCAACAAACAGGTTGTTGAAAGCCTCTCTTAAATTATAGTTTTTTCTTTTCTTTTCAAAACCGTACTTGAATAACTGAAACACAAGCATCTTAAAAGGATGAGATGGTTTTCAATGTCTAATTCAATTTAGAATATTGGGAGGCCTTATGAGACCATGTATATATTTGTTTAGTTGCAAACTTATCCTGGAGTTTATAGCTTCGAACATGCATGGTATTGTCAATGAATTGCGGATGGTTATTACGATCCGATAAGTATATAGGTTGCAGGTTTAATATGTTAATTGTAGTCTATATAAATACTTAAAAAATATATATCATTAAATATCTCACCATATCAATATTTAAAAAAAAAATATCATCAAATATGCATTATATTTTGAGTTTATTATATTTTTTTTATTAGAAAACAAGTTAGCATTGCTTGGACATTTTTTACATTAAAAAAAAATTGATCTAACTCATGGCGCAACACAAACAAATAATCTAGTTAAATACCAAAAAAAAAGCTAATATTCCTAGTGAAAAAAATAGATATATACACATGCAAATATTTAACCCTAGATGTTTTTTTTTATTTTATATGTTTTATTTATTTTATTTTAGAGGTTAATTATGGTTTCTATGAACAAATAATTTTTATTTTTATAAATGCATCGTGAAAATATAATTCATTTATATAAAATAAAAAATTTAAAAACAAATTATAATAATATCTTTGAAACATTATAAGATTAAGAAAAATAATTAAAAAGATAAATTGCTATTTTTTTAGAAAAAAAAGTGAACTAAACAATTTAAAATAATAATAATGAGAGAGAGGATATTAATTAAAATTTAAATAAAATTATTAATGAAAAGTAAAAAAAATAGAGATAAAGTTTTAATTCAAATAAAAATAATCAAAAGTGAAAAAAAAAAAAAAGACAAAGTTCAAGCTTGGGTAGTGGCTAGATATGAAAAGGTCCAAGCCACGCGCTTGGCTGATTAAATTTTCTTGAAGGAGCAGACGTGATTTGCTACAAATAACATGTCATCCGCTGGATATGTGATTGTAAATTAAGGTTTTAGTTTTGGTATCTTAAATATCTATTTTTTAATTTGTTTTTATTTATAAAACATTTTAAAAACCTCAATAAATTTATTTTTACCTCTAAAACACTCTTTATTATCTCAAAAACACCCTACAAACCTCAAGAAACATACATTTTCAATTCCAAAACACTTTTTAATCACTCTAAAAAAATAAAATAATAAAATAAATTATATAACTTAATTAACTTTTTCCAACATGGTTAAAAGACAATATTACTTCCATTGAACTTTTTTTAAAAAAATAAATTTATTGACACTAAACAAAAGATACAACTGTAAAGAAAAAAAGGGTAGTTGGAATGTGGTCAACATAGCACTCTTCTTTACTTTAATATTTTTTCAATGATTTTTTTTCCTCTTAATATTCAAGAATTAAAATATATAAAAAATAAAGTTTAGAAAGAAAATATAAATTAATAAAATAACAAGGATCAAATAAATACATAAATTAAAATTATAAAGCGCCAAGCTAGGTTTTCCACGTCGAAATGGGGTCTTTTTTAAAATAAAAAAAATGGTCATGTGCTTTTAATTTTGTAACTTAAAGTCTCATTTAGCAAAAATCAATTTTAATTCATTCTAGAATATTCCTTGACATTTTATATATGCAGTCGCATGCAGACAGAAAGAAATCTAAATATATAAAATCATGCTAATATAACTTAAAATGATAAAATTGCAAAGAATAAAAGTCGAAACTAAAGGGAAAAAAAAAAAAAAGCATTGTTTATATGAACTGTATATAGTCTACATTGCATCTGGTTCCGGGTACAGAATGAACGATACCATTATTTCCCCAATTCTTTTACTTTATTAGCGATTCTACCACATCTTGAGCATCTTTTTTTTCATGATCATTAATTCAATTGTCAGGTACTTTTCAGTTCAGCTCGCCATATATCAAATTGAATTCCATTTGGTGAATCTGGCTATGAGTTGTAGCTGTTATACCTGTAAATTTGGTATTAAAATGCTTTTATGTAATTATGTATTAAAAAGCCTGTCATGTATTCTGGCTTTTGGTGCATATCTCCTAAAAAACTAGAAGTTCTAAGTTATCGGACGGGCTCTACGTCGGTCCACTTCACTCCTGTCAAGAACAGGCCACCCAAGAAAGAATTGAAGGATTCACGAAAAAACCCTCGAGATACAAGATCGCTGAGAGATCGAGGATTAATTAAAGGCTCGACCACCGAGAGAAGAAAAGATGACCGGAAGTCCAAGAGGGGTGGGTCAAAAGGAGAAGCAAGTCATTTCGAAGGATTTCTCGGGTGTACCGGTTTTCAAAGCCAAAATAACTACAACGAACACCCCTAATATCCACATGATTTCTCTCGAATATTGTGCTAAGCTAGTTTGCAAGCCTTACAAATCTGTTCATCCAGATGGCATTCAATTCAATGTGCTGATAGCCAGACACCTCCCTATTACCGTGCATGTTTTGGAATGTCCTAAACAGAGGCAACTATCGTCAGCAATTTCATATAAAGGAAGTATAATCTGGTAGAAATTTTGCTATTATAAGAATTTGGCCTGGGGTTTAGGAGAACTGTCATAAATAAACTCATAACCAAGGCAAATCAAATGTGTTTACAACCAAATACTCTACCCACAACAAACCAAAGAAGCCTACTTTAGATTAGCCCTAGTAATCAGATATCCTGTCTGAGCCCAGCCAAAATGTATGTCATTCCTAACATCCTAGTTATTCCAGAAGAAATATTCAATAAAGCAAACAGAATTTGATACAAGGAGCTACTCAGACTCCAGGATGACCAATCAATATAGTCAGTAAGAGGTGCTTTGACTAGGACTCTCAAAATTAACCTTCTGGCAATGATATGTTGATATCAGTTACTGAGTTTCTCACATCCTGCATGGAGTGCATGGTGGCCCAGTTCTCTCTTTGGAAGGGTGAGGAATTTTGCTGCTGCCCATGTGGAGTACCCACACTTTCCTCTCGCTCCGCAATAGACACGGGTATCACTGGTGCTGGTGCAAAAGTTGCTGGTATTGAGTCGATCTTCGGTTTCTTTGGTTTCTGGTCTTGATGATTTCCTGCCAGGAAACTGCCTACCACGACCTGATAACAAGATGTTAAAAGCAAGTATTTCAAAACTTGATTCATTTCAACTTCTGTAGGGGAATGCAGTGGAACATCAAAGCCCTTAACCCCTTCTTAGTTACTGCACCCGTCACGGGTTCTGAAGGGGAAAAGCAAAGTGGAGTTTTCCATCTTTCATTTCAAATGAGAGAGAGAGAGAGAGAGAGAGCTTACCTGCACAGGACTAGCAGCCACTAGAAGTCCAGCAACACTGCCCCCTACAACACGACCATCAGGGCTTGCCAAAGAGACACTCATCCCACCCGATCTGCTCCTTGTTCCTTGAATCTCAGTAGGCATAAATGATCCAGACAAGGAAAGTATTTCAAAGCGACCCTATAAAATATAGAAGAGATTAAAAACTCCATACAGCAACTGAACCTCGTACCCTTCCTAAATATTTTTTAAAAAATGAATTTCCAAATACAATTGCTTTTAAATTCTACTGGGAATAAAAAAGCACAACCAAAAACTTGCATTTCCCATCCCTCTTTGTTGGTAATTAACCCAGGTTGAATCCATGTAGGAATTAGACTGTTAAAGGGTCTGCATCATTAGACATTTATGTTTTATGATTTGGAGAGTCGGAATATGCTTCTATAAATATAGGAGCCTGGTCTTATTTTATGTGTCTAGAGGTTAGATACGTGGTTTAGAAAGAGTTGTGCTGTGTGGGCTGAGTTATAGCTAATTGGTTTTGTGGGTTTTAAACAAATTAGTGTGCACTGTTAATGAGAGGTCTTTTAATCAATAAAGCACTAGTTCGGGTATTTTAATTTCCTATAATCTCCCTTCATATTACTAAAACCAATACTTAGACAAGCCAGATAGATGTCGACCCGTATGAAGAGAGTTGGCAACTCTATACTATTTCCACAAAATTGACCATCCAGCATCAGCCAATATCCATCAACTGTCAGAGAAACAGCGTCTCAATTTTGACATAATTTAACAGTATACTCATGTTCAACTAGGTCAATTCACCAATGTAGCAGTAAAAGACAACTACAGAAGTGCATTGATGTTGAAGTTACCCAGAGGAATGGCATTCAAGGCCTGCTTCATCTTGGACATTGTATTATCAGAAAAACCCTATGAACCTCAACTTGATTATTCCAACATAAAAAAAAGCTTTTCACATTACATGGATTATATGAGTTTACAAGTTTCCGGAGAAAATAAGGATACCTGACTATTTGAAACATGTGCTGGTCCAATCCAAGTTACAAAATTCTCAAAATCAAATAAATTCTAAGATTTCCCAACTTGCTAACTTTACCCAGAGAGAAACAAATTTGCAGAAGATCACTTTAAAACTCCAAGACATCCTATACTTTTACAAAATCAAATCCATGAAAATATAAACTACAAGAAAGCTAAAAAAATAACAAAACTGGTTAAATCTTAAATTGAGTAGATGCACTCGTTTTAATTGTAAAGTTAACATGAGTTGTTTAAGAAATAGGATGGAATGAGAGAATGGCAGACCTCATATGTCAAAGTACCCCCAGAAGAATCGGGTTGACGAAGAGTGACATTTGAAATTACTCCATTAGCAGATAGGATGCAAATAGCACGAGGCCCTTGTTGTGAAAATGATATCACCTTCATGGTAACATCCTTGAAAACCATAAAAAGATCACAAGTGAAGTAGACTTTAAAGAACCAAAGAAGATCCCGAGTCAAGCTAAACAGAACAGTCATGCAGAAGTTAATTTGCAATTTGTCATTTCACGGGGAAAAAAAAGAAGAAGAGTATTACTGTAACTCAATCCCATCCATAACTAATCAGATGAGTGACCAAAATTAATTTTGGCAAGCATTTCAGAAATGCCAGTGCTGAATACAGACAATCAGTTACCACTCACCAAAACAACTTGCAAAAAAAGGATGATACATAAAATAGAAATGGAATGTACCAAAAACTGGTTCTTGATCCTTTTAAATATCCATCACGATTTCCCTGAATGCTAATATATTCTCTAGTCTTTTTAGATCAGTTAAATTGAAAAACCATGTGAAAAATTGGATAGCAGACTTTCAAGTGGAACAAATTACTAAGAAGTATCATCCATCAACAGAAATGAAAAAAAAAAAATATAATTGATAAAGAAAACCAGTGTGTATGCAAGAGTCAGAAAGATGATCTGCTTCGAGGGAAATAACTCTGCTTAAATGGAATAACTCTGCAATGAAATCTGACAGTCAGGACTTGGGATATAAAAACTTTTGTCACTATTAGAGGCCATTCATGCTGCATGTTTTCTGAAAATGTGTTCATTTAAGTTCACAAGCCATATAGAAATTTATTAAATAAAAAATTGAAAGTGCAAACAATTTCCATATCAGCATAATCCAAATGCAATTTAAAATTTGTCTGTCTTCGGTCAAGCATACCTCGCCAGCATTAACAGTGATGACATGGGGCGTAAAATTTGTGCCAACAGAATTAGCAGCCCATTCACCTAAAAAGTAACCATCAAACAACACCAGTGAATTCAAAATAAAGTCAGCAATTTTCCCCTAACAAACAATTTAACCTTTTTTTTCTCTGAAAGCACATGTTCAATTTTCTTTCATTTACTACTTTAGAGCATAGTATCTCAAAGCATGTTACCCCACTTTTTAGAAACAAGGGAAAATGAAGGATAGGAGTTCAAGTACAGCAATATATAATGTACAAGTTGGACAAACTAAAGGAAACAGCTTTTGGACAGAATTTAGTACAATTATTAGCAAGCCACACATATTCTTTTTTACATCTTGAACAGTGAAAAACTTCCCATAGTCAAGTCAATCTCATGAAGAGAAGCTTAAACAACTGACAAATATCTCAAATTGATTATCATTGAAGTTGAAGCAAAATGACATTGCACTGAAATTGTCGCCACAAGGTAAGAAATTTCCAGAGTTTGATAACTGGATACTGTATTATGGAAAACATTTCTCAATGAGTAGATATACCATATCATAAAGTGAAAATTCATGCGAGTCAATTGCACATACATATGGAAGGACATTATGCATTATAGCTCAGAATTCAAAAAGTACAGGGCTTCAAATCCCCAAGCTCCAGGCGAATTAGTGTTCCAACCACCAATTTGCACCTGGAAAGCCTTGGGCTAATTATACAGGGTTATAGTCTGCCATGCAACTTCATCGGTGATAATATTGACAAGTGTCAAATTCTAAGGCATGACTCCAGGAGGGGCAAGTTTGACAAGCATCAAACAAGATATTCCATTGCTCTAGAAGTGCGCTAGAAGAGAAGAATCTGTGCCCATATGGAAAAGAGAATTTAAAGCTCAAAAAATTCAGAAAAAGACAGTTTTCTCAATTGAATAATGGCACCCAAGGAAGGACAGAAACGGAAATAACATTTTGCAAGCTATTTTCTAATGCAGTCACTGTAACTAAAGACATTGCCGAAGAATTCCAAACTTAACATGCACTGTTTCTGCCATCAGAGCATATTGTTCAATCCTCGTCAAAAAAGCAAGGAATATTCTCACTCTCATGCCAACCCAACAAAAGCCCACCTTGTTATTTTCAAAACCAGCACTATATAATTCCGAATATAAACAACAGCATTTAACAAAACTGTCCCAGGTGAGCTTTCAATGAGTGTTATTGAGGGGTGAGTCACATTATGGGAGTCTTTGGTGTTTGAGGGACCTGTGTTCTTCAAATCAATCAAAACAATAATTCAAAAACCCAAATTGCACAACTAAAAAACAAGTTTGGAGACCAGTTCAACTATAACAAAAGGAAACAATGACTAAGTCATTAATATGAAAAATTAAAATCATTGTTATTCATACCATTCTGATAATAGAACAAACTCATTCCTAAAGAAATGGGCTTGAAAAGGGAAAAACATACCTAAATTCTCCATTCCCAATTTCTTGTACTTCTTTTTCTCATAACTACCAGGCCACACTTTTCCCGGCTTTCCAGCAGTGTAGTCTCCACCAGGTGAGGGGGCCGAAGCAGAGATAGGCATCGGTGATAATGCCCTAGCGACCGCCCCATCCGGTCCATATTTCCTTGGCCTCCCTCTTTTTTTCTTCTCTGTAGTTCCTCCAGTCAATCCAGCACCAACTGGTGGCGCCTCTAAGGCTGGTGGTGGCACTACAAACTGGCCAGGATTTTCAGTCCTAGGAGCCACGTGATAGTTTGATGGAGCTTCTGCTCCTATCACTGTTACCCCTGCACTTAATCCTTCTCTTCCTTCCATGTATAAACTATTCAACAATCACTACAGCTAACAATCCTATGTTCCTGCTTCTGCAACACAGAAATTCATAAAAATTAGAATCAAAATGAAAGGTTAACAGACAATAAATTTAAAAAAAAAATGATCTCAGTAAAAATAAAAACACAGGAAATTTATTTCAACCTAAATATTAGCATTTTAATTCCGAATTACCATACACAGAAAAACCTAGAGATCATAACCTAAAAAAAATCATATATAAAAGTCAAAAAGGAAGGGAATTTTAAAAAAGAAAAAACAATTTGCTTTAATCTTCAAAGATCGAAACCACGAACTTTCACATAAAAGAAAAGGAACTGTTAAACTCTACTTCTTTAAAAAGATGCTAACTCAAAAAAAAAAAAAAAAACAAAATGTTAAAAGATCATGACCTGCAACAACAACTTCAGGACGTAGAGAGGATTCTCTTCAGAAACTGTTGCCTCTCTCTGGGTCTTTTTCACATTCGCTTAGCTTCTTCAAACAGTACTAGCACTTTCAAAGTTTCTTTCAGCAAAACACTCAAGAAAAAAAAGGAACAGGAAAAGAAAGAGAAGAAACTGTTTGCTTCCTGGGAAAAAAAAATTTCTCGAGAAAACAATAGTCTTCCCTTGTCGGAAAAATAATCCACTTGCCTTGCCGGTCTGAACAGAAACCAGAAAACGAAAATAAGGGAGTGGTAAATAAATAAATAAAGGACAAAAGGGAAAAAACGAAAATGAACATTTAAGTAAGAGTAAAGCAATGATTTAAAAAAAATATTAATTATTTTTGCTAAACCCGATAAATACAATTGATTTAAGGGAAATTTCACGTCCGTGAGGGGAATTGAAATTTGAAATTTGAGTTAAATATGGTTAATTTTGTAATTTTATTGATAAAGAGCATGTGAAATAAGGTAAAAAAGTGGATTGCTTTTTCTAAAACAAAATAAATAAATAAATAAATTATGGGTGTTAACATTTAAAGCTGCAAAAAATATAGGCGTTGGATGACCAACTTTTTTTTTTTTTTTTTTTTGCCGCTGACCTGCTTTTTGTCTTTTTCGGTGAATGAAAAATCTCATTCTAACCATTGCCATTTGTTATCATTGAGAATTACAAACTGTGCCACTGCGCTGTATTCAGCAAATCTGGTTTTTTTTCCCCCACCATCCAAGCGCACAATGTTGAGTTTAATCAACTATAATTTTTATTTATAAATATATCGAAATAATTTTTTTTAATTTTTAATATTTATTTTAATATTGGTATATTAAAATAATATAAAAATATTAAAAATTTAATTTAAAATAAAAATATTTTTTTACTATAAAAACAAACAAGACCTATATATTTATTGTAGTTATTTTTGTGGTTGTAATTTTAAAAACTTAGGTTTAAGAAAAGCATTTGTTGTTATTTATAGTTTGATTAAAATATATGTTTAGTTCAAATTGATGTTAATAAAAAATAGTGTAAAGTTGTTTGATTAGTTAAAAGTGATATTAATAATAAAATAACTAGAAATAACATGCAGTAATTTCATGAATTCAAATTATACAAGAAAAATATGATTATCAATACATAATAAATATAGCGAAAAACCATGAAGGTCCTAAAAAAAGAATATTAATAATTCATGTATCATTTGTAAAAAAAAAAAATTTAACGTGAATGTTCGGGCTAGCTTATACGTATCTTTACTAATTTCATGGATCCTGAAACTAATGACTATGTAGACCTTCAGTGGTCTAAAGATTTGTGGAATTCAAAATAGTGATTTTTAGAGAGTAAATCTAGATATTGACCAGTTGAATTACACCACACACGAATATGAATATTATTATTATTTATACATGTTTCTTAATATAAACTTATTTTATTATTTTATTAAACTAATTATGACTAAGTATATGGTTGGCAAAACTTTATAAACATGGAATAAAAAAAATTAAAATCTCACGAAGATCAAAATGCATGATCATGCTAAGATTTTTTTAACTATTAATATGGTATTCGGGTTAATTTATGCGTATCTTGACTAGTCATACGAGCCTTGAAATTAATAATCATATAAACTTTTAATGACTCTAATATTTGTGGAACTTAAAATAATGACTTATAAAAAACAAATTTATAATTGACAAGCTGAGTTAGACCACATATGAACATGAATATGAATATTATTATTATTATTATTATTATATGTTTTTGAATATAAACTAATTCTATTGTTTTATTAAACTAATGAGGAACAATTCTATGATATGTGAACATGGAATAAAATCGATAAAAATCTCATGATGATGAAAATGGATGATCATGCTGAGATTTTTTTACTTAAAAATAATATTTTGATTAATCTGCCTTAATTTCCATCCATTTTAAATGTCATATATTTACCACACTCAAGTTTTTCAATTTCACTATTCATGCAATCGCAACCTCTTATCATGAAACATATAATCACCGTACCATTCATTTAGTTTACTTTTCATTCTTGCCATTTGACTTTTGTCAACTCATTCCATCAATTCGTCATTAATAAAACATATTACAAACCTTTTATTTTATTTAAATACAAAAATCAAAATAAAAGTTAAGTAAAATTAGAAATTAGAAAATAAAAATTCAAAGCTTCTCCTCCCTCTCCCTTTCCACAATCCTCTCCATCGTCCTTGTCAATATAATCCATCACAATTAGAAAAATTGAACAAAATCCAGCAAGCAACATGCCCAACCTCTTCATTTGCTCACCTATACTTCTTCATTCCTCCCCCCCTGCCTCCACACGAGTCCTCTGTAAACACAGCCACCATAAAGCAACAAGCATACCCAACGACAATTGACACAACCTAAACTTCTCCCACCAACACCATAATCACACACCCAAACACCAATTAAACCCATACCCAATCACACCACCATCTTCACAGCTACAAGCAATACCAAGTCCCGCCATTTTAATTGTCAAAAACCCAAAACAGATCTCGCTGGAGTTGAACCATATACGGGTTCCAGTTTGGAGAATAAGAAACACAACGAGACTTTTGGAGGTTGGGGTTGAACCATATACTGGTTCCAGTTTGGAGCATGTCGTTGGCACAAAGACTGGAGGCTAGAATAGATCTCCTTGATGCGTGAAAGATTTGGGGGGAGATGAGGCTATTTTTGTCGGATGAAGACTGGGTTTGTAACAGTAAAAGAAAAGCGTATTTTTCTCCGAGTGTTTTTTTACTGTAGTAGCTGTTGGAGTATCATTTAAAAAAAATTATTTTATAAATTTTTTTTTATCAAAGTTAATTTAATATTTATATATATTTAATTAAAATTAAAGTTAAACAAAAAATAATTTAATATGTTTGATTAATAATATTTTTAAAATTGAGGTTATAAAATATTTTTTAAAATATATATATATATATATATTAATATTGATGATTTTTAATTTAAATATTGTAAATTTAACTATTATTATTATATCATGAAATAAATAATACTTTATATAAAATATTTTTTATTAAACTATCTATAATTTCATCACGTATAAAATATATCTAACAATAATTATATTAAACAATAGTTTTTTTAATAAAATATAATTAAAAAATTAAATATAATTTTTATTTTTATTTTACTAGATTGAATCGGGTTTAATATATATTAAGTTTTGAATGAACTCGGTTTAGCTGAAACAATATAACATATATATTGCGTGAAAAGTAGGAATTCGTTGTTTTTCTTTTTCCGAGTTTTGGATGCAAAAATAATATAGAATTTATGAACAGTAAATCACATTTTTTATATTATTAAATGGCTGAAAAGTATGATATAATTAAAACGTAATCGCAGCTGTATAAACAAATGACCTCAGAGACGCTACAATTTTCAGCGTAGCGCAAACCGAGTTTTGAAAGACATGGACAACCCTAGTTGTGAAATAAATAAATAAAATAAAATAAGAAATACGATATGTTTTTTTAATGAACATGTTTAAGAAAGAATTATAGACATGAGTAGCAAGCGTGGTGACTTCATAACCTCATTGAAAGGACGAGGCTTATCATGTGATCGAATCTGAACGAAAACGCAAGCATGGGGCAGGGAAGATTTTGCAAGAACCATACGGCTCTTTTCTTTTCTTTTATTTTTAATCAGAGAAGAGGGCGATGAAAGAAAAAAACAAACAGTAAAAATGTCAGGTGGTGGTATGTTAGCAAAAGCAAGTTTGAAAAAGGAAACATTTGATTTATTGAATAATGGAGGTGGTCGGGTTGGCATGCTTACTCTAGTTGTCGTGTTTCTAATTATGATCCTCAACTTTGAAAATCTTGACTCAATCTTTTGTTAGTTAAAATATGTATGCGTATGCGTGGATCTTTATCTTTGAAACACTCTTGCTTGGTTTTTCTTTTTGTCTTTTTAGGGGTGTTTGGCATAATTTTTGTTTTTATTTTTAGATCTTTTTTTTAAATATTAATTTAATATTTTCGGTGTTTTTTATGATTTTATGTATTAATATCAAAAATTAAAAAAAATACTTTATTTTATTTTCAAATAAAAATTAATATACACCAATATTATAAATTTTCCCTTGTTGTCATGTTTGGAATGAAATTGTCAGTTTGTCACAGGTGGAATGTAAGGTGAAAAGGACTCTATAGGTGATATCTATAGCTATTGATATTTTCAAGCCCACTACCCATCAAGATCTCGACCATTTGACCATTGGATGTGCCATGGCTAGTGTCCCCATACGCAAATCGTAGGTATATGTTATAGACTCCCCCTGTTTTTGGATTTTCTTACAAAAAAAATAAAAACAGTAAATTTAAAATTTTTACAAAATAATTTAAACTTTTTTGATGAAATATCACGGTATCAATTATAATGAATAGCCAAAGATATTGCAGCGGAGAAGACTTCACAAAACCAAAGATACTATTTGGGAAGGGGCTCCAAAAACATCTCAGCAGATTGCAGAGAAGGCCTCTCAAGCGAAGGGCACTGTCCTTGAAGGGAGCCTAGGCAAAAGACACTGCAGTTGAAGGGCCTCAAAAATCCACCCAGAATGCTGCAGATAAGGGAAGGACACTGTTGTTGAAGGGACTAAAAAACCTACCCATTATCTTGCAGAGAAAGGAGCACAGGTAAAGGACACCATTGTTGTTGAAAGGGCTAAGAAATCTACCCAGTATGTAGCAGAAAAGGGAGCACCGGTAAAAGACACCATTGTTGAAAGTGATAAGAAAACTTCAGAGTATGTTGCAGAGAAGGCAGTAACAGCTGAAGATGTGATAGCGCAAAATGGCAAAAAAGTGGTTCGTTGCGTAGAGAAAGTGACAAAGAACTTGTTCATTGTGTAGATATTTCAATGAATGTAGTAGGTGATAATTGATATCGTGATTTCCAACAATAATATATAATGAAATATTGTATTTTTAAATTATTAAATTAATTAAATATTATAATTCTGAACTGCATTATTTTAAAACCGTACTATTTCACCCAAAAAATTATTTTTTATCATTTCACTATTTATTTACCTTTTACTATTTATTTGTATTTTATTTGTTTATTGCCCAATTTATTTTCATTTTTCGGTCTTTGATAAATGATTATTTTACATGTGTAAACCAGCCAATAAGTACCGTCCGGTGGAAAGTTTATATTGATAAATTAGATAATTGACATGTAAAATGTAAATAGATAGTAAAATGACACAAAAGTAAAATGTTTTGGCAAAATAACATATTTTTAGATATCACATTTGAAACCGTGACAAAATTTTAATTTATATTGTGGTTCATAATTATAACATTTATTTAAATTTAGAACTAATTAATTAACCAATTTATTAAACCAATTGATTGTAAGAAAAATCATAAAATTGCCAAAACCAGAGCCCCATGCCCTAGACCTGCCCCATTGGTCTGTAAATACATATGTTATGTCATCCTTGTAATTTATTTAGGGCAAATCCTCACCTAGTTAAAGCAAGTATACACTTGACTGCTTAGAATCATCTGTGAGAACTACAATGTGAACAATAACTTTTTAATATTTTAATTGGAGTATGTTTTAAAGTCTACAAGTTAGACAAAGATGTGTGTTTTTATTTATAAAGTGTAACATCCCACATTAAAAAAAGAGTGTCCAGAGCTAGGGTATATTAAGGCAATTGGTACCTAACCTTGTAGGACGTGTTTTGGAGCCTGTGAGTTGCCAGAAATAAAACCGTGAGGCATGGAAGCTGGGTTGGGCTAAGCTATAGCGGACAATATTCTGCAAGGAAAAGTGGGTCAGGCCTTACATATGGTATCAGAGCCGAGGACGACTCGTTCTTAAGATAGGGGGATTATAACATCCCACATTGAAAGAAGTGTGTTCAGAGCCAAGACATATTAAGATAATTGGTACCTAACCTTGTAGGACGCATTTTGGGGCTTGTGGGCTGCCAAAAACAAAACCACGAGGCATGGAAGCGAGGTTGGGCTAAGCTATAATGAACAATATTCTGCAAGGAAAAGTGGGCCCGGCCTTACAAAAAGCATATTTAAAAAAAATTAATAAAATTATGATTTTTGTGTGAAACAATCGACTGATTATACAACTGTAATCAACCAGTCGACATGTCAATTAACAGTTATCGCGCTTCAAAAAGGCAACATGTTTAAATATCATTATTTTAAAGTGTAACAACTATTTTAGGTTAGAGGTGAAGCTCGTATCATTACATTTGTTTAAATGTCTCGTAACATTATGAATGTGTGTTAAAGGAATAAGATGAAGTTCTGTTTTTATAAAGATTTGAACCCTTTTTTATAGCTTAGAGTTTAGACTCTTATGTATCTTTGAATCCATATGAATGTGTCATGATGGTCATATATTTGCCACTTATAGTAATGGACTACTTAGAAACAAATGTTTAATAATAATAACATATTAGTGCTCAAGTTGCTTTAATTCAAAGTTATATGGGAAGGGCAGGTGCAATAGTTCTCATTCATTTCCATCGAGTTAGGCATTCAATTCGGGTTGGAGCCAATTTACCAATTTACCTGATGGCATGGTTAGTATGTTGATCCCTCGGCCCATTGGCCCATTGAATGAATTTTTATTCGTAGCTCTGGTTAACCTTTGAGCCAAAATTCAGGCCCATCATTTTTTTTTTTTTAAAAGAAGACTACAGTTGTGATGGTCATGTGGAAATGTTGACCAAGGCTATTAAAGACGTTCAAATTGAATATCGGTTTAAAATTTCAACGCGGATATCATTTGTGTTCCCTTCAATTGTTGACACCAGTTTTACTGACATGGTTGAAGACAGCTATGGAGGGAATAATTTAAGAATTTAAGTACCTGATACTCTTTTTAATTCACAAATCAATACCGCCACCACAAACATATATTGTAATATTTTTTAAAAAATATATATTACAGCCCAATTACAATTAAAATTAAAATTAAACAAAAAAAAACTAAAACCCTAAGGAAAATTACTGTTAACTCGGATACAAAATTATCATGCATGGCAATAGTCTGTATTTTTTTAAGTTGTTCAAGCTTTTTTGGTTCATCAATTTTATACTTTTAAATTGGATTAGGTAAATATCACACTTTATATTTTATATAGGTTGGCTTTCGGTAGGGATTTCGCGATGCCAGGGATTAAAAAAGCAGTCAATTAATGTTTGCTTTGACAAATTTAAATGATTTAAGTTATAAGAATTGAATCTGAATAATAGACAAATATTCAACCCTTCTTCCGGTCCTATAATGCATAAATAATTACAGTAAGAGGTGTGAGGAAATGTTTCGTAAAAATAACCCTACACTTTTTCCTATAAAGCTAAATAAAATGAGAACCGTAGTCTTTGCCTGATTCTTTCTTGTTCCTTTTCTTGCTTTAGACTGCTGTACTGCTCAAGCCTGGAAAGAAGGCGTCCCTATGTAAAAGAAACGTTTCGTAGAAATAACCCTACACTACTTTCATTGTTGCATATTATTCTTGTACCTTTAGCAATCTGTATGCGCTGGTCGGTCTTAAATGGGTTCTGTATGGGCATCAAGTGAATAAGTGAATTTAATCCATATACCTTTTGCTGTGATATTCAGCCACATGTCCTCTGTGTCTATATATATATATAAATAAAGTTTATTCGGTGTGTTCTTGTTAAAAAAGTTATTTAACGTGATTAATTTTATGAATTTTAAAGTAAATAATTATGTAAATTTTTAGTTATTCTGAAATTTATAGAAATCAAATAAATAATTTTTATAAAAAAAAATATATAATTAATTGAGCTAAACTTCTTGTTACTATTGAGTAAAAAGGTTCTGCCCCTGCTTTGGGAATATGATATACGGGCTTCATGCATCATTGTACAACATGCATCTGTGGTTTGTTTTTGGGGGGTATCTTTCTTTCCTTCTTTAACTTATTCTTCTTTTAAGCAAGAGAAGGAAAGATCATAAATTTTAGTTGGTTTGCTAAACCCTTGGAAACTTTTTAATCTTTGTCCATGTTAGCTCCCTACCACATATGATAAACTTGCGATAATTATATAGAGAGCAGGAGTTAAGGCTAAATCTCTCACTGTTACGCCATCTTATTTGTGTTCTTGTAGTGGGTGCTGTTTTTTTCTCTTTAATAGTAAGCTGGTGGACAGAGAATGGTTTCTTTAGGTATTTATTGCGAGTTAGCTATTTGAGGTTCACAATTAAAGTTTGTGATGCAACAATGACAATTTGTTCTCCATATATGATACCGCATTTTACCAAACATGAAGAATGTTTCAATCGCGGACATTGCTTTCTGGAAAATTCATAAACTGCGTTGAAATAGTTTTCTACATTCTGTCATTTCATATTTCTTTTGCAATGCTTGTATATTTTTTGTTGATTCTGGATCTGGAAATCATGCAGTATCAGTTTGTCTTGAAACTTTTTAGCTTGTTCAATTAAAAAGAAATAGTGGGGTTTTTTTAGCTAAATTTTGCACAGATGATGTTCAAATAGGAATGGCGGTGTATTCACTATTCAGGACACTGATAAGTTGTTCTTGTAGGTGTTCTTTTCCCGTGTGATTTTCATTATACAGCTTGATCTGAAGGTTCAGATCATGCTACACATGACATCTAAAATGCCTGTCGTTGTGTCTTTCCAGATAGCAATTATCTTTAAGTTATGCAGGAGTGCTCAATCTGCAATACTGCATCGATTAAATGGATATGAATTAAGAGCATCAAGCTAAGGGCTTGCTGTCTTTTCTCCTCTGAAGAAACTCAAGCTCGCTGCAGATTTTGGGCTAGAATAGCAATGGCTATATGTCCTATGTCCTAAGGTACATAATTATGTTCTTCACTGTTCTGTTTATGCTTCTCTTCTTGAAACTAACTGGTCAGTCCATGGTCAAAGCGTGGCTTCTCTTTTATCTATCTTATCTCCTATGGCTATTCAAGTCTCAAGGGAGTCTTGATATTTTTGAAGAAAAACACGTCTCTCGCTGACATGATGGATCAGTATTCAACATTCTACTGGCTTGTATCATTTTTTCTTTTGAAGATACTCTTTTAACGTTACTTGATCTTCTAATTCTTTTTCATTAATTGTTTGTTTGTTTCATGAGTCGTTGCTGAGTGCACAGCCTTATAATTTCTGTTCTGGTTACTCCGCCTTCAAAGTTCAACCATGAAGCAATACTGCTTTGAAGGTCAAAGAAGGTATGCACTAAGAAAATACTTATCTTGTACTTTTGGTTAGACAGTATTGGTAACTGTCACCCTAACATCTGATTTGCCAGGTTCTAGATTTCTTTCGAAAAGATGGGAAGTGCTACTGGAACACTTTGTGCTCTACATCTTCCTTAACTTTGGATTTCTGCCTTTTATTCTGGTTCCTGTTCTCCATCCCTATCTTAGAGGTCCAGGATCTATCATGTAAATGAGTTCTAGAATTACTCTGTTTCTTTAGTACGTTCCAAGCCTTGTTGCTTTAATGGATTAGCCAACAGAAGATGACTTCGGGTTTTTTCATGCTCTTGTTACGCATCGCATGCTAGCATGCTATGGTGCTTCTTTCAGTTGCCTTCATGGTTTATCAGTTTAAGTGGCTCTCTGACACCATCTGCTTTAACCTATGCTTAGATTTTGTAATATTTGATGAAGGGGATTATGGTTTGAAATTTGGATTGCCTTGAGAAACGTGTGATGGCTTTGGAGTTGTTGCTGGATCATTATGGAAACTCAGGAAGGTAATTCCTGCATGACCCAATGCGGCAGGATGTGCTTTTTAAGTAATCAACATGCTAATAATGCTAAGGCCCTCTATGTTCAAAATGATAGCAGCTGTTGCTTAATAAAGAGCAACGAGTTAATTATTAACAATATATGAAAAGAGTCGTGTGAGCTTAGTTAATGGCGGTTGATTTATAGTTATCAAACCTGGAATGATCTGAGATCTGGTTATTGGATCAGTTCAGGTTTGTTAAAAGACCGATCAGTATAATGATCCGGTTATTTTTGTATATATATTTTATATTTACAAAAAAAAAAGTTATATTTTTTTAATATTAGATTTGAAATCTTCTAATAAATATATTCTATGTTCTCAAGAAAAAAAATTATTTTTTTAATATAAAAATTAAAACCCTTTTGTATATATATTCTATATTTATAAGAAAAAAATTATGTTTTTTCAATGTTAGATAAATTTTTTTAAAATATTATTTTAAACTTTATTATTTACAATATTTATAGTATGTATTCACATAAATTTTTATTAATTTTTTTATATAAAATATTAAAATTTTTAATATATTTTTTAATTTTTTTTTTAAATTGATCCTGACTTAAATTAACCTATAAAATTCAGAATTCAATTTTTTAGCTGGATAATCCCAAACCAAGATTGATAACTCCGAGTTAATTGGAATTGTTTCCTTGGGTTTCGGTGTAGAACGGCTTCTATGGATATATTTCCGAACAAGGGAAGTAGCCATGATGGGCAAGATAATGGGCCTACTCAGAAAGCCACACTCAACCACTAGAGACATGCAAAAGCACCCAATCTCTTCCACTTAGACTTAACTGTGGTTCAACATTAGACAAGTGGCTGTACCATAATGTACAAGTATCGAGTCTGACCTGCATCTTTTGGGTGGATTAAATGAATAAACTCCCCTTTGCTGCTCACTTGTTGTTATGAATCGTGCTTGTAAACTGATTTTAACCAGTTCGATTTCCTAAAATCTAGATCTTGGGCTTAGAGAAGCGGAGACGGAGGGGAAAAAACAAGTACAGTTATACTAGATAGATTGTGAAATAAATACAAGATGAGCGCACTGGAAAGACAAGAGAAGCCAAATTCAACAAGACCTGGAATTTCTAAGGAGAGTTTGGAGGCCTAAATCTAACTCCTGGCAAGCATCTAGACGCAAACGCTCGAGCCAATTCGTGGAGATCCTCATTATCAATTCCATGCTCTGATGGATTGTAGAAACCAGTCGATTCTGTGGATGCTTGTTGCGGCTGTAATTGTAACTGATCGAAGTACATTGATATGTTAGAATTCGAAGCTAATTTTGAGAACGATGGTACTTCTGAAGACGAACAAAGACTCATTAGGGAGTGGCTTTGAGCACACAGAGGTGGTGGCTGAGGGGAAGGGAGACACTGCAATGTTGAAAGGTGGGCTTGAATGTAGGCCAGCTCTGCTTGCAAATTCATTACCTATAATCACCAGAAAAAGTTCTCATCAGAACCCTGTTACCTTCCAAGTAGCATCCATCGATCTCGTATAAAAAAGGGTAGGATCCAAATTTCAACTTGTAATCCAGGAGCATAATGATATCTGTTTTTGTTTTTCATTATAAGAAGCAAGTGTCGGTGATGAATCTGTATACATAAAAGTCTAGCACGTTTATTGAAACGGACCATGCATTAAAAAGAAGATGGTTGCCTTTCCATGAATTTTTTCAAGGAGTAGGTGAAGAACATAAGCTGCTCTTGGAGGAGCTGCTGCTACCATGGAAAGTAGAAACCGGACAAGGAAAGAAAAGGGAAATGATTAGAATTCAAAGATCAGCAGCTAACATGGGAATTGCGTCAATGTGATTTGTTTATTAAACTGCTAAGGCTGAATTCCACAAGAGCAATCAATGACAAAAGTAAAATAAAAAATAAATGAGAGGGGATTTATAATGAATACGCTGTCTGTGCATACTCGATGGCATGTTTACTATAATGTTCATAATGTTTTTTTTTTTCTTTTTGTATCCTAACTTTTTATTATACTTTGTTCACTAAACTTTTTTTTTTTTTTTTTTTTACAACTTAGGTCAATTCAGTTTTATATTTTATAGTTTGATATGTTTTGCATGCTTGTGCATACATGCTATAATAATATTATTTTTACATTACATTACATTTAAGATTTCTATTAAAATAATAATTATAGAGTTGTATCTTTTTATACTTTGGTACTTGTATTTTTTAATTTACATTCCAGTCATAAAATTATTTTTCTTTACATTTCAATTCTTAAAAATAAAAAAAGGAGAGATAAAGCTACTAAAAAGAAAGAGGATAGAGAGAAAACTTTTGATTAACTACATTCTAGCAAGAAAAAAAAAATTTGGTGTTAATATGTGTTTTGATAAGAAGAGTTCAATTAAGGTAGTTTTGATCTCTATTCATACCAAAAAAAGTAGAATAAAGTTCAAAAAATCCGATTTAATTTTAAGTTTTTAAGCTAATTAATATATTTTGACCTTAGATGTTTTGAATATTTTAATGTTAAAACATTAAAATTTAGGTTTTGGGTTTTCTAAAACTTAAACTCTTAACTTTCATAATCAAAATTTGTTGCAGCATAAAACATTTTTTTTTAAAAAAAAAAAAAATCTAGGCACATAGGCCTTGGTTTGCCTCTGCTAACATCCTCCTTTTATTTAGATTTTTTAATATACTAAAATAAAATCATTTTTGTTTAAAACAATTATGATGATATTTTAAAAATGATGATACTTACTTTTCATATAAGATTAGAGGTTTTTAATGGTAATATAACACTGAAATTATGAATAACTAATTATATATAAGTCTAATAAGCATAACTTTTTTTTAAAAAAAAAAAAATCTCATCAATATTCAATGCAAGTAAAATATCTCGATTTTTTTTATTGTGATTTTTACAATTTTCTCATATGAACTATTCCTTTATTTTCACATATAGCAGCATAAAAATTATTAGGTGAAGCTCACCAGAGGTTGGAACTCCACTAGTTAAATTTTTTTTAAAACATTTAGTGTATTCAAAACACTCATAAAAACAAACATATTCTAAAAACAAATCGAGCACTCCACTAGTTATCTTTTCCAAACATTATAAACTTCTGGCCTCATAAGTAGTCAAAATTAATTAACAAAGGAGTGCTGTTACACCTAATTCAGTGAAGCAAGTAGCTAGATGCTAATTGGTTATCTGCCCATCGAGCCTAGCTGCTAGATGTAAGAATCACAGACACCCCATGAAGGAAATTTTATATCCTATCATTAAAAATGAGAAACCCTAACGTAACCCACCGACAAAGGTTTGATCATGAACAAAATGGTCTTGTAGGTATATCCATGTCTGCCCGTGTGATTATATATAAGAACTTCTGGTCTCTAGCTAGCAGATTTGCCCTAATAGAGCCAAAACATATATAGGTTAGGTCCCACTATGATCGCTTCTTACAAGGAAACATTAACCCTCCGATCCTTTGTTGATCATAATTAATAAATGCATTAAGAATTCAATATTTCGCAGATTACAAGTAATATTAATTATATAGGACTGGCCATCAAAGTCAAAACCACATATACTTGAGTTTTTCTCGAGCTTTGCTTTGTACGCCCTCGGTCAATCCTCTCTCGGAGTTTTACCATTCGCACAGAATCTAAAGCGCAAGTCAGCCTAAATTTCACGCAACTTTATATTTTTGGTTGAAAAACATGATCAGTTTTTTTACACCCCAAAACATTGATAAATATATTCAGTGCTCATTAATTACATCGAGAAACCAAGGGAGAAGTGATGTTTGAAATTAAAAGAAACTAATTAAAGAGATGTTGGGGAACCCTAGCGATTAAGTATAATCCACAAGAATACTTGACTTCACGTGCTTTGGGACTAGAAAACAAGAAACCCTACGGAAAGTTAAAAGTTAGTAGCGATAATCTGTTCATATTCACGTATGAATATGCCAAATTAACCGGTGATGATTTCACAAACTTGTGAAACAAACAGTAATCTGCAGATCTCGACCGACCCAACTAGATTTAGCTTTAGAGTTCTAGACATGAAAACGAATCGTAATGCCGCCACGAACAATTTACACGACAATCGTGTGAATTAAGTTCAAGAAAACTGGTAATATTAAAGCCTGACAAAAAGTTTGCGGCCATGTTGATATTGATGATCTAGTTTATGTTTTATAACACAATAGAAATCACACTCCCCACATATGAATTAACGGGACATAATGGAGTCTCTTTAAGAAGATTTATCATATTAAGGGTCTTTTGAAAGTAATTTGAAGGAGGAGTAAGTTCCTGAAAATCCCTTTTAGTTAACATAATATGGAAGCAGACAGCACAAACCAATTTTACTCGAGAAGATCGATCTTGTAGACCTCAAATTATATCAGCAGATGACACTTAAATCTCTAATGGATATATAACAAATTAAGAAAAAAGGTTATGTAGTGACAAGCTACAATACGTTCTGTGCAAGATTAGAAGGGAAAGGGGGGAGAAAGCTAAAGATGATCAAAACCCTAACACGACAAAACCTTCAAGTATTAAATATTGAAAGGTTTGGCCAATTAATTATCATCAAGAAATAAATATTTACCTGTTGTTGGAGAGTGAAGATGTGGCCAACACAGCCATAAACAGGGTCTCTAAGCCTGGTCAAGGCCTCGTAACAAAGAGTAACAACAGCATCCAGACGCTTGTGAGTAGGTATGCGCAAGAGAAGCTTAGAAGCATTGCTAGCACCAAAGACCTTGTGCACTGCTGCAAAGTGAGCTGTTCCTTGATCAGGATCAAAGTATGGTGCAAAAATGCATCCTTTCACACACTTTCTCCTTAGGAACTTGCAGGCACCACAAGGCCCACTTCCATTATTTGCACCAGCACTCGTCATCTTCTCTCTGCAGAAATGACCCGCTTCCTTGGGGTTTCAGCTTCACTCTTTGTGGGGTCTATTGAGACAGAAGATGGAGAGAGATATGAAACGAAGGCATGAATGGGTATTTATTTACTCCATCAGAGACGAGAAAGGTCTGTCTGTCTTAATTTTACCACTAAATTTGTTTGTTTTAATTATTAAAAAATTTATTACGTTTCGATATTGATTACGTAAGACTGCAAATGAGTTTACTTTCCACTTTATATTTCATGTTCGAATTGAATAAAAAACTGTATTTTTTTTCCTGATACATCACTTAGATGTAGATAAATGACCAGCTTGATTTAAACATTGAAGAAAAACAAATAAATGGCTTTCATAAGAATTCAAAATGCAAATTGAGAAAAAATTATATTGATGTGTGAGAATTGATAGAAGATTTATATCTGTTTTTTTTAAATTAACTAATTAATTAAAAAAATGCAAAGAGATTAAATTTTAGAAAAGTGAGTGTACTTACTTTTTGTTCAAACTTTAAAGCCACGGCAACCATTGGCCGCGCGGGGGGGGGGGTAATTGCGTGAAGCAAACATACATGCGGCGAATGACAGTATATCAACATCCAACCGCCGCAGTAGTGGCCACGTGCGAGACCCCACGTGGGACAAACATCCTATCTCCTCCTTTCCCATCAAATTATCTCTCTCTCTCTCTCGTCACTTCTATGATTTCTTTAGAGACAGAGACAGTGAAAGATAAGAGAGATTAGGCTTCCAGTTTTCTTTTACTTCTGTTTCTTTTCTTCATCATCATTATCTTCATCTACCTACCACTGTGACTGTAGATAGAGTTTAGAAATACAGAAAATTATAAACAGAAACTCATGTGATATGTATCAAAGCTTTATTAAATCATATCACATTCATTTTATTTGATAAAAACTTTGCAGTAAATATATTAAAAAATTATACAAATTATATCTTAAAACTGAACATACAACTTAAACTTTTAAATAAGATAGAACATCAAGCAAGAGCAAAGAGTAACTGCAATTGTGATATCAGAGAAAAGCTGCTATTGTGATAGGAGAGATCAACACACTGTAACTTGCTACTATTTGCGTATAGATGCAAATCTGCGAGCAGTTTTACAATTTTTTCCGAACGTTGGTACAAGTTACTCCACTCCGAGATGGATGAAGAATGAATGAGTCAAAGTAACGATGGTCTAATATTCTGAAGAGTGTAAACAATAATACAGTCAACTCGGAGTCCAGCATTATTGGTTTTCAGGAATGATAGTAATGTCTGCTCCAATCATAGCTAGCTGGTAGCGTCACTTTGAATATTTACAGGTACAGTGGTTTAATTCACTAGCTGTGTGGTGGCTAGCATACACGCGCGCGCACACACATACATATGCACTTCAATTTCCTGTTTGAAAAAAACATATCCCGTGACTCTCTCCTTGAAGTGCATGCGAAATGGTGACAATTCTGTGATTGTGTTTTGTACTGTGATAGTTTTTTTTAGTTATAGTTGGAAAAAAATGGTTTTATAAAAATTATATTTTGTTAAGGTTAGTTTGATATTTATATATATTCAGTTAAAATTATGGTTGAAATTGAGGTTGAATAAAAAATAATTTAATATGTTTCGTTAAACATTCTTTTCAAATTGAGGTTATCAAATAACTAAAAAAGAAATATATTAGTATTGATGGTTTTTAATTTAAATATTATAGATTTAACTACCACTATTACTTCATTAAATAAATAATACTTTATATCAAATATTTTTTCATTATTCCATTAACTTATCTACAATTTCATCACATATGAAATTCATTCGACAAGGATTACAGTTTTCATAGTTTTTTTAGCGTGCAACAAAATCATATAAAATATCATACAAAAAAATTAAAATTACGATCAAATTCTGTATATGTTACGTCATCATGCAATATTCTTTTAATTTATATAGTGTCATTGAATAATATTAAATACTAATTTTTTTAAAAAAACACAATTAAAACCAGTTGGATGGCTCCAATAAACAGTGACAAGTGAATTAATTCACCGGGCACTGTTTACTTCTTGAAGTAAACAGTGCAGAGTAAATTAATTCATTATGCACATATGACAATGGGACAGGCAATGAAAAACAATAATTTTTTGCTTTAGCAAAACCGGTGGTTGGACCACAATTTTTAATGGGACTCATCTTTAAAATCCGCGTTGAAATGTTTAACCAAACAGCCATATATAAATTGTGGTTGGAGCAAAACACATTTTCAACCACAATACCAAACGAATACTAATATCTGAATGGAAAATAGTTATTTTATAAAAAGTTGTTTTTATGAAGAGTAGGTTTCAGATTAGATTATTTTATGATATTTGATATTGTTATAAGAAATAAATTGAAAAATATTTTTTAATGTTTATTTATACCATGAAAAATAAGTTAAAAAATAATTTTTTAATATTTTTTAACAAGTTTATTAAAATAAAGGGGTCAAATCTTATAGATAAAAAAGTAAAAACATCATAAAATAAAAAAACAAATCAATTTTATAATTTATTTTAAATAAAATAAATAACAATTAAAAAAATAAAGCGAATAAATCTAATAAATAAAAGAGTGAAAGGAAGATGAGATTTGAACAAAAAAATATAATTTTATAAATTAATTGATATAAAACAAGTAGCAATAAAAAAATTATAGTATTTAGTCATTTTATCTTTGAATTTATTTTTTAAAATTTTGGATAAAATTTTTCAAAGTAAATAATAATAATAAAAATTTAATGTTAATTTCTCGTTCGACGGTATAATATTTTTACGTTGAACAACGTTTTTTTAAGGTTATTAAACATTAAGAAAGTAATAAAAGTGGTTTTTTTCTAGAAACAAATAGGTATAGTACAAAACGAGACTATCACATCTCAAAGGGAGTGCCATCAGCCATGATCTCAGGATCCGTACGAGCTCACGATGCCAAAAAATCCGTGTACATATATATAAAAAAGAATAAATTGGATTATAGATGTGGGACTCCATATATCACAAGATCACCGTATTTTTGTGAGAGGTTTGTTTTGTTCTTTGAAAAAGGTTAATTTTGTCAAAATCATCATACTTTTGTGAGTGGTTTGTCTTCTTATTTTTTTTTAAAAAAAAACACAATAAGTTTTCTCGTATCTTTGTCATACATGGATGTTTTATTTCTTATTTATTTATTAAAAAATTAAGATTGGTTGCGAAGACCATTAATTAACTTGATGGCTAGCTTGAAATATAACTTTCACGATGTTGGGAGTAGATTAGAGATATTGTAATTAAACAAGGAACTTGGTTCCTGAATTATACTCTATGCAAATAACAATTATATATAATTTTTATTTTATTATTGTAATTTATACTAAAATGAATTCTTGATATGTCATTAATTGTAATAATACAACTAAACTTGTTTTTAAATTTTTATCCGGCCTTTAATTCATTACCTAATAAGCATTAATGCATGTCTACAACTCAAAGCCTAGGCATTGCATATCTATTAGACATACCCACTAACATACTCAAATTCAGGAGGAGGAGGTGCCGCAAATTGGTTTAGTGGCTCAACTAACTAAATATTTTCATCATTTTTTTTTTTATATATATCTTTCTCATCTTCCTCAACTCTAGTAATATAACAGTCATCTTCGTTGTCACTTGGTTTTGGTTTTTTATAGCAATATAGATTATATATCATCCCAAATTGAGCTTCCATATTTATAATTTCTTGTGCCAATATTTGATTCCTTGCATTACCACCAATATTAGACAAATAAGTTGTATGTGATGCTTGTGTTGTCTTATGAGTATAACTTGACACTTGAGTAAGCTCCATGCTAGAGAAGTTTTCTTATTTGAGTCTACTATTCAAGCATAGCTCTAGAATATTCATCCCATTATGTTGGTAAACTCAAATGTTGAAATCATATTTTTATCATAAATGAGTTAGACTAAAATTAGTTTGCATCATCCTCAAGTAGTTTCAACTTTAATTTTAAATATATTCCAATGAAATCAATCACATAATAATCTAAATAACCTGTTAAAAATCATATGTAATGCAATGGTTAGGAACTCATTTCTTCCTTCATTGTAAGTGATACTATTGTCAATATGAACAATGATACTACCATATATGCATAGTATTCAAATACTACAAGACTTTCTGTTAAACAATATAACAAAACATAAACTTAATTTATCAATATCGTGGGGTTAATTAAGATAAATAATTTATCAACAAGCTTTAATGATAATGATAACATAATTGGTGAAAACTCAAATTCATCAATATTCACCATAAATAATGAAGTTATCAACTTAATTGATGTATTTTATAGCTCATTATCATATTTATCTAGCAAAATCTTTGAGTTGACCTAAAAAAATCTTAATCATAATTTACAATTACTAACCCAAAATCATCGATTTTCTTTGAAAATAATAAAATTAACAATCCAAACCAATGTATTTTACAGCTAATTAACCTAATTTAAATCTAATTTATAAAACCCTAATTTTTCTAAAAATACCTAATTCTAAACCGTAATATTTTTCAAAACAACAATTAACACAGATTATTATAAATTAATAAAGTACAAATATGTAAACACCTCTCAGTGTTGAATGTTGGTGGTGGTGGCTGAGCCTTTGGTTAGAAACCCACTAATAGAGAGGGAGAGGGAGGTAAGGTGATATTGCGGTGGTTGAGGGGTAAGGTTATGGGTAGTCACGCATTCGCGGGGATGGTGGATACAAGGAGTGGATGAGATGGGAAATGAAAAGAGAAAAGGGAAGAAATTGGATCAAGGGTTATAATTCTTTTCTTTTCTTTTGAGAAATAAGAGTTACAATTCATTTGAAGTCAGATGTCTCACATGCAACTCGTAAAACTGTTATTTTCTAAATTTTCTTTTACTGTATTATTTTATGAAAACTATATGAATTCTGTAGTAATATATACAACTGGTTTGTTGAAGCATATCACACAACACCAAAACTTTCAAGAGAATGGTGAACATGATAAATTTCCTAGACAGTTCGATGAAAATGACTTAGAAGTTGAGAAAAGCATGTTCATAGATTTCATGATTGTCTAGTCCAAAATATTTCTTTGACTGATTGTCTAGTATTAAAAAAACAAAACAAAACTAGTTGCGGTCTCCCTAAAGTACTTATGTAGCTAATAAATCAGGGCACTTAATAGCTGCTTTGCCATATTTTATGGTGACATTCTCGAATTTATAATGCATTTCTTTCAACAGAAATTTCAATGATGACAATATATATATATATATATATATATATATATATATATATATATATATATATAATCTTCTGATTCCTAGGTGTTGACCGCACGGATGATAGAAATTAGAAACTTCAAACTTGTGGGGGGCTATTTTAGAGAAGTTACATTACGTTATTGAGCTGTGATCGGGCTGTACATTTTCTGTTTGTAAAAGTTCAGGCAGGCCTCATTACAGAACATCACTTCCACTTCCAGATCAAGGTTCAAGAGTACACTAGACAAGGCACCAAGAGTCTTAGCCTAGCGGTTTTTATAGGGAGTTCTTTTTCTCTCCACTCTAAATCTTAATATCTGTTACTCTGTAGTATTTTATTTATTTAGGTTTGTAGGATATTTAACAGGTTCAATAATTAATTATGATATATGTAAGCTAACATATAAGCTAACCCGGATATTTCAAATTAGATATATAAAAAAGTACACTACTTAGGGACTCAAACAACTAAAAAATATGTGTTTTCTTGGACATGTTGCCAGAAAAGTGGGCTTTTCTCAAATTCTGTAGGGACATTGTTTCTCAAAATTACTCCTTGATAAATGATAGCTACGTACAATGTTCAAATTTCGTTGCAGCTCTAATATTCAAATGATTTTTATCATCCTGAAATTTATATTGGACCGTTCCATATTATTTTAATTACTAGGTATATTAGGTACTCTAGAGTAACGAAATGAATTGTCTTAAAATATGATCAATAGCCTAAAAGAGAGTTTTTTTCTTTTTTTATTTTCGGTGCATGAAGATTTAATTAGTCCTTAATGGAAAAACAGCAACTTGAAATATGGGTCTATGGCTGTATTTCACGTGTGGTAGGTAGTAGAGGCTCGGCATGCTAGTGTTTCGAATAATCAGACAATTAGCCTTGTAGTTTAAGTTATAGTAGCCCTATGTAGATACAGTAGTTTTGAATTTGAAGTTGTGTGAGCTGACTCTAGCTTACATGTTTGAAAACTTGAAAACGAAGAGATACGGAGCGATATAAATACATGATTGAAAATTAAAAAATAATATTATGAAAAAAAAAATCATAAGATATATTTTAATATAAATTAATCTTTCAAGTCAATCAAATTAATTTCAACCGATCATTACATGTTCTTATAAAACTAGGAAGACTAATTTTTAAGATAATTATGATTCTATTTGTTTTTTATTTTAAAAATATTTTTTTAAAAAATTAAATTTTATTTATATTTTATTTTATTTTAAATTAATATATTTTTAATATTTTAAGATAATTTTAATATGTTAATATAAAAATATTTTTTTAAAAAATAAAAAATATATATTATTTTAAAAAATAATCGTAGCTATATTTACCATCAAGTTCTACGGAGGAAAGAAGAGTAGCAGAAACCCAACTCTGCCTGCTACAACGTAAGCAGCTGTGACCAGAGCTTTATAGAATATTTAAACAGTGGCACGTGCCGGTCAAAACTATGGAATTGCTTCCTGTTCCCAACGACACGCGATTGGACAAGTCCCGGACGACGTGGTGACTTGCCGTTACTTTCACTCGCATTTATTTTTTAGCCCTCCCATTTATTAAATTAAAATCAACGGATAATATATAGGCAAAAAACTCCTTAGTTTATTATATTGATAAAAGCTAACAGCTGGTTCATTTTATGATAAATGATTTGATCTCCTAGCTCTATATTTTTGTTTTAGTTGCACTATGTACGGGGGAAATATTTATTTCACCTAACCTAATTTCTCAAATCATCTAAATTATATATGTTTTTTATTCATCACACCATTTCATATAAACTATATTACATCAATCAATTAAATTTGTTCAACCAATAGTTCCTCCGAGTTACGCTGCAAGGTGGAGCATTTTTTTCAAAAAAAAAAAAACATGGATGTTGTTAACATTTTTTTATTTATAAAAAATTTAAAAACAAAATAAAAAGTTGATAGGTGTGTTTAATAAAAAAAATCAATAATTATATGTGTTAATAAATAATAACATATATATTGATTTTAATTCAAAAATTAAGTCGAAAAAATAAAATATATATATATATATATATATGCATCTTTAGGCCAGGCTCATATGTCTAGCCTTATTCATATTTTTTTTTTAAAGGGAAGATAACATGTAGTCCGCTCCTTGTATTCTTGAAAAAAATAAATGCAAATATATTAATTACTAGCCTAGATTTTGATCACTAAAAAGTGGTTAGAAATTTAGGCTAGCGTGTTTTTTAAGTTGAAAACTATATTTTTAATTTATTTTGATACAAAACAACTAATAAACACTTTAAAAACATCAATAAATTAATCTCTTAGCTCAAAATATCTATAAATTGCTTTAAAAACATAAAATAAAACTGAAAAAATTCTCCCCAAACTTGTTCTATTTTTTTTTGGTAAGATGAAGACTAAAAACAGTCATCATCAAACTTATCCGAAATCTTTTGACATCAAATTAATTTAGTCATTTTGATTGTTGAAATTATGACAATTTACAATCTTCTACCTCTTCTGTTATTTTTAGTGAGTTTTTCTTTTATCTCTCTAATTTAAAGATCAAAAAAATAAATAAAATAAATTTTTAAACTAAAATGAAAATTGTTGTGAATTTGAGGTTCTCTATAAATTTGTTCCATGTTTTACTTTTTAGTCATTTATCTTTTAATTTAATATTTTTAATATAATTTCAAGCCTAATTTCATCAAATAGACTACATAAT
The DNA here is from genome assembly GCA_018804465.1 of Populus tomentosa. Taxonomy (NCBI): domain Eukaryota; kingdom Viridiplantae; phylum Streptophyta; class Magnoliopsida; order Malpighiales; family Salicaceae; genus Populus; species Populus tomentosa. The sequence continues at coordinate 10,817,038 of CM031971.1, forward strand.
TATGTAATTAAAGAGAAAAGAACTAAAAATTTTGAAAATTTTAAAAAATCAAGTGTTTCACTGTTTACATAAATAATAAAGAATTCCTAGATATCTCAATTTTTTTTTTTAGATTTTTAGGTAATATGATCAGTCAATAGTCGAATGAGATATATCTTACTTTCTTTCTTTTTAATAAAATAAATAAATTAAAGTGATAATTAAAAGGACATTATTTAATATTGTACAAAGTTCATTTAATGAAGAGGCAAGGTGTGTTCCTTAATTCTTTTTCAATGGAATGCTGCGTGGACCCGTATTATGAGCAAGATCCATTAGTAAGTCATGGTTTTACCGGCTGTTTCATTCTTCTTCGCGGACTCAAACATGTCAACCTGCGTGTCAATCGATCTTTGAACGCTGAATTTTAATTGACCAGGGATGTTGATAAATGTAGATGGATGGAGTTTAGAAATACAATTATTTCAAACTTAATATTTTATAAATTATAAATTAAATGTTTTTTTAACTGGATGAGTTGGATGTGTCTAGTTAGATTTATATTATGAATTTTTATAAGTTTGTATTTAGAGGATGATCTATAACTTGAATGGTAGGTACTATGACATTCTTAATTTTAAATCTAATTTTAATACATTTCACCATCATTAAATATTAGTTACTTCCCCCTTTTCTCTAGTAAATAAATAAGGTATTTTTTGTTATATTAAAGAAATCTAATCAGAAGACTATTGACAAGAATTTTTAAGATAAAACATTTTTTTAAAAAAATATATATATGTTACATTCATAAACTATCAAATATAAAAATAAAAGAAATATAAGATATATGGATTGGTTCGAGTTAATCTAATTTTAAAAATCTCGACTCATTATCTATAATATTTATTTTTTAAATTTTATATATCAAAATCTGTAGCCATAACTTTCTTTGTTTTGATTTTGTTTATCAGATCTTGAATGTTTTATAAAACTTTTTAATACAACAAATTCAAGCTCAATTATAGCATGTGATATATTTCAGTTTATACATGGTAAATCATGATGAAATATTTTTTTATATGTTTTTGTTATTTTTTTAATTTTTTAGTAGTAATAATTGGTTGAAAGATTTTGGTATTAATTGGAGGATATGAATTTTTGATCAACGAGGTTTGATAGTGCAGTCTGCTCCTCGTCTATCAACGTTCATTGCAACAAATTTCTACAGAGGCAACCCAAGCTTAGGAGTTTAGAGAGTTTAATTTATTATCCAAATTAGTCAATGTGAAAATAATGACGTGTCTAGCTATATCTTTTTGATATTAATAAAACATATTTTTTATTTATTAAAAAAAGCATAAATTAGGGGAGGCCCAAATTGCTAAGAATCGGAAATTAAAAATGTGAAGGTCAATGTGCCTCTAATTTTAATAAGGAGGCCCGTTAAAATTACAAAGTCCGATAATTAGAGGACCGCATATATAATCTAGTTTACTCTTTTTCATGTATACTCAACTCTAAATATCCTAGAAGTTGGGAAATATAATAATTAATTAACAGTAAGAAAATTAACTACGGCGGTGAATTTGATAAATCCCGTTTAGATATCAAATCCCAGAAATAAACATGATTAAACCATGAAAATACAGCCTGTTCAATGTGATTATTGGTTCAAAGGAGATCATGCTTTGACTTGACTAGTGGTTCTTCAGAATGGAAGAGACATCTCCTTACATATCTGTGGAATGTACATAGTATTTAAACCGTAAACTTATAAATTCATCTTATCCCACCTCTCAACTATTAAATCACCTTTATTATTAAAAAAAATAAAATGATATATAAAAAACATTTAAAGTGGTAAGCTGGTTCAAACAACTACATTAATATAAAAAATTATTTTCAATTACTATAAAAAAAATAAAATCATCTAATTTAATAACAAGATGAAAAAAGTCATAAAATCCTAATAATACATCTTCGATTACTATAAAAAAAATAAAGTCATGATATATCGGCTGAAATTTAGACAATGAATTTAAAATAATCTGAAATCTCAAGCGAGTTGAAATTTATTAAAAGATTACAGATCAAAATAAAATGAAATTGACAACTATAATTTTAAGTATTTGCCGTATTATAAATCACTTAACGCCATCCTATACAAGAGCTCTAAGAGAATTGATTGCTCGTGTGTTTACTAAGTTAAGTACTGTATAACTTAAGCGAATCAACCTTTCCGTTTCGAGCATAAATTTAAGAGTTCATAAATTGATTGCAACAATTTATAGAACATGAGAAAAGTCCAGTTTCCCAACTTTTTTCACATCACCTGTACTCAACACCTCTCTAACTCAAAGCTAGCCAGGCAGGCGTTATATTACCTAGCTATCAGATTTTTCATTGCTCATTAAAGAAGTAACTAATTAATATTATGTAAGTGCAGTATTTTAAAAATGGAATTAATTAAACCTGTGGGCATTCATCTCTTACTAAAAACCCAGTGGATTTGTTTTGGCTTATTTTATAGAAAGTGAAAGGGAAATTGAGTCATTTTCGACAGAGAGAGATGGTTGGCGTCTTTTGCCGTCTACGCAGCTTAAACCACGCAGTTGCAGATTTGACACAGACCCATTGACACGTTTCGACTTGAAAAACCTTCTATTCCTTTTCTTTGCTTTATATTTGGAAATTGCAAGCTAGCCAGATTATTTCATATATAGCTAAGAACCAAAGTTAAGTATATACAAAGTTATGCATCACATTTTTATCAAGTGATGGGAGAGAAAAGAAAGAAACGTTTAGAGAGAAGAAGAGAAGGAGCTGACATGATTATCAGTCTTGCTAGCTAGGCAAGAAGAGAAAAAACTAAAAACAAAAGAGAAAAAAAACCAAAAAAAGGGCAGTTGAGAAAGAAATATTTATTACTATAGAGCTAGGCTCATCGCATGTTTGCTTCACGCAAGCAGCTAAATTGGAAGGGAAAGGTTTGCTTTATCGCGTGGCTTTAAAGACTTCACTAGCGTTTTAAATCCCACCTTAAAAAAAAAAAAACAACAAACTGTAACCCCAAATACCCCATAAACCAACACCACCCACCAAACCAAACCAAACCCTAGACCACCACCACATACACATACCCTCCATCTCTCTTCTCCTCCTTCAAATACAAACCCTGGCTAATTATGTGACAAACTGCTTTGTTTACTTTCTTTTGTTCTTAAAGAAAGAGAAAGGAAATGAGCACTACAACAACAAACCCTATAAATAGCGGTGTTGGTGGTGGGAGCAGTGGTGGTGGAGGTGCAGGTGGAAGTAGTGGTGGTGGAGGTGGGCCATGTGGTGCTTGTAAATTCTTGAGGAGGAAGTGTGTGCCAGGCTGTATATTTGCACCTTATTTTGACTCGGAGCAAGGTGCGGCACATTTTGCAGCGGTGCATAAGGTTTTTGGTGCGAGTAATGTGTCAAAGCTTTTATTACACATACCTGCCCACAAAAGACATGATGCTGTGGTCACAATTTGCTATGAGGCTCAAGCTCGTTTAAGAGATCCAGTTTATGGATGTGTTGCTCACATCTTTGCTCTTCAACAACAGGTAAATTATATTTCTTTTTAGTTATTTATTGTCATCCATTTCTGAACTTAAGAAACAGAAGGACAAGATAACATTTGTTCTTCTGTTTTCTTTCTTAGTTGAGGCTGTTAAACACACCGCTCATGCTATTTGCACGACACTTTTAAATGATGTGTTGGGGATTGATTATTCAGGGTGCGAAAAAGAGCTACCCTCATCATGTTTGGTTTTTGTTTTTTTTCCTGTTGTCTCTTTGCTTGCTTATGCTGGTATATAGTCTATTCTTGATCAAATTCCTTTCTGAAGCTCCCCCTTGTCAATGAGATTAGCTGTTTTAAACAGTTAATAGTACTGCTTCGACCTTTCCTAGTTTTCTTCATTGAAATTAATTCCATGGGGGTGGTTTTAGTTTTTGTCAAACTATGCAAGTTAATCCAAAAACCCTTCGCAAGGTAGCGGTGACCCTATATGGGAAGGCAAGTGTCCAACTGTTCCAAGTCAGTGAGAAGGCAGATTTTATCGGCTCTCCTTTGTAGCTAGGGAGAAAGCAAGTATCGGGTTCTTAATTTTGTTTTCTGTGCTTCTGCTCCGCGGCCTAGGGGATAGTTTTGTGCTTTTTACTGAAAACTAGAACGCATTTTTGAGAGGCAAATCACAAGCCACAGGCGGTTACTATAATGGCATAGTCTAGAGTACTGCGTGCCATTTTTCCTTGCAAATAGTAGATTTTGCAGTTATTAAGGAAATGGTCGGTTTTCCTTGTTTTTGGAAGCAACCTTTTGGGCCAGGGCAAGCAGTCGAGCGCAAATAGTTGGATTTCCAATCAAAGCAGGGTCATATAGGGGTGCTGTTGTCAAATCATGGAGGATTTAAAGTAGTTGAAGCACTAAAATATTATTTTCCTTCCATGAAATCATGAAACACGTTGCGATTTTTCTCCTTTCCTGTGTTTCATAAATCACCACTTGAATAAAGATCCTTCTATCTCTTAGTTTAAATATATGAACGAAATGAGACACCCTTTTCTACGTTCATGTGTTTGTCGATATTTTGATACTCAACTCCTTTATGGATTTAATTATGCCGTACGTGTATTTTATGAAGATCAGATGGATTTAGTTGGGCATTGATTTGTCATATTGTAATTTTATAAAAAAAGATCAATCTGATCACTTAATTATATCATGACAAAAGATTGAAATGCATGAGCAGTTATTTTGTTTCAATGCTATACAGTATATTTATATATGTGTGTTTAAAATTTACAAGTGATTATTATTAACTGGATATATCGAACAATTTCGACAACCAGCCACTCCTTCTCGCGTTTCAACAATTAATGCCGAAGAACTCTGCTCTTAATCACTATGCTTCTCTTCCTTTGTCAAAAGAAATCTTTATTTTGCTCGCAGCACGGTACCATGTTGCAATGCACGTAATTCAAGCATCCTTCTAGCATAAACAAAGACAAGATGCTTCAAACTTGTGTCAAATGTTTATCTTTTCAAGTCGTCGTCGTCGTCATTAATTAATCAATTTAAGCAGTTCTATACATTTGTTCTTCTTCTTCTTTTTTTTGTAAAGAAAAAAGGAGAAGAAAGTTAGCCCCATATATATATAACGTCATTATAACTTGATTGACATAAACTGTCTTCTTTCCATGTCTTGGAAGTTTGTTTTAACTTGCCTGCAATAACTTTCGGTAGAAAACACTCTAACCTGTGTTCAATTATGGACACTAACTACAATAATGACGGTTTCAAAATGTTGTGAGACCTTCTGGACAGTTGTATGTGGAGATGACACCATTATTCAACTCTGATTATTCTTAGAAACTTCATATCAGTGTATTATTGTGCAGGAACGAAAGCAATTTATAAAGCTAGATGTACATATGTAATTTTCCTCCCAAAGCGTGGAGTATTGATAAAGATCAAGCGCTAACAAATTGATAGTCTTGTTCTCTTTTGACAAATCAATTCTTTGATTAACAGGTGGTAAATTTACAAGCAGAACTCTCATACTTACAAGCCCATCTAGCAGCAACGGAGGTTCCATCGCCACCTCCTCCACCACCGCCAGCACTGGTGACGCCGCCTCCATTCTCAATAGCTGACCTCCCATCAGCCTCTTCTATCCCCGCCGCGTACGATTTATCATCTCTTTTTGATCCAATGGTGCAACCCTCATGGTCCATGCAGCCAAGACAGCTGGATCCCCATCAGTTTGGAGGCAGCAGTACTGGCACGTCAGAAACTAGTGGTGGTGATCTACAAGCATTGGCTCGTGAGCTCCTCCATAGACAAGGATCTCTACCGCCAGGGTCCGTGCCCTGTAGTGACGCATTAGCATCATCATCTATCTCTAAATGAGATCGACATTATATTAACAAAGTACTTTTACTTATGGGATGCGAACCAGGGGGTTTAATTTCCCTATTTCGCTGGCCATGCATGATTTGGTAGTTTGATAATTGATCAATATTTCTTTTTGTTCTTCCTTCTAGCAGTGAAATTCTTTAGATTGGGAGGTATGAATTAAAAATTAAACAATGTCTTAAAATTCTTATTCTACTTGCAGTTGCTATCTTAGGTAGAGTTTTCCAAGCTATTTGAAAAATTAATACAATCAATTTAATGTCATTGATAGCTGAATTTCACTGCAAAACTATACGATATATACAGGGAATTCTTCGATGCTTACTTAATAAAAATGAAAACAAATTCATGGGTCACAAAGGACGACAATATTATATATGTAGTGAACGAATAGAAATAAACGTAATTAAGGAGAACGCTTTTTTTAAGATGGTCTGTGTGTTTTTTTCTCGATCTTCTCTTAGCAGATGTCGCGTTAGGGTATCTATACTTGGAGGAATTGCACTAGTTTGCATGGGAGCAGAGGCATAGATGACATTACACCATCCATCCTAGCATACGAGTAATTGTGGGAACGTGATGATATTTATACCATCTGCGTGATCACCACTACCAAGCTTAACATGGTGAAGTGATGGTGCAGAGGCAAGCTGCATCATTTGGAATCAGGCTAATTTCTACTTTTATATGGTCTCTTAAAATATTTTTTATATAAAAATAATTTTTTTTTATTTTTTAAAAATTTATTTTTGATACAACATATCAAAATAATTTAAAAATATAAAACATTAAAATTTTAAAAAGTTAATTGTTATAATTGTTCCTGCTGAGAACTCCAAGAGATAAGCATGTTGAAAAAGTTAAAGAGATGGCATTTATCAAAGATAATATGTGGATGTTTGGTTTTGTGGTTGCGGGTGAGGTTAACCCGCAACCACATATTTTAGTGTTTGGTAATAGAAAAAAAAATTATTTTTACTAGTGAGACCCATTAATTTTAACGGCTGCGCCACAGGTTCGGAGAAGCAGCATTTGCTGCTTCTCATGCTAAGAATAACATCAACAGTGGAGCATGGCTCCGCTGTTCATTAAACAGTGGAGCCATGCTCCACTGCGCACTGTTCATTAAGTGAAGAGTGCGAGTGAATTTTAATTCACTGCGCACTGTTCACGTGAACAATTTTAGTTTTATTTTTTTATTATTTTTAAAAAAAAAAAACCATGAAAATGAGTTTTAAATTTTTTTTTTGTTTTTTTAAAATTAGTTTAAAAATTATAATAACATACCATTTATGAAATTTGATCACAATTTCAATTATGTTATTGCCGGGTCCGGCCCAGATAAAAAAAAATCAGTTTTTATTTTTATTTTAATTGTGTTTTATTTAAAAAATTAAAAGGAGATCGTTTGATGACGTAACAAAAGATTCAGTTTTTGTTGTTGCGCGCTTAAGAAACCATGAAAAATATAGTCCTTGTTGGATAGATTTCGCATGTGATGACATTGCACATAGAGTAATGGAATAATAAAAAATATTTGATATCAATATTATTTATTTCATGATGTAATAACAGTAGTTAAATTTACAATATTTAAATTAAAAATCATTAATATAAATATATATATATATATTTTTTAATTATTTTATAACCTCAATTTGAAAAGCATTTTTATTAACCAAACACATTAAACTACTTTTTCTTCAACCTCAATTTCAACCACAGTTTTAACCAAACACCTATTTTTTCAATCCAACCTCAACTAAAAATACTTTTTATAAAACAATTTTTTTTAAACCACAACAACAAAAGCTACCGCAATACCAAACACACCCATATCCTTTATCATGGCAGTGCCGTATGGACACTAAATTAAAAGTACTATCCTTTATATAAAGCTCGACCCTGACGAGGACCTCACTTATTTCTCTGATGGTGAAGGTTCATCTTCTCATCCTATTACATCCCTGACCACCGTTCAAACATGGAGGACCGCCGCTCTAAAGGGTCTGTGCCTGGCCATATATATTGTCCCTTTAAAGATTGAGTGGTTCAAGGCAGAGTTATAGGCTCAAGATGCTTTATTTAGAGACAACCATATACCTTTTTAGGAACCAGTACGATGGAGAGGGTGTAGGTTTTTTGCATGTCTGATGCAAGTGCTTGTTACTATGAGAAGCAGTTCTGTCTCGTTAATTACATTTTCATCAACCAGAGTATTTTATTAATGGTAAGGGAGGATTTGATAGCTTTCTTTTCCTTTTGACCCCCCCCCCTTCTCAATGTGTGTGTGTGTGCCTTGTATTACAATTTCTTATTTTTAAGCCTTTCAATCATAAACATTCATCGTCAAGCCTTGAGAGGCTAATTAGCAAGAACACAGCCTATGTTATGCCAAACGTCTAAGAGATGTCTCATGTGATAGCCTCACTGGAGAAGCACTATGCAATTACAGAAGAAAGACGAAGAAATATTAATCAAATTATTTTATGAATTTTATTGAGTTTAATAATTTTATTTTATTTTTTAATTATATAATAATAAAAATAAATATTTGTAAAATTAAGAACCAATTAAATAACAATATATCATAAAAAATCAAAATAAAACAAATCAAGATAAAAAAATAAAAAAGGTATTGAAGCCCTCATTACATTCTGGGTTGGATAAAAAAAATATTGTCTAGAACATAAGAAACTCTTAGTATTGTTATTAAAATTGTTTGCTAAGTGAACTTTCAACCATCTCGATCCAATTTTTTACCTAGTTCAAGTTTCAATTAAATTATGTGAAAATTATTTTGATATAATTCAGTCAACTTAATGGATCTAAAAATAATTTAAATGATCAGTAAAAATATAATTTGATTTTAAAAAAATCAAGATAATATTTTTTTAATATTAAATGGATTAACCCTTCAAACACATAATTTAGACCATGAACTCCAATAATTTTAATAGCTAATAAAATCTACAATCAATCAAATCTCTATACATTATAAAGAAAACAAGATAAAAAAAACTAAAAGTGAAAAAGAAGAATAAGGAGAAGATATGAATAGGTGCATTTCACCTCAGTTTTTTTTTTTTTAAATTTAATTTTAATTTTAAATTAGACTTAACTTGTGAAACTTAGTGCTTGTTTATTATTGTAGTAATAATTATTTTTTAAAGTGTTTTTCATTTAGAAATGTATTGAAATAAATTTTTTATTTATAAAAATTTATTTTTTATATCAGCACATCAAACCATTTAAAAAAATTTAAAAATTAATTTGAAGTAAAGAAAAAAAAATCATAATTTGATATGGAATTTCAAGCTCACATATACCTTAACTAGGATATGATGGAAGGATAATTTGATTACCAATTACTTTTATTATTTTAGAAAAATCTTATGATGACCTTAAGCGATAAAATTTAAAATATTTTAATAAAAACTTGGTTTTACTTGAAAATATCTAAAAAAATACCATAAAAATTCTAACAAACCTATTTCCAACCTCGACATCGTATAATCTTTTTAAAAAATAAAAAATAAATAAATTTCAAGGTTCTTAAAATATTTTTCATGATATTATTGGCGATGAAATTCATGCCCATTAAGATTCCCTCTAACAATACAAATAAACCAAAATAAATGTTGCTGGTGGTTTTCTTAGATGTTTTTACAACTCTCCCTCGAGACTAATTATGAAATAAAAAATTAAACCCAACGCACCAAATTGTAGTTCTATGCCCCTTTTGTGGCCAAGGGCTATGTTTCTTTCTTGATGTCAATTTGGTCCATCCATTCTCAATTGTTTTTTTTCTTTAAAAGCTATAATTTAATCTTGTAAAATTGTTCATTAATTTGACGCTCGAATATTTTACAGCATGAGGTTCAGGCGAGATGAACACAGAAAAAAAAAAGAGTATATGAAATCATGGAAAACAAAACTTGGAAGGATTGAGTTGAAATGAAAAGAAGTTTAATGGCCGGAGTGAACAGTGATAAAAATATAAAAGATCGAAAATGAAAAGAATTTAATATAAATAATGGAGTGAACATATAAACGTGAGAGGATGAACAAATGGATGTACAGTAAAACACCCATATATTTTAGTATATAGTTAATTAATAATAATAATTGTGTCATAACAAGCATCATGCGGTCGTGCCTATACCATTTATGTATGCAGAACTTTATTTACTTGAAGAAAGAAAGAAATATTAGATTGAGCTGGACGAGAGAGTGAGTTTGGATTTACGTAGTTTTGCAGGGATAATTGCAATATCAATCGACTACGTAAATTCTCGAAATGTTTGAAAACACTGTTTTTTACTGTAAAAGCAAATTTGTATTTAGAAAATATTTGAGTGTGTAATAATAATTGTTTTTTAAAATATTTTTTATTTGAAAAATATATTAAAATAATATATTTTTTAAAAATTATTTTTAATAACAATATAAAAAAATAAAAAATAAATTAATTTTAAATAAAATAAAATTTACCTTTATTTAAATCACAATATCAAAAGTTTAATCTAGATTTTCATGTAGTTCAATGTCGAGAACCAACAGGTAAAAACATCACAGAACACTATAACCTGTAACAATTGTGTATTATAGTTTACATCTATCTATTTATTTTTAAATTTTAAAAGTATTTTTAAAAAGATTTATTTTGTTTACTTTAAATTAATTTTTTTAATGTTTTTTTTTGATAATTTTGATGTATTGAAGTTAAAAATAATTTTAAAAATAAAAAAAATATTAATTTAATATATTTTTAAATAAAAAAACACTTTAAAAAACAACTAAAACTATACTCCAAAACACGCTTTTAATTTAGAATATTTGTTTAACCCCCCAATATTTGGCATTTCAATACCGAGTTTTACAATGTTTTATGAATTTTATAAGACAACGATTTATAATTTTGCAAAATTATAAATCATTAATCAGTGATCTAACAACCACTCAAAAATAAATAAATAAAAAATCAAATTACCACACATTTCGGTAATAAAAAAATCTAAATTTACTAACACAAACCTTAATATTCATGAAATTCATAATTATATCAAGAAAAAAGTTATGATTCAGATGGTCAAAAAAAATCAAAATCGAAGCTCATAATTAATGACTCAGACCTTCTCTTAATTTTTGGCTTTTTAAGTATAATTTTAAATTTATATTAGACGTTGACGTAATAATAGTAGAAATAAACAATATAAGTTTTAAAGTTTAGACCGAAAGATATAAATCAAAATATGAAAAAAAAATAATTGCTACCACCACCTCGGAAATAGCCTGGAAGTGAACGACAGTCCACTCCGATCATGATTTCAAAGGAATAAAAAAAATCATTACAGTAAGGCATCCGAACTCCGAATCCCCAGATTACCCGCCCCTAAACCGCATTATTACCATCGCTCAGTCAACGTATCACCCCGTTAAAGTTCCCTAATTCATTAGAGAATGCAGGGCAATACTGTCACACAAATCTCAAAACCTGACTTTTCCACGAGACAGAAAAACCCAAAACGCGATCTCTTCATTTCGATTTCTCTGCCATGCACTTCACTGTCTCCTCTCCAAGCCATGAAATCTAAAACAACAAAACAAGCCCTAACATTCCCTCTCCAGATCCGAGCTCACTGAGTCACGGACCTCACTCACCTTCCTGACTCGGGAATGGCTTCCTCGGAAGCCGATTCCCGGTTAAGCCAAGTAGTTTGCCCTGCTTTAGAAAAAATCGTCAAAAACGCATCGTGGCGTAAACACTCGAAATTAGCACACGAATGCAAATCCGTCCTCGAGATTCTCACTTCTCGAAAACCCCAACAACAACCTCCTCCGACTTCCCCGTCCGACGACTCCTCATCCGAATCCTCTCTCCCTGGTCCACTCCACGACGGCGGGTCCATCGAGTACTCCCTCGCCGAATCTGAATCTATCCTCAGCCCTCTGATCAACGCGTGCAACACTCAATTCCTCAAGATCGTCGATCCAGCCGTTGATTGCATCCAGAAATTGATCGCGCATGGGTACCTACGTGGCGAGGCGGACTCCACCGGAGGTACTGAAGCGAAATTGCTAAATAAGTTGATTGAATCTGTGTGTAAATGTAATGATTTAGGGGATGATGGCGTTGAATTGCTGGTTTTGAAAACCCTATTATCAGCCGTTACGTCGATTTCGTTGAGAATTCATGGAGATTGTTTGTTACAAATAGTGAGAACTTGTTATGACATTTATTTAGGGAGTAAAAATGTAATTAATCAAACGACGGCGAAAGCGTCTTTGATTCAAATGTTAGTTATTGTGTTTAGGAGAATGGAGGCTGATTCTTCGACGGTTCCGGTTCAGCCGATTGTTGTGGCTGAATTAATGGCACCAGTGGAGAAAACGGATGTGGATGGGTCAATGGCGGTGTTTGTTCAAGGTTTTATAACGAAAATTATGCAGGATATAGATGGGGTTTTTAATCCGGGGACACCCAGTAAGTCTTCGATGACAGTGGCACATGATGGGGCTTTCGAGACCACTACTGGTACAGTGGAGAGTACAAATCCGGCAGATTTGCTTGATTCGACAGATAAGGATATGTTAGATGCCAAATATTGGGAAATTAGTATGTATAAGACGGCTTTGGAAGGCAGGAAAGGGGAGTTGGCTGATGGGGAAGGGGAGAGGGATGATGATTTGGAAGTGCAGATTGGGAATAAGTTGAGGAGAGATGCATTTTTGGTGTTTCGAGCACTTTGTAAGTTATCTATGAAAACTCCGCCCAAAGAAGCATTGGCGGATCCACAGTTGATGAGAGGGAAGATTGTTGCATTGGAGTTATTGAAGATTTTGTTGGAGAATGCTGGTGCTGTGTTTAGGACTAGTGACAGGTACGACCTATGTTATACCCTTATAGTGTATATATTCTTTCTGGATTTTGCATTTTTTTTCCATTAATTTTTTGTTTCACATTTGATTTGAAGTTAATTGTCATAAACATGCTGATAAATCTTATCACGGTGCTTTGTAAAATGATAGATGCATTTACATCATTTGTAAGGTCTTGAAGTATTTCTTCTATGTAGCTATATACAACTATTACTGAATGGAAACCAGACTTGTTCTAGTGGATATAGGTGCATTCTAGTGAATTTGGTTTATTTTGTCAACAACAAAGAGATGAAGCAACAATTGTTAGATAGTATATCCATGATAAAGAGTCTTCAAGGTAGATCTCAACTTTTGTATCCAGAGTATATTTTCTATATAGCTAACCTGACCACTGGCGGCTGGAAAACAGATAGATTCTAGTGGGCACAGATGCATTCCAGGGCGCAGTCTTCTGTGCAGATGACCTAGAATGAAGTTACAATGATTAGTTAATATTTCCAAAAAAGAAGAGTCTTCTAGGTTTTAGATCTAAATGTATCCAGCATAAGCCTTCCTTATCCTGAAAGTTTGTTAAAATGCTGCCATTGTTATATCCAAGCTTCATAGAGAGTCCACAGGTAGAGCCATCATTAGCTCATGCAGAACAATCAGCACTGTAGCTCATTCTGGATCTGAATTGTTTAAAACTCTTTTATCAGAAAGATCTTAAAATAGAAAATTGAACCACTGGGAGAGATAGGGTGGAAAACTTGTGGAGGTCAATTGCTTGCAAATGGTATGGTACCAGTAATAGTAGCTGCTTATGCTACTTGGGAGAATCAGTATAACTTTGGCTGTAAATGGACTTCTCCTATTTCAAGGATTCATGTACTGTTTGTGCTGTTAAGATATGGGTTAAGGATCCATTCGGTAAATTGCTTAATGGTCTTTTCATTTCATTTTCCATTGTAATAGGGTTTTGAATACATGGCTGAAAGCCTGTAGATAACTGTTGTGTGGCTATATCAGAACTGAGTATTGTTGTTACTTATTTCATTAGTTAATTTTAACCAGTATTTATCCCTTTCATTTCAAGGGATTAAGGAGTGTTGTTTCAGGTGTAAGAGTCTTGCTTTAGCTTGGCACTTGGAATTTCTGATGGTAGGACAAATCCTTGAATGCCTTTTGGTTGGATGTAAGCCAGGAAAGCATAGCTACCAACTCTTTTGGGAGGCACACTGATCTCACATATTCTAGGTTAGTTGAATCTTAGTTTAGAGGGTGAGTCAACTAGTGCTATTTTCCCATCAATTGGCTTTCTTTTCCTCTCTTGGCTTCAAAGCTACCATGGTATTAGAAAGGGTCAGGTTTCTGATATTTTTATATTTTAGCAATCTCGTGTCGTTATGAGCACCTTAAAAATTGACTTTTGAAATGCTGGTTCTCTTGCCTATTATTTTTGCTCCGAAGTTGAATGGTTTTATTTTGGTTTCATTTCAATCCTTTCTATATCCATAAGCGCCATTGTTATGATCTTAATGGTACTTGATGAAAAATTGAGATTTAGCTTTTATCACTTCTTCGCGCATGCAATTATGTTGCTCATGGAATGCTATTCGCATAACAAAGCCTCTCAAAGTTAAATTTGTGATGCATTAAATTTCCTTGATTCTTGCTCTGAAACAGGTTCTTAGGTGCCATCAAGCAATATCTATGTCTTTCACTGTTGAAGAACAGCTCGTCAAGTCTTATGATCATTTTCCAGCTTTCTTGCTCCATTTTCATTAGTTTGGTTTCAAGGTTCAGAGCTGGACTGAAAGCAGAAATTGGAGTATTTTTTCCTATGATTGTTCTCAGGATTCTTGAAAATATTGTTCAACCTAATTTTCAGCAGAAGATTATAGTACTTCGGTTTCTAGATAAGCTCTGTGTTGATTCCCAGATCTTGGTAGACATTTTTATTAATTATGACTGTGATATCAACTCATCAAACATATTTGAGAGGTATGCTTTTTTTCCTTTCTATAGAGATCTGAGTTTGTAATACAAATGATCTATAGCATTGACAATAATATCACGTATTAAATTGGTTGATGGATTCTGATTTGTTATCTTGATCATTCAGAATGGTCAATGGACTTCTTAAAACTGCACAAGGTGCCCTGCCTGGTACTGCCACTACACTGTTGCCACCTCAGGAGGTGACAATGAAACTTGAAGCTATGAAATCCTTAGTGGCTATTCTGAAATCAATGGGAGACTGGATGAATAAACAATTGCGCATTCCCGATCCTCATTCTGCCAAGAAACCTGATGCAGCTGAAAACAGTCCTGGACCTGGAAGTCTTCCCATGACAAATGGTAACGGGGATGAGCCTGTTGAAGGATCAGATTCTCATTCCGAAACCTCATCTGAAGCATCGGATGTTTCAACTATTGAGCAACGACGGGCTTACAAGCTGGAATTTCAGGTAACTGATTTTATTTTATTTATACGCTGACAACTGCAAATGGAATCTAATTTAAAATTTGTGGCAGGAAGGTATATCTCTTTTCAATCGGAAGCCTAAGAAAGGAATTGAATTTCTAATCAATGCAAATAAAGTGGGGAATTCAGCAGAAGAGATAGCAGCCTTTCTTAAAAAGACATCTGGCTTGAACAAGACACTGATTGGCGATTACCTTGGGGAAAGAGAAGATTTTTCACTGAAAGTGATGCATGCTTATGTAGATTCTTTTGACTTTCGCGGCCTGGAGTTCGATGAGGCTATCAGAGTCCTTCTACAGGGCTTTAGGTTACCAGGTGAGGCACAGAAGATTGATCGAATTATGGAGAAGTTTGCTGAACGTTACTGCAAATGTAATCCAAAGGTTTTTAGTAGTGCTGACACAGCCTATGTCCTTGCTTACTCCGTGATACTGCTCAACACTGATGCTCATAATCCCATGGTGAAGAATAAGGTGTGTTCAAATTCTTTAGTTTTATTTGATGGATATTTCAGGTAGCATGATGGATAAGTTTGTGCCCTCCTCCCTCACTTATCTCTCTTGCAAAAATAAAAATGAAAAAATGCAGATGTCAGCTGATGACTTTATAAGAAACAACCGTGGCATTGATGATGGGAAAGATCTACCTGTGGAGTACTTGAGATCTTTGTTTGAACGAATATCAAAAAATGAGATCAAAATGAAAGAATATGATTTAGCTCTCCAACAAAAGCAGTCTTTGAATTCAAACAGAGTTTTGGGCTTGGATGGTATCCTGAACATTGTGATCCGCAAGCGGGGTGAAGAAAAGAATATGGAAACAAGTGATGATCTTATCAGGCACATGCAGGCACAATTTAAAGAAAAAGCTCGAAAATCTGAGTAAGAACCACTGCCTCTCCTGTTCTCCAAAATCCTTTTGCATCTCCATCCGAAACACTATGGTAACTGATCCCAACCTATCCACAGTAATTTGGGTTCCGCACCCTATTGGGCTCTCCAATATGTGGACAGGGTGATAATCTTTTTGATCTTAATTCTATTGATAACTGTTGACTGTTTTTATCGTTAAGGTTTGATTAGTGCCTCCTGAAAAATAAAAATCCTTTTTGTATATTCTTTTTCCCAAGAGAAATGTAACCATGTTTATGTCCTGTGATTATGCTCTCGGTGAAGTTGATATTTGTAGTGTGAAGGTTATATTTAATTCTCACAGATCAATTGTGGCCTGGCAATTTGCAGGTCAGTTTATTATGCTGCAACAGATGTGGTGATTCTTAGATTCATGATTGAGGTATGCTGGGCTCCTATGCTGGCAGCCTTCAGTGTGCCTCTTGACCAAAGCGATGATGAAGTGGTGATAGCTTTGTGTCTTGAAGGTATCCGCTATGCAATCCATGTTACTGCTGTGATGTCCATGAAGACTCATAGAGATGCTTTTGTGACTTCATTAGCAAAGTTTACATCGCTCCACTCCCCTGCTGATATCAAGCAGAAAAATATTGATGCTATCAAGGTTCGTGTTTGACATAATATCTCTTATAGATGCTCCTGCAGATTACTTTAAATAAAATTAGTATTGTTTTGTGATCCTACTTTCTCTAGGTTGTAATTTAAGAATCCCGTTGAGATTATCGTTGCCTTGTGCTACATGGGAGTTTATCTTTTATATTTTAATGGCTTTATGAGGCTCCCTTCAAATTTTAACATTGCAAATCTTTAGATGGGAAGTTATAGTAGGATGGTATTAGATGTGCTAGCCAAAGTGTTTTTTGTCCCTCAATGGATAAATTGATATCTTTCGAAGAGGGGGGTTACAAAATTGGGATTTTTTTTTCAGAGGGAGATGTTTGGATATAAATAGGTTCTCTGTGTTAATGTTTCATGAACAATCTTTTGGCAGAAAATTAAGTGGTTAAAATGAATGAAAATGTAATATGAGAAGAGCCAATAGAAGGTTATATGGTAGCTTTATTGAACCTTCTGCTAACTACAAATCTCTTGCAGAAAGTCTGCAAGTTGTCACAACATTTGTACGAGCCTATTATTTTTTGGAGCTTTAACTATCAATGATCCCAATATTATATTCTTTTCTTCATTCCATAGCAATATGCCCATGGCTCTAATAGTGATTTGGGTTTGCATTATTTACAGGCAATAGTTACAATTGCAGATGAAGATGGGAATTATTTGCAAGAAGCTTGGGAACATATTTTGACATGTGTCTCACGCTTTGAACATTTGCATCTCCTGGGAGAGGGTGCTCCTCCAGATGCCACCTTTTTTGCTTTTCCCCAAAATAACTCAGAAAAGTCAAAACAAAGCAAGTCAACCATCCTCCCTGTTCTGAAAAAGAAGGGACCCGGGAGGATGCAACATGCAGCTGGTAGTGTGCTGAGAGGTTCATATGATAGTGCTGGTATTGGTGGAAATGGTGCTGGGGCTGTCACAAGTGAGCAGATGAACAATTTAGTTTCCAACTTAAACATGTTGGAGCAAGTTGGCAGCTCTGAGATGAACCGCATCTTCACACGGAGCCAAAAGTTAAACAGCGAGGCAATAATTGACTTTGTGAAGGCTCTTTGCAAGGTTTCTGTGGAGGAATTGAGATCAGCTTCTGATCCACGGGTCTTTAGCCTTACAAAGATTGTTGAGATTGCGTAAGAATCATTCAAATTTTCGTTCCTTTCTTGGGACTCTTGCCTTTTCTGATTCTTTGAAATTTATCTGCTGTTACTGGAAGGATTGCATCATAAATTTGATTTGATTTCTTTCAACAGGCACTATAACATGACTCGCATCAGGCTTGCATGGTCAAGCATCTGGCATGTGCTTTCTGATTTCTTTGTAACCATTGGCTGTTCTGAAAACCTTTCAATTGCAATTTTTGCAATGGACTCTTTACGCCAATTATCAATGAAATTCTTAGACCGAGAAGAGTTGACAAACTATAATTTTCAGAATGAGTTTATGAAGCCGTTTGTTATTGTTATGCGGAAGAGTAATGCTGTTGAAATCAGAGAATTGATAATCAGATGTGTCTCACAAATGGTCCTGTCTCGTGTCAATAATGTTAAATCTGGATGGAAGAGCATGTTCATGGTATTGAAATCTTCTGATTCTCATCCTTGTTTATGGTGAATTTACTGTTAACCATTAAATTTTAGATTTGATTTTATGAGATATTCTACTAGCAATACTGTTTTTGACCTTTTGAAATCATATTGCTTTAGGTTTTCACAACAGCAGCTTATGATGACCAAAAAAACATTGTACTCTTGGCCTTTGAAATAATTGAAAAGATTATTAGAGATTACTTCCCATACATCACGGAGACTGAAACAACCACCTTTACTGATTGTGTGAATTGCCTGATAGCATTCACCAATAGTAGATTCAACAAAGACATTAGCCTTAAAGCAATTGCTTTTCTTCAATCCTGTGCCACAAAACTTGCTGAAGGAGATCTTGGATCTTCATCAAGGAACAAAGACAAGGAAGCCTCTGTAAAAATTTCATCCCCTTCACCTCGGACCGGAAAAGATGGAAAACAAGAGAATGGAGAAATCAAAGACAAGGAAGATCATCTTTATTTCTGGTTTCCTCTGTTGGCTGGTAAGGAAACTGGATAAGTTGGCACTTTGTCCCATTACAAACTATTTGCTTTTGCTCAAGTTGTAGAACCTCTTTGTTTTAATTTCCTCTTCAGATTTCATCGATCTCAATCATTTTTTCACTATATTAATTACTTGTGGTTGGTTTGTGCAGGTTTATCAGAACTTAGCTTTGATCCTAGGCCTGAAATCAGGAAGAGTGCCTTGCAAGTTCTGTTTGAAACTTTACGCAATCATGGTCATCTTTTTTCTCTACCTTTATGGGAAAGAGTCTTTGAGTCAGTCTTATTTCCTATATTTGACTATGTGCGGCATGCTATTGATCCTCCTGGAGGCAACTCCCCTGAGCAGGGGATTGATGGTGATATGGGTGAACTTGATCAAGATGCATGGCTCTATGGGACATGTACCTTGGCTCTCCAACTGGTTGTAGATCTTTTTGTGAAATTCTACAATACTGTCAATCCACTTTTAAGAAAGGTGCTGTCGCTTCTGGTTAGCTTCATTAGGCGTCCTCACCAAAGTCTTGCTGGTATTGGTATTGCGGCATTTGTGCGTTTGATGAGCAATGCTGGAGATATGTTTTCAGAGGAGAAGTGGCTGGAAGTGGTTTTGTCATTGAAAGAGGCTGCCAATGCAACACTACCTGATTTCTCTTACATTGTAAGTGGAGAATCATCAGTAATAGCCGATGAACAAAATAATGGAGAGACTGCTGGATCCGACATGCCCGAAGATGAATCAGAGGGACTGGTGACACACCGTCTTTATGCTTCTATATCTGATGCAAAGTGTCGAGCTGCTGTTCAACTTCTGTTGATTCAGGTACTCTTAACTATTTATTTTGATATCATGGAAATTTTACACAATTATTTCTGTGTTTGTGCTTGTGGGTTTTGTGCTCTCCTTCCGCAGCTCTGCTTAGGTGTGAGTTTGATGGAGATATATGAAAGAAAAGAAAAATGTAACTATTCCAAGGACATCATGTTGGAATCTAGTATCTACAATTCTGCAAGAGGGTGACTGTTGCACAATATTGATACCAGGTCGTCTAATCTGAAAAAATATACTCAGTTCTAAACATAAGCATTCGTGCTTCCTTCCTTTTTCTGAAAGTTCTGAATATTGGCATTTTTTTTTCTAGACAATTTGAGGTTAAAATTGAAGAAAATGAGCTTGATTTTCAAATCTTGTTGAGGTTGCTCATAATTAGGAGACTCAGCAATTATTAAATTCTAAACCAGAATAAAGTTGAAGGGCCTCAGTTCCTTCCCTGATGCTGGCATGTGGGTGCCTATGCGATTGCATGTGCCTCAACGACATGAATGTTTTAATGGTTTTATATGCTGGTTCGTAATTGCTAAATCAGAAATTTTAGTTTTGTGATTCAATCCACTGAACATGGAGTGTGACCATTCCATTATTGTATTTGGCAGGCAGTGATGGAGATCTATAGCATGTACCGGTCTCATCTTTCAGCAAAAAGTGCCTTGGTGCTCTTTGATGCTTTGCATGAGTTGGCATCCCATGCTCACAGTATCAACACAAATACAACATTACGTTCAAAACTACAAGAGTTTGGCTCTATGACCCAAATGCAAGACCCTCCACTATTACGCCTGGAGAATGAGTCCTATCAAATTTGCCTCACATTCTTACAAAATCTTATGCTGGACAGACCTCCAACTTTTGATGAAGCTGAAGTGGAATCCTGCCTTGTCAACCTCTGTGAAGAGGTTTTACAGTTTTACGTTGTAACTGCCTGTTCTGGACAGACATCAGAAACTTCTACCAGTGGACAATGCCTGTGGCTGATTCCTTTAGGTTCTGGAAAACGAAGGGAATTGGCTGCACGTGCACCTCTTATTGTTGCAACTCTCCAGGCCATCTGTAGTTTGGGAGACTCTTCGTTTGAGAAGAATTTGCCTCATTTCTTCTCTCTTCTTTCGAGTTTGATAAGTTGTGAGCATGGGTCAAATGAGGTCCAGGTAGCTCTCAGTGACATGCTCAGCTCATCAGTGGGTCCGATTTTGCTTCGGTCTTGTTGATCTGGGTGAGACTCAACTGCATTTTGGGTTGTTCATATACGTTATCCTTCTTAGCTGTCTTTTTCTTCATTTGCTTTATTATTATTTGTTACTGTTGATATAGATTCATAGAGTTTGAAGGAGTAGATGATTCTGGATCAGCCAATACTTCTGAACGTTACTGTAGTTAATTCAGGAGCTTGGCTCTTCCTTTGTTCAGAATTCATAGATGTCATCAGTTTTGGTGTTGTATGCTAGTCATATATTTATCTTCCAACCTTCCTATCAAGAAAAACTTTAGAACAATAATTACCTGTAAAAAGTTGCCTATTCAGAATGTGAGGTAGAGGTTGTTTTCCTACTTTGATAATTTATTTTACTCTGGGTGACTGCAATGTTGGAATTTTGAGTTGCACTTGGATTTTAGACTGCTATTTTTTCTTATGTACTTGAAGGAGTCAATAGTGCTATTAATCTGACTGGATTTCATAAACTACGTGGGATGGTTTTAGTGCAGGAAGGCAAGTATTGGTTATGAATTCTGATGCCTGGATTTTTTCTGTCATGAGAGCATGATAGCGAGCTTGATCTTTCGTCACCAATCTATGAAGGGCTCGCGTGCAGTTGTCACTCTAGTCGTGTTATTATGTAGGTTATAATTTATACATGGCAGTCCACAAATTCCGACGTTGAAAATACCAATAAGAGGGCAAGTGCAAGCTAGCTACAAGATTAGCAAATGAGCCATGCACGTTGTTCTTGGACTTTTTCGATGTTTCTGCTATCTTCAAGCACAAGTGTTAGCGAGTTGAAGCCAAGTGTTGAATGGAAGAAGCGACTTTACAAAAAGGTGGGAAAATTATCAAATAATTAAAGTGTGGTATTTTGTCATTCTTCGCATAAAAAAAGGGCCTTTTAAAAGAGAAGAAAGCTCGTTTCTGATGAGGTAACATCTGCATGGCAAAGACTAGCTAATTTTTATCATCATGATTTGAACATGGTCAAGTACAGTTGTTTATGCAAAAATAGTTAGTGTGGATAGATGGAGTTCGTCCATTAATAATATCAGATAGGAGGAGGCCCCGTCTCGCAAGCTTTCTGATGTGCCAAGGAACACACCAAACCTTCAGAAAGCCCATAGACGACAACTTAGAACAGGAGATTATTCTACGTGCAAACAAACATGTGCTCATCATGTTTCTTATCTGTCAATTTCACTAGTGGAAATCTCTGTTCCAGAGCTCCTTGTCTTGTCCTACTCTTTCCCCCTTCGGAGATCCTTGTCCCTCTCGTGGCATCCTCCTCGCCCGCAAGCCGCAAAGAAAGCAGTATGATTATTTGATGTGAATTGAGTAACTGGGCTTTGAAATTGAGCCTGGATCAATTGCTATGAATCCTTGTACCAGTAGCTTATTACTAAAACAATTATTAAAATTAAAAAGCGTGGGATCGGTTTATAAATCAAGTTGATATATTATTTTACGCATTTTATAACAAAATTCTATGAATTCTTGTAACAGTGGCTTACACACACACACACAATGCATACATATATAATCGCAGTGTATACGTTAAAAACAATTGCTATTCGAGAATCATTCAGCGTCTAAGTAGTCGGTTTTCATATAAAACTTATTGTACACACACACACACATATATTGGTTTAGTGGAAGGTTTAACATGTCTTGGATTATATAATAAGATAAGATCATTTCCATTACATAATTATAATCAAGAAACTTATTTCATTAAAGAATTTCTATAATAATTAATCATTAAACTAAGTCTGTGCAGCTTAATCAGACTAATCGTAACTAATTTAAAGAGTTGGTTTAAAAAGTTTATTTACCGGATTTTATATTTAAATCATTGTAAGTATACGGATCGTGGAGCATGCTTTTTCTAAGAGTTAGTGCCCATCCCATTATGATTCTTGTTTGGTACAACATGCTTGATAAAAATCTAAGTTGGTTTTGTAGCTTCTCATTGTGTCATTGTGGATTGCATTGACCTTGTATAATGAAAATCTTATTCTTCCTTAGACATGAAAAGGTACAATTTGGTTTTATAGTTTTTAGTGTTGACATTTCGATTCTAAAACTTTATTTCTCCATGTTTCAGTTCTTTTAGGTGATTTAAGAGAAATAAAATTGTCTAGAAAGAAAGAAGATAATATTTTGCTTACCACATTCTAGTATTGAAAAGTATTGATTTTTGTGTAAATGATTTTGTTTTAAAAAATACAATTTAATGATAGTTATTTAAACTTTCAATCATGGCATAAAAAGTTTACTGGAATTCTAAAAATTTGTTTAATTCGATTTAGAGAGTATTTGTCTATATTGTTGCTTCTACATTTTGCTTAAAACACAGATGCAACAATATTTGGTAACAAAAAAAAACATAAGTTACCATTTATAGGTCCCACCAAATTATGCGTTTGGAACACATGGAAAACAGAAGTAGGTCTTTCCTGCTTCTTGTGACTGCACCATGCTGTACTGTTCAGTGAACAGTGTAGCATCCCTCCACAGCGCACTGTTCACTAAAGTGAACAATACTTTTTTTTATTTTATTTTTTGAAAAATCAGTTAATTTTTTTTTTCTGAAAAATCACAATTTTTTTTTTAAAAATTAGTTTAAGATGAATTAAATTTATTTGTATTGCAATCTTAATTTTATTTCTAATAATATTTTAATTAATTTTATTGTACGCTTAAAAAATCATGAAAACTGTAGTTTTTGTTGGATGAATTTTGTATGTAATAGAATTGTATATAGTTTAATGAAATAATAATTTTTTTTTATATAAAGTATAATTTATTTCACGATGTAATAGAAATAGTTAAATCTACAATATTTAAATTAAAAACCATTAATATTAATATATATATTTTTAAATTATTTTATAACCTCAATTTCAAAAGCATTTTTAACCAAACACATTAAACTATTTTTTGTTTAACCTCAATTTCAACCACAGTTTTAACCAAACACTTGTTTTTTCAAACCAACTTCAATTAAAAGTATTTTTTATAAATTTTTTTTTTTCAAATTACAACTATAACAGCTAGAGTAATACCAAATACACTCTTAGTTTTTCATTGTGAGACTAATTCTAAGGTGTTTTAAGATTGAGAAATGTAGTTATTGGGCTCCTATGATTTTTATAGGATGTTTTTAGCCAAAAATATATTAGTATTTTAGAAATTACTTGCTTAAACTTTAATTTTTTTTACCCATTAAAAATAATTAGAATTTATTATAGCAGATGACATATTATCTATCTAAACAAATGATGCATCATCGATCCTTTCACTAAAATGCTTTAACGGACCACGACTTGGTGTCCATTCAAGTTTATTCTTTGAAAAAAATATACGCAACTAGGCCATTAGAATTTCTAATAGGTTAGATGCACGAGCTAATCCTTTAGGTTTAGGAATTCTATTTAATAATAATAATAATAAAAATTATATATAGGCACGCAAGCCTAGGCTTGATTCCTTTGGCCCTTCACTTATTTCTTTGCCTTTTTTTTATTTAATTGTTTCATTTTTTATATTTTCTAATAATATTAATAAAATGATATTTAAAAAAATATGCAGTTATGCCATAATTTTCAAATAAGATTATACCTTTTAATGATAATATTAATAATTACTTTATAAATAATTATATAAAAACTTAATACATAGAATTGTTTTTTAAAGAAATTAATTGCTCGTAAATATTCAAGGAGAATAAAGTATCTATTTTTTTATATATATAAGTACTCTTCTGAATGAATTTTTTATATAGTCATGTAAAAAAGGCATGTTTTCATTAAAATAAAAAAGAAACGGAATGCATTTTTTATGTTTAACTTAAATCATTGGAGTTTGTATGAATATTTATTTAAATTGTCTTAACTTTTTATTCAAAGATTATATTGTTAATAAATAAATAAAAATACATTTTTTGTAAGCATAAAAAAGAAACACATGAATAAGAAAGAGAAACTTTGATTAAAAAAATACATTTTCTTAAGAATTTAAACTATTAAGTTTATTTTAAATATTTATTTTAACTTGCTACATAATTTCATTTTTTTTTTTCCAGAAAGGGCTCCACAACGCCTCGTCTTGTGAGCAAACTGGCTTGTTCTCAACAATTGAAATTAGCCAAAAAAATTAACGGGCTTGAAGGTTATTGGACTGACACATTCACTAGAGAAGGAGTTTCATGCTAGTAATTTTCTTACGGAGGGCCCTAAACTTTTTTCTATTTGATTGTTAAAGGCGTAAATAAAGGATTAATTATTTACCTTCATCTGTCAAATTAAGCACTCAGAATTTAAATTATGGTCTTAGAAACAAAGAAAAATTATTAACTTTGTTATAATACGGAAAAGAAAATGATCAATCAATCGTTAACCACAACTAATTAACAGCAGCCCACGAGAAATCCCCATCAAAGGAGAGTAATATCTGATCGAAGCTTGATTAGCAAATGACATTTTGCTTGTTATTTTAGCTATCTCGAGAGATGTCCTATGGATATGTCCTTACGATTCCAACACAAGATTATTTAGACATGGAAGTCCTTAAAACATAGAACCAGGCGTCGAGATTGTCGTGATGATTAACGTTTTGGAAAAGGTTAAACGACTGTCTAGGTACTTTAAAACCCTACCTTATGTTTAATTATTAGTTCACAATCCATTGCAGCTAGCTCACACAAAATGATTATCTTAAGAACTCTCAATTAATTTAGTTTAAAGATCGTATGAGCTAATTAAATTGTCACGCATTTCCCAGACATGTCAAGCACAATCATTTTGTTTTTTATGCATCTATTAGGATATTGAGTTGTCTTTTGGCTTTCATCATCATGATCATGTCTTTCAATAGCAGTTCTTACAAAACCGATGAAGTAGTCAAAAGAAACTAGCTGGTTCTTCTCATTTTTAAGCTTTTAGAAATGCGAGAGGAACCCAGCTAAAGATTCGAAGCCATCATTAGATTAGCGCATGCACATTGACTTCTAAAACAAAATTTCACATAGTGTATGCATAATATAAATATCATTAGTGAAGTACCAATCGTTTCTTAAAAAATTATCAAAACTGTCAGAATTACTTCATCCGACTTTGATATGTGAGAGGGATAATCATCAAATGATCAATTTGTACTTTGTCATCTGCACTCCCAAATATGCAGGAACCAAATTTTATAAAGCCTTATAGCTAGTATTATGACATATTATAGCCAATCAGTAGTCGTTTGCTTAAAATATTAGGTTCATTGAAATTGATAGTGGTTAAACCAGGATCCATCTATGGATTATAATGGGAGAAAATTACATTTCTGTGACAATCACCGAGTTTTGTAACACTTACTAAAGAAAATACAAGTGATGTGACAAGTGATTATGGGTTGGTTCAGGCATGCCAAGAATTGTTTTAGTAAAAAATTTCAAGGGTTAGCAGTTGGAGCACAATAGTACCTCAATTATTATCGCGCGTGGCAACAGTTGACCACACTCTTATGACCCGTGCTAACATATATATATATGTGTGTGTGTGTGTGTGTGTGTGTGTGTGTGTGTGTGTGTTTGTGTGTGACATGATAATCAACGTCTTCAGGGTACTTACCAATGTCAAAGAAGTTTGAAACTTCGTGATAAACCCTAAAAGAGAAAAGAAAGAGACTTGAGACTTATCGTTCCTAGTTGATATTTAGCGATTGGAGAGGTTGACACCAGTTGCCCCAACAAAACTGCAACTAATAAGGAATTAAGGAGCAAAAGTAGGGTTTACTCAAATAAACCGGCCTGCTTTAAATCAACAACAAATGTGAAAAAAAAATCAAATGGTTGACAATACGGTACTAATTGCACTAATGTTTAACTTTTGAACAGATCATATAAACAGTTGAAGGGATCAGAAGACAAAAATGATTCCAAAAGGAATCACTATCAATCACATGGGAACCTAAGTTTGGTCGGCTGTTTAGTGTCTAAAATATTCGTGGTGCTCTAGGTGATTACGACTAATTAATTAAAGCATGAAGGCCTTCAATTGGCCTTCCATGGAGGACAGGAAATGGTCGCAACAATCTCAACTTTGAGTAAAAAGTGGCTTCTCAAAGAGGGAGAGAACATGCAACGTCATGCTAGATTCGAAGAGATCAACAACCATCGGTGCCCTTCACATGGAAGTAATGCTGTGTTTTTCTTTGATGTGGTCCATAGCTTTACTCAGATAATTGTTTATTGATTTCGACAAGATATTGGGTTCGATTTGTTTAATAAAGGAGACTAGAGCTAGTTGATTAAGATAAGCTTATTAACTCTATGTTGTCGTTGTATTTGTATTAGCACGAAATGCGCATCAGTTTTCTCCGCTTTGATTCGTCCATATTTTGTTTTTATTTGTTCAGGGAAGACCAAGTCTTCTTGAAGACTTAAAAAACTTGTTATGTTCACAATAGGACTCAGCAACAATCAACATTTTGGTTACTTTCGGAGGTTAGTTTTGTTTCAATGGCGTCCCCGTGAATTCAACGCCATATGCAGCCACATAAACTTTTGAATAAGTTGGCCTGGAATCTCGACCGTCAGTTTCACCATCAACTATGTAATCACTCAAATTATTTTTAGTTTTTGTGGAGGGAAATGATATTCCGAAAAATCTAATGCTGTGGAATTCAATATGTAAATCACAAAAAAAACAAAGCATAGGTCAAATACAGATGAACTCAACATATTTTGCCTTCGAAATTCAATAGAATTAATTCTGCCACTAGCTAAAATGCTTAGCGTATCACTGCCATGGAACTTGTGGATGGTAAGTGATGATGTCATTGAAAACGGCAGACATGAATTGAACTTTCTAGCTAGGCTGTTTCTCGGGCTCGATTGAATGTAGGCTCTAGTCTGAGTGTTTACTGCAAAAACAAGTTTTTTGTGAAAATAATAAATATTTTGATATTTAAGTTAGTAAATATATAAAACAAAAGTAGTTTCATTGTTTATATAAATAATAAAATTTCATAACAAACCACATGTTTATTCTATTTGTTCATTATCATTAACTCTATGTGTTGTCTTGAATTTTTTTTCTTCTTCTTTGATAATGGAGTTACGGTGATTCCTAAGTTTTTTTCTTTAATGATGGGACTTCAAGCATTGTCGAAAAAAAATCAACTAAATCAACTTAACAAATCACCAAACATTTCCAATAAGTTTATTCTATTTGTTCATTAACATTAACAAAACACTAAAAAAATATGGTTAAATTGATGTGGTAAGTGTTATGACGTGCACGATGTTGAACGACGGATCTACGTACCTCATGAGAAATGATAAAAAAAAAAAGATTTTAAGTTTAACCATAAATTATGATTATGGAGGTTCAGGAGTCGTTACTTAGTGTTATGGTCATTAACTAGGAAACCTAATTGTGTGAGTTCAGGTAAAGAACTAGTTGTGCAAGGAAAAAATACATCACCCCTAGTACACCCCCCCAAGATAAGCTGCATTGTAATTTAATTATTATTTTAAGTTGTATTTCTGTCTATTGGTCTTGTCTAAGGTTTAAGACAAATCTCTTTTTTTGAAAAACACTCTACCTTATTGTGTTATATCCTGACCATTCTAAGGTCCATATTTATTTATTTCTTTGATATAGCTAAGTCTTAGTGTTTCGAATAAAACTAATTATAATGAGATATTTTTTTTGTATTTTAGATAATAATAAATTAGATACGATATCCATTTTGCATTTCTAAAACATGATAGAAATGATTTTATCTCTCTTTAGAAAATATGCATGAAAAACTTTTAGAATTTGGTTGTATGCATGAAAACCAAAAACATTTTTTTTTTTTAAATGAAAGTTTATTTTTAAATTTTTGGATTTTTTTTAAAGTTTTGTAGAAAAACGGATACTTTTAATATCGGGTTCGTATCTTACAGTGTAAGTCTACAGCCCGATATTATACAAAATTATTGGAAAAACATACATGGGACCCACATATATTTTAAAAATGCCCTTTGAAAAATTTGATTTTTTAAATATTTTAATATTATTATATTATTTAAATATGATTTAGTATAATTAGGTTGGCAAATGGCCTAACAATCCTCTCTTCTTGTTTTCTTTAATATTGGGCTGAACTTGGCCTAACTATCTAGGTTGGGTTGAAACAAGTTCGTCCCAGGGCCATATGGTCGCTAGTCCAGCCCAATGACGATGCAAATTTTCTTCATTTTCATGCAGAACGATCTCTTGTTCTGCATGTAAATGGATATAAATTTAACAGCTAAAGAGGAAGGAGAAGGTTACTTAGCATGGGGGGTTGCTAGCTAGTAGTGCTAAGAACTTTAACTTATGGCTAGTGGCGGCGTTGGCAATTGAGGTAATTCACGTGCAAATAATTCGGTGTGTGGAGAATTGAGTTATGCTATTTATAGAGATTATAGTGCTTGGTATGCTTAGTCATTGTTTGGAAAAAAACCATTAGCATAGAAATATGGTGTCTGCTCTGCATAGAAAACTATGGTGCCTACAATTTAGGTGTTACACGGTACTTGTAGCTAAAAAATGCATGGAGGTGATTCTAATGTCAAAAACAGCATAGAAAAATGCGGTAACTGCATTGAAAACTAAACAAAATGCATAGAGGAGTGTGTTATGCAAGGATATCTTTGATTGGTAAGGAAGAAAATGGGGAAAATGAGAGACAGGGGAGAGAAGAGATAAAGAGAATATAGATACTCGAACTATTTGTTCTTGACCTAAACAACTAAAAAGTTTTTTTTTAACCGTAAGTCATTTCCAAGTTGTGTTGCAAATCAACCTTATAGAGTAGCATTAGTAATTTATTGGTTCAAATTAAATAGAAAATAAAATTTTCATATATGTATATATATTGATAGAGGATATTGAAACACTAACTTTATGTGAGGGAATCACGCCTATAAAGAATCTCTTCACTAAACATTTTATTTCCTTTTTAATAAGAAAAGTGATGGGATTGATAAAATAATCTAGATCAAAGTAAAGATGAAGTTCTTGGTAAATGGTAAAGAAGTTGATATGGTTATATATAATTAACAAATTAATTCATAATGGATGTGAACAATAGTGGGTGAACAATGAGGTTAAAAATATATGATTTTAGAATAGCCATTATGCCACTATCTAATGAAGAGGTTATGGATCTCTGATTTAACTTTGGTAGCACAGAGTATTGGTTATGATTTGGACAATGTTAGCTATAATCCTATAACTAGAGTTTGTGTTCTTCATGCAATATCTTTTAATGTTCCATTGAATGATCAAGTTCAATTACTTATATATGGCGTGAAGGTAGAGGTTATGGTCTTTGAAATTAGGTCATCCTTTAATTCAAAATTTTCATCCATTAAGGATTTCATGGATACCTCGTCTGAATCAAAGTCCAAGGAAAAATATGATGATATGTAAGTTTTTATTGATGACAAGATGTACAGTGATGATTTAATTCTTTAGAAGAATTCTGAAATGGATGACATTGGGATCATTATTAAAAAAAATATATACATAGGTTGGCATTCATTGATAACTTGAAATACAAGTCTGTTATGAATATAAACATCTATCCAACATTCATGCTTTATGAAATCATGGGTTTTGAAAATAAAAAATTTTATACTCAAGGATCTAATTTTATAGATGACTAATGTTATCTTAGATAAGATTGCTATTATGAATCAAGTTGGTTCATCATTGGGTCACGGTAAAAATCTAGGCCAAGATGTTGTGATTCTTATAAATATTGATGATATAACACATGAATCAATAATTTCAACAATCATGCTATTGAATATGATAAATTTAAGCTTGTAACATGGTTATAAACAACACATGGTTTGTATAAGCACGACGAAAAAGGTTAAAAATCATATAAAAAAGGCATTATTATGGCAATAGATTCTAAACAGGTTATGATCATATATGTTGACCCGTGTATGCAAGTAAAGAATTCAAGGATTCAAAGATCTTTACCCTATTAGAAAACTCTTCAAAATAATTAAAAAGATAAGGTCAAGACTATTATGCAAGTGGGATAGGACTTGGGTATTGATTATGGAATTCATGTTGTAGAGATTATTGATAAGTTTTAAAAATAGATTGATGGTGAGAAAAAAGGTATAAGAGGGAATTGGTGGAGAAACAATAACTAATGTACTCTTTCAATATTCAATTTTTGTAATAAAATAGCAAATTGGTGGGGGTCTATAATGGTGTATATATTCAACATTTCTTAGACAAAGAGTGTGGCAAAGATTATTATATGGAATGGTGTAATTTTTTTGACAAGCTAGGAACAAGTTCATCTTTGAGGAAATCAACTTGGATTGGAAATATGTTCTTTGCCTATTCTTTGACAAAGCAGTAGCTTGGATCCATTCTTTCAGCAATAAGTTTAGCTACACTTGCATACATATGTAAAAGAATAAAGAGTGCATTTTTGCTTAGAGAAATAAAGGCCTATAATATAACTTTCCAAAACCTTTTTACTTTATTTTATTCTCTTTATTGTAAAGTATTTTTCATTTGTTATGCTAGGTTTGAAAGGATTTTAGATCGTCGTATATTTCATAAGCTGTGTGGGTGAAATATATTCATCACTTGAAATCCAAATGTTTCGTGCGACAATCACACTCCGGTATGGAGAATTGGAATCAATGTGTTCATAATTTTGCGCAAATCAGCAACTCCATTATGTTCATTTCACATGCAAAACAGATGTTAAGTTTCTTTTTTAATTACATCCATTTTTTTTGTTTGTTGTTTTTTATAAATATATTTAAATAACAATAAGTTTCTCTTTATTATAGCATGTAATTATATAGGAAATATTGTAGTCATATTCTTATGTGGTAATCTCCACCTTTACTATTGTATATTGCCCTACTCATATATATAGAAAGGGTTGGCTAACCTATTAGGTTAAGCCTCCTAATCATTCTCAACTTGGTATCAGAGCCTTCTAATATTTTCTCTCTTTGCAGCCGGCTCTAATTTTCTTCCCCATGGACTCTTCTCCTGCTGCCGTTGATCCAATCTCCCCCTCCACCGGTGATGCATCATCACCGGCCAGCCCTCTTCCTGCTGCTGGCTCTGCCGTTCCTCTGCCTCTTATGGGAACACAATCTACAATGGTTCCTTTATCAAACACCCACCATGTTGTGTCGTTGAAACTTACGAACACAAATTATCTTTATTGGAGAATGCAGATGAAGCCATATCTCCTTGGTCAAGGTGTTTTTCAGTTTGTTGACGGCTCCTTGCCGTGTCCTCCATCTCATATGATTGATGCTTCAGCTGATTCTTCTTCTGCCATCAGCCCCTCTTTTCTTCGTTGGAAGCAACAAGATCAACTTATTTTGAGTGCTATACTCTCCTCTCTTTCCGTGGATGTGCTGCATCTTGTAGTCGATTGTTCTACTTCACATTGTGTTTGGCGCACGCTTGAGAAGGCACTTGCCTCTCCATCTAATTCTCGGATCATGCAACTACATGGCTCCTTTCAAGACCTTCGGCAAGGTGATGCATCGGTTAGTATGTATATGCAGCAAGCCAAATCGTTATT
This sequence comes from Populus tomentosa, assembly GCA_018804465.1. NCBI lineage: Eukaryota > Viridiplantae > Streptophyta > Magnoliopsida > Malpighiales > Salicaceae > Populus > Populus tomentosa. The sequence continues at coordinate 10,849,589 of CM031971.1, forward strand.
TGACGAATTGGCTGCTGCTGGTCGCCCAATGTCCCTTGAAGATTTCAATCTCTATGTGTTTCGTGGACTTCGCGGTGAGTTCATAGACTTGGTAACTAGTCTCATAACCAAGGCTGAACCGCTATCGTATGCTGATCTTCATAGCCATCTCCTTACCCACGAGTTTTTGCACAAAAACTCCTTTCACTCCATGGCTGTCGGTTCATCCTCTTCATCACTGCTGTCTTCTTCTTCTCTGCCGCAGCAGCCACCATTGCTGCCAACACCTCCGAATTCTGCTTATTATGCCATGACTAATCACAGCCGAAACAGGGGACGTTCTAGAGGTAATTGGCGCTCAAACACCAACCGATTTCAGGCCCCAAACAGAGGTCACTCCGCTGCAGATTGGAGGCAAAATCAGTGGCAGAACAGGCGCACCTCTGCTGCAGATTTTCGGCCAAATCAGGGGCAGTGGTCTGGACATGTGCGCTGCCAATTATGTTCCACTCCTGGCCATTCAGCTCTTCAATGCTATCAGTTTCGCAGCAGCACACAGCAGCCCTCTGCTCACCTTGCTGTTGCGAATGATTCTGCTGCAACGACTTGGTTTCCCGACACCGGCGCGAATCAACATGTGACGCCTGATCTTGCAACTCTAACTGATTCTGCTCCTTATCTTGGTAATGATTTCTTGCATGTTGGTGATGGTAAGGCCCTTGACATATCCCATGTTGGACATACTACTTTATATTCCCCCAAACGCTCGTTTACATTAACTAATGTTCTTCGTGTGCCTCACATTACCAAACCGTTGTTATCTGTTCAGAAATTCTGTCGTGATAATCATGTTTATTTTGAATTTCACGATTCTGTGTTTTATGTGAAGGATCTCGTCACCAAGGAAGTTCTTCTTTCCGGTCGGAGTCATGATGGTCTTTATGTTCTCTCCGAGTCCTCGGCTACGTCAGTTCCTCAAGCTTTTTGGTCTCCTTGCATTTCCGCGACTGCCGACTTGTGGCATCGTCGTTTAGGTCATCCAACTCCTCGCATTCTAAATTTGTTAGTTTCTGATAATAAAATTATTTGTACGTCTAAACGATCTTTTACTCAATGTCAAGCATGTCCATTAGGCAAGTCATCCCGTTTGTCATTACGATTGACGGGTCACAAAACTTCTACCCCACTTGAATTAATTTTTAGTGATGTTTGGGGCCCTGCTCCAATGTTTTCTTCTGATGGTTTTCGTTATTTTGTTATATTTGTTGATGCGCACACTAAATATATCTGGTATTATCCGCTTGTTGCGAAATCTGATGTATTTTCCACGTTTCAACGTTTTCAGACACTTGTTGAGCGTCAGTTTTCTCTTAAAATTAAATCTGTTCAAACTGATTAGGGTGGTGAATATCGTAAATTAAATACATTTTTTCAAACAATTGGTATTCATCATCGATTAATTTGTCCTCATACTCATGAACAAAATGACACAGTTGAACGTCGTCATAGACATATTGTCGAAACTGGCCTAACCCTCTTAGGCCAGTGTAATGCACCATTGCGTTTTTGGAACTATGCTATGGAATCATCAGTCTATCTTATTAATCGCATGCCTACTCCTGTTCTTCAAAATCAATCTCCTTTTGCGTGTCTGTTTCATCGCACTCCTGATTATAATTTTCTACGCACTTTTGGGTGTCTTTGTTTTCCATTTTTACGTCCATATCATGCTCATAAATTAGATTTTCGGTCTTCTCCTTGTGTGTTTTTAGGCTATAGCTCGTCTCATCTTGGTTATCGGTGTCTTGATTTAGAGTCTGGTCGTGTCTATGTCTCCCGTCATGTTCGTTTTCATGAATGTGTCTTTCCTTTTCAAAAGTCTGAACAGGTAACAACAACCCCGGTTCCCCCCACTCCACCTACCTATCTTCCATCACTGCAACCCCCTTCCTGTTTTCAGCCTCTTCCTTCCCAACTCGACAAAACACACAACCCACCTTTGCCCCCTGCCGCAACCCCCCAGCTTGCTCCCCTACCCGTTGATTTAGCCGACCCTGCCTCACCACCCCACACAGCCATACTATCACCACATGCTTGTCTTTCCAATGATTATTGTGCAGGAATAGGTTCTGACTTGCAGGATTCAGTTGCGGCACAACCCCGCACCTCCCCGGCTTCACCTCCTGGTCTGCAACTTTGTGTTGATCTCTCCTCTTATCCTCTTCAGCACATTCCAGGTACAGGTGCTGCTACTCCATGTCCCGCTGCTCCTAAACACCCCATGGTTCTTCGTCCGAGACAGCCCAAGACAGCGCTGATCACCACCACGGCAGCCACCTCTGCTGCTTCCTTCAGTCGGGTAACTTCTCCTCCCTCGCATGAGCCACTTATTTTTCCTGATGCTAACAGATATGAAGCGTGGCATAATGCTATACAAGAGGAAATTCAGGCCTTACTCGCAAACAGAACATGGACTTTAGTGCCATCTCATCCGTCCATGAATGTTGTTGGTAGCCGATGGGTCTACAAAATTAAACGCAGATCTGATGGTAGCATTGAGAGGTATAAGGCGCGCCTGGTTGCTAGGGGCTTCACTCAGCAAGAAGGTATTGATTACTCAGAAACTTTTAGTCCTGTTATCAAACAGGCGACAGTCCGCTTAGTGTTCTCCATTGCAGTTTCGAGTGGTTGGAAAATTCATCAGCTTGACATTCATAATGCATTTCTAAATGGAGTCCTTGATGAAGAGGTTTACATGAAACAACCTCCAGGTTTTGTTGATTCTGCACTCCCAGGTCATGTATGTCGATTGCATAAATCTCTATATGGGTTAAAACAGGCTCCGCGGGCTTGGTACACTCGTATGAATGATTTTCTATTATCCATTGGTTTCCGTGCTTCTAAAGTGGATACCTCATTGTTTATCTTCTCGGTTGGTAGTGATATTTGTTATCTTTTGGTTTATGTTGATGATATTCTGCTTACGGGTAATAATGGAACTCTGCTACAACGACTCATTCAGCTACTGAGCTCAGAATTTAAACTTCGGGATTTGGGTGATGTTCATTATTTCTTGGGTATTGAAGTGCAGTGTACTAGTCTGGGACTTATGCTTTGTCAACATAAATATACACTTGATATCCTCACACGAGCTGGTATGTTATCCTGTAAACCAGTTGATACTCCTATTTCGGCATCCAAAGCCACCATTATGCCGGATCCATTGTTTCCTGATGCTACTCGTTTTCGGCAACTTGTTGGTGCTCTCCAATATCTCACTTTCACACGCCCGGATATTTGCTTTGCTGTTAACCGGGTCTGTCAATTTATGCATGCTCCTACAGAATCCCATTGGGCTGCCGTGAAACGCATCTTGCGTTATCTCCGTGGTACGGCATCACATGGTTTCCATATTACTCGCAGCTCTTCCTTTGCTTTACATGGTTTTACAGATGCAGATTGGGCAGGTAGTATTGAGGATAGAAAGTCTACAGGTGGTTATCTTGTGTTCTTTGGTCAGACGCCAATTTCGTGGAAATCGAGTAAGCAACGCACTGTTGCTCGTTCTTCGACGGAAGCTGAGTACAAAGCCTTAGCCGATGGCACGGCTGAAGTTATCTGGCTTCAGTACTTGTTAACGGATCTTCAGATTCCAACTCCTTCTGCCCCTATTATCTGGTGTGACAACCTTGGTGCCACGTATTTGTCCGCAAACCCTATATTTCATGCTCGCACAAAACATATTGAGATTGATTATCATTTTGTCCGAGATAGAGTTGCGAAGAAGGAGATTCAGATTCGTTTTATTTCCTCTCAGGATCAACTTGCCGATGTCTTCACTAAGCCACTTCCTGCTGCTTCATTTACTGCTTTTAGATTCAAGCTTCGGGTTGATCCTCCACCCTCAGCTTGAGGGGGCGTATTATAGCATGTAATTATATAGGAAATATTGTAGTCATATTCTTATGTGGTAATCTTCACCTTTACTATTGTATATTGCCCTACTCATATATATAGAAAGGGTTGGCTAACCTATTAGGTTAAGCCTCCTAATCATTCTCAACTCTCTTGCAGATTATGGTTCTTGAACGCGAGCGAAGCCCGATGAAGTTTTTTATGGAAACGCACATGAGGAGTGATGATCACCAAAAAGGAGTGCAACAACTCCTGGATAATCGAGCTTAACACTTTATGGTAGTTTTTCAAGCATTTTTTCTTGAGTTATTTTTTTTTTTTAATCTGCTGACTTTTTTTTTTCAAAATACATATAACACTTGGTTGAAGGAGAAATATGAGGAAGATCCTTCGAATCATCCGGATCGAGATTCAGATTTATGGTTTGAGACTAGATCGTATAGTGAACCTGATAATAATTATGTGCCACAGTCTCTCTAACACTACGGCCAAAGACTTGCAAACGGCTTGTAGTGTTTCAATTGTTGGATGCTTACAATCGGTTTCGAGCACTCAAACTTTAGAGTTCGAGGCAATTTTATACTAACGAGTTCAAGCTCGAATGATCCATTTTAGTGCTGAGATGACCAATCTTCATTGATTGATAATTGAGATGAGATCATAAATGAGTGGTATATGTGCTTCTTTTTATTAACCCCATAGTTCTGATAAAGACCCGTCTCCTCCTCCTATAGCACCTCTACTCTAGATTAATTATATTTAAACTTATATATATATATATATATATATATATATTTAAATTTGTAATAAATATTTAATTTTTATATTAATTGAATTTATTTTAATTATTTCTACTTCTATTTAATATACATTTGTCAAAAAAAATATATTTTAAATTATTATCTATGAGGTTATTTTGTTGGTATATTCTAAAAAGTTGAAAAAACATTACTACAAATACCATTGTTATTGTTTAATCACCAACGAAATCACTTGCAGTCTATTTGGCAATTATATTTTATATTCACTAAGAAGAATACCGATGGACAAAAAAAAATCACCGATGAAATTACATGTTTTTTTTCCAGTAATATGCTATATTTATTGATGGAAATATTAATGGAATGAAGCAAGTAATTTTTCTTTTGGCGTGTTTTTGCTATCAGTAAACCTATCGGTAAAATCATTATTGGTGGACTCACCAATAAACCACAAATCTTAGATGATTTTTCAGCGAAGTATTTATGTCTGTGACCTCATCCTTAAAATTCATGCTGATAGGCTAAAAATATAAATACCAACAGAAAATTTTGTCGGTAAATCTATACATTAGGATAATGACTATTGACTAAATAAGAAAACTATGGTTTGTATTGTATTCTGTCCATAAAACATATTCAAACTCGATATTTAGCTTCTTTTGTTTGCTAGCTTCATTTGATAAAAAAGATAATGGTTTGGTGAATAATGAATATGATTTTTAATAATTAAGGTCATTTTCTTTGTTGGCTTGTCGTTTGGTGCACGAGAGACATGGTTTGTTAGTTTATAAATCATCTGATAAAGGGTTGGAGAAAGTAATGTGAAGGGAGGAGACGGTGACCCGGTTGTCTCGGCGAGAGGACCCCTCTCTGATCTCTCTCTTGGATTCTCCCTCATCCCATCAATACCAAACTCGTTTTCTAGTGTTTTTAATTACATCTCTTACACTAATTGAAAGAAAACAGGATCGATCATCAAACAGTTTAATCAGTTCATCAATTCTGCAATCTTCGCATCTTTCATCATTATATGATTACCCAACCGATCAATTCTTTTGTGATAATTTGTACTGCTTTACTCCTAGTAATATTTAAGAGAAACCATTAAAAATTTCTTAGGATGCTCAGTCTACAGAAATATCCACACTCCGCCTTCAAGGAGAAAGGTTGCTCTACAAATATATATATGCAAAGGCTACAGGAAGAGTGGCCTTCGTTTTTGTTTTGTCTAAACACGATAGAGACATTTATTGACAAGTCGTGAAAGGCAAATGGCAGAATAGGAAATGGGATTGCATTGAATGTAGTGTCAATCCGACATATATAGCGCATCAGATGGGGCTCATGGGATTCAGGGCGTGGAGGTGAGTGATTGTTATCATTTTGATTGTGATGGCAGCCACCACAGAAACGGAACTGTACTATATATTATTTCTACAGAAGTGGAGACAACCCGTAGTTGATCTTCAATTTACTGTTCTCGATAGTTTAAACAGCAAGCTGAAGCGGTAGCTTCCTCTCCTCCATTCGTGATCCATTAATTTCTCACTAATGATTCAAAAATATCTCAACCAGTCTCCATTGATAGACTGTATATGGTACTGTTCTTGTCGTTGTTAATAACCTAGCTGCCTTTTCTCTGTCTCAGCTCTCACATCGCCAGTCAGGTTTTTTTTTGTCAGCGCCACCCACGCTCTTTCTCTCTCACACTCATGCCCACACGCCCTGGTTTGTGATTCAACAACATCCAGCACCATTGACGATGCAGTCAAAACATACTTGTCTGTCCTCGGCAAACTTCTGCTTCCCACTCATGCCTCTATTTAATTGAAACCTACTAGCTGGTGCCTATGATCTGTAGCATCATACATGTCATTGCGCCTTGTGTACCCGAATTTTTTTTAACACTCAAGGAAGACGGTCTTCAAAAGAAAAACGTTGCTTTCAGGTTACTTACTTAATCAATAGAAGTCTTTCACATATATAATATAAAACTTCTTAACATTTCACTTAATAAATTTTGAGATTTAAATCGTGTTTTTATATACTATTATAATCAAGTTGAAATTCTATCATCTCCTTCTATTAATTAGCAGTAATATACGAAAATACTATGCTTCTGAATGCTGTACGCCGCACCATCCACAGCAATTTGTTTATAACCTAAATTAAGATATTAGCAAGGAGATCGAGAAAAACAAAGCATTTATCAATAAACTAAGTGGTTGTTGATAGATTCACAAATTAGTTGTTTAGACCATATAACAACTCCTAAATTATAAGTTATGATTTAAACCCATTTTGTTGTATGCTGTTTAAATCATCAAATTAAAAACCATATATACATTAAAGGTCATATAAAAAAATTCAACCGTTAGTTTTTTTGAGATATTTTGATCAATTAACATGTAAATGTTGATTTCTTTGTCGACATTTGATCAATTTTGAATAATCTTTAAAAAGTTTTATGCAAGCCAGAGCAAAAAATAATGAAATTTATTATAAATCAAAACCTTTAAACACCAAGAGCATCATAGTTGTGTGAAGATTTTTAAAATATTTAATTTTATTAATTCATGTTTTATTTGTCAAAAGGTTAATACAACCCTTTATATAGAAAAAAAAAACCCTAATAATATTGAATAGAAAAAATAAGCAACAAAACTATTCATTTTAAATAGAAAAAAACTAGAAAAATATAATAATACAAAATAGAAAATAGAAAAGTAAAAATAGCAAAAGACAAAATTAACTAAGAAAATATCATTTTTCCATAAAAAAGTTTTTGGATCGGTCTTTCTATGTTAAGTTCTTAGATCAGTCTTCCTGTGTTGAAAAGAACTTACTCTTAACATTTTAATTAGAAACTATATTCCACCATAAACATTATTTTGTTTGTGGCTCTCCCATATAAGTTCTTAATATTTTTATACAAGCATCAATCAATATTAGATTTATTTCTTAAATGATGTTAATAACATATATTTATATTGATGTAGTGCTTTTAGTAAAATATTTTTTTAAGATTAATTTTAAGATTTAAACTTAGAAAATCGATGGAGAAAACAAACCTGTTTGACCACCACCTATATGTATGTAAGCATCAGTCAAGGAGGCCTGACAACATGGATTCTTTCGAGAATTAACTCTTACATAAAACATTGAGCAGCGATATACTTACAAACAAATTATACATTTTTTTGTACAAATTAATGTGACAATTACTGTAATTAAGTCCAACCAATCATGTAAAATGTGTGAGATACTCGACCCATGATCACCTCCGATCACTTAATTGCTTGTATGCAAACATCTTCCTAAAACATTCATGAAAGAAAATTCTGTGTTATGATTCAAGTCTAAGTCTTGAAAAAAAAAAAGATAAAATTTGCCCCCATCAGATCTAAAAAATTGGCTATGGAGGAAACAAGTAACTGAGCATATATAGCACATTGACCCGGTACTTCCGGTTTGTTGCCTTGATTTATACTTTTCGGTTCTTGTCGTGCTCCAATTTGGCCCAACAGGCATCATTTTCCTTGACCATTCCCTATGGAGTAATTGTAAACTTGCCTTTTTCTAAGTTATTCCTAGGGCAAAAGATATTAATGAAGACTCCTTCATGCTATTTTGAATAACTTATTTTCTTACACTACATTTTTTTTCCGTGAAGTGGGATATACGTGGATCGATCTTTCTAGACCACCACCATACTGCTTGGAACTAAAAATATTAGGTCACGTTGGTTCTTGAATTGACAGAAGCCACTATATATATTTATGATAACTACAGATGCATCAAATACATTAATCATTTATGGGAGATATAAAGCCTATATATATATATATATATATATATATATATATATACACACCATTGAAGGATTTGTATTTTTTTTTTTGAAATTCTCATAAGAATTAAGAACTTCAACCCCTTATTACACTAAGCATGTTAGAATAGACACAAATTAAAAAACATTAAGAAAACAAAAAAAAAAAAAGAATAGACACAAATTATTTAATTGATTTTTGCAATAGATACTGGTATTATTAATTTATTAATTATTATTGTAACATATTCCTAAATGATTGGATCCACATGTATTATATAGATGCCTTTAATATCGATTTGTCAAATGGGACTAATCAAGTTATCATGGAGGCACAGAAATTAATGCACATACACAAGACAGAAACATGGGACTTCCCTTTACTTGTGTTAGAAGGGACTTAATTACCTTCCCTTGCAACCCGGGGAGCAAAACTGAACTTGAACGAATATCAAGCTACCAAGATCAGAAATGATATCATATCACTAATCTGCGCCCTGTTAAAAAATTTCAATTTTATTTTATTTATTTTATTTAAAATTAATTTTTTAATATTTTCAGATCATTTTGATGTATTAATATCAAAAATAATTTTATAAAAAATAATAATAATTTAATATATTTTCAAAAAAAATACTTTAAAAAATAAATAATTTAAACGATCAAATTTAAATTAATTTGCCGAAATTAACCTTAATAATCAAGATTGGAGAAAATTCAAGTCATTAATTTGCACTCCTAATTTTCATAATGCGATGCTCATATATTTTTACATGTTTTTTTTCCTCAAAGATGCCGTGCGTATGCGAGAGTGGCACCATGTTGACAATCATGATAAGGAGGAGGAGAGAGCGGGAAGCAGCTGGAGCTGATCAGCATCCCATGATCGGCAATCGGTGGACCCCAAAGAACTGCGTACACATCAACATCAATGCATTCACATTCCTAGAAATCAAGAGTCCCCCTTAAGACACGCCCTGTAGGTCCAATCCTATTTCCCATGTCCCACGCGCCACCATTGACCACCCCTTGGAATCCCCCCTAATCCCTATCCCTTCACAAAATTACTAGAACTGCCTGTTGAAACTATTAATTGTAACGTTCTCCTGGGAAACCTGATTACTCAGCGTTATGTATTGAGCTCTCATCAGTTTTAGTTTAACTTGTTATGTTGTTTGTCATTTTCTAATCTTAATAACGCTTAACTCTTTTTTTATTCTGGTTAAAAAGGTTTCACCTTTTTGCATTTCCTTGCAAGAAATTCATGAATTTCTTTTCCATATATCTCGTAAACAAGCTTCAAGGATTTAAAGGGTATGTTAAGAGCAGGCTTGTTGCCAGAAATTGCAACAGAGAAGAGGAGAAAAAATAGTAAAAAGAAGGGCTTCTAGTTCAAGTACAAACTGGAAGGACGAAATGATCTTTGGACAGCAAGCTTTCTAAGACATTTTGAGGTGGGGGTGTAATTGGGACCCGATAGTGTGTGAGAGACAAAAGAGTGAGGGAGAAGTAGGACCCACACACCGCCCATGCGCACGCTCTTACCAAAACTAAACCCTTCTACCATGGACCCGATGGGATTAGCCCTTCACCTAACCCTAACCCACAGCACACAATATCTATCTGTACCCAAAACCCAGAACACAAGAGGAACCACCACCCCTCTCTTATCAGCTAGCTTTAGCCTTTTTCTGCTGTTCGTTTTCTCCCAAACCTTTAAGCAACAGCTCTCTTTATCTTCGTGGGATAGGAGCTAGCTAGACACTTGAGATTATAACCTAAGAGATAAAAACAAAAGAAATCACCTTGTAGAGAGGGAAAGAAAAGGATGGGCTTGATTCTGCTATTTTATTTCTGCTGAAATTTTGGTGGCTGATGCTTGAAAGACCATCCTTTTCCATCTTTTGGTGAAGGTTAGTGTTGGATTTGATCCATTTACAGAACATCCAAAGAAAAAGAAGTCCAAAAAGGAAGGAAAGGGACAAATCAAGAACCACCTAAGAATCTCTCTGCTGCTATCTTTCTATTTTTTTGGGCTAGTTCTTGTATGTTTCGGCTAATTTAATTAGGTTGATTTCAAGCTACCAAAAAGAAATGGATCCAGTTGCGGCTCATGGGCGTCCTCTTCCTCCACCTTTCCACACAAGAGATTTTCATCTAAATCAATTTCAACACCAGCAACAACAGAATTCTGAAGATGAACAAAGCGGTAACGGTAACTTAAACCGTGGTCAAAAGCGAGAGCACGCTGAAATCGCCACTAATAACAACAACACAGCAGAAGGCAAAGAATTAGTTCCTTCTAGTGCTGGTGGAGAAGGAGAAATTACAAGAAGACCAAGAGGTAGGCCTGCTGGGTCTAAAAACAAGCCTAAACCACCAATCATAATCACAAGAGATAGCGCAAATGCCCTTCGATCCCATGTCATGGAAATCGCTTCCGGTTGCGATATCATGGAGAGTGTATCAACTTTTGCAAGGAGGAGACAAAGAGGAGTTTGCATTTTGAGTGGAACCGGAACAGTAACAAATGTAACTCTTAAGCAACCAGCTTCGCCCGGTGCGGTGGTTACTTTACATGGAAGATTCGAGATTTTATCGCTTTCAGGTTCGTTCTTGCCACCTCCAGCTCCACCAGCTGCTTCAGGATTGACGATTTATTTAGCTGGTGGCCAAGGTCAAGTTGTTGGAGGGAGTGTGGTGGGCCCACTTCTAGCATCTGGACCGGTGGTGATCATGGCTGCTTCTTTTGGTAACGCAGCTTATGAGAGGCTGCCTTTGGAAGAGGATGAGTCGCAAACACCGGTGCCTGGAACTGGATCTTTAGGGTCACCAGGAGTTAATAGCATTGGGCAACAGAATCAGCAACAACACCAACTAATGCAAGATCCAAACACATCTCTCTTTCAAGGGTTGCCTCAGAATCTTCTAAATTCAGTGCAATTCCCATCTGAGGCCTATTGGGGCACAGGCGGCCGCCCTCCTTATTAGTAATAAAACAAGAAAACTTGTGGTTTTTCTTTTCTTTCTTTTACTCTTTGTTTCTTTAATTAACTTCTTAACCATCCATCTTCATTCTCCTCTTCTTGCTTTAAGAATTAGGTATCTTTCTAAGATGTTGTTCATCAGGGTTTTCAGCTACCTATGATTGAAGAAGGATGTACAAATTTATGGATTTTTTTTTTGTGGGTTTGGTGTTTATCAGATCAGTAGCTCCTTTGATTTAGCTTGAAGATGAAGCAGCATCGTCAAGTTATGACATTGCAATTATCTCTATTTCTTTCCTTTTTCTTCAGCTGCAGTTCTGATAACTTTCCTTTTTCTTCAGCTGCAGTTCTGATAACTTGCCTGATAATTAATCTTTGAAATATTCTTTGCTGAAGAAGGAAACAAAAAAAAAAAACAAATGTTGTCCAAATCTTTCTTTCTTTTTCTTTTGTTTATGTATGTGTGCTCACTATGAATTTGAGAGGTTCTATGTTACATGATCCGAACGCACTCATCTATTAATTTTCTTAGAAAATATAATTACAGTGGAGTTCTGGATCTCCTTAGTCTGCGGTGATTTAATTTTATATTTTTTATATCTGATTTTTTTTTTTGTTCTTAATTTGTACACGCACATAAAATTAATACAATAACATAGACTTTTTATTTTTTATATCTTATTTTTAAGTTTTTTTGTTCTTACTTTTTACATCTGATTTTTTTTTTTTATGTATTCGTTTGTTTTTCGCTTTTTTATTTCTGACTGGTTAGGGTTTTTACTGAACATTTGGAAGCACTGGCAGAGAGATGAACATTGGGTACTGGGTTGCACGTGCATTTCTCTGTAAAAGCTCCTTTTCGAGGCAACATTGATGCACATAAAACTTCCATGTAAAGGCAGGAAAAACAGACCTCGATCAAGCGTTAAAACTTTCTCCACCTCTCTCTCTCTCTCTCTCTCGCTCTCTAAAACTGTCACTGCAAGGGTAGGGACGAGTCGATAAGCAAGGTAAGCATTATGAAGACATGTATAAGAAAATAGATAAATAAAATTCTGAATTCTTGAGTGAATATACCCGTTCAAACCCTATATATATACATTGGTAAATTGAAACCCTAATTTTGCTCATAAATTATTTGCACTGAAAAAACCAACATTGAATTTCTCCTTTTATTCGGTTCTTATATGTGTGTGTATGTATGAATGTGTGTGTGTGTGTGTGTGTGTGTGTGTGTGTGTGTGTATATATATATATATATATATAGCTATTGGAGCCGGTTGAGAATTTGATTTCATTTACCTTATTAGTTATCCCTTTTTTTATATAAACAATATTACTAATTCTCAGTTATTTACTAACGCACGTACACTGATATATATACATATATATTGATTATTTTTAAGTTCAAAGAATGTTTTTCATTAATTTTGAAGAGTTTCATCCGTTTTATATTATAGACAGACATTTTTTTTTTTCCTTCTTGAACGTCTTAGTTTATATTTTAAAGAAATATTGATAATTAAAAATTGATTAATTGATATACCACTATATCTATACCTTTATCTATACCCATATCTATATATTCTTGTCTTGCTATGCTATTTTATTTCCTTCTTGGATTGGCTAGTGTTTAATTATGTGTTTGGACTTAGGAACATTTCCTCAATCTTCTTGACACTAAATATATTTAATTACATAGTTTTTACAAGGTTTAAAGTACTGATATATAATATGGCACCTAGGTTTTGTACCGCTTGGAGGAGATTGTTGTTGTTCTTCTTCTTCTTATTATTATTAGTATTAGCTAAGTGGACCGTGTTTGTTGTACTTTGCCCCAAATGCCATTATGGTTCTTCATGATTAACACATATTGATTCTTTGAACTACACTTCAATGATTAAATCTATTTGTATGTATAAAAATATTGAGATTCCACTCTTATTATGTTTGCCTTTTGCTTTCTTTTCTGGTACCTATCTCTTGAAAGAACTTCAAATTTGATGGCTGACTTTATACCATCAACACACACCCGGCCCACGTCCCAGTTGTGCTTGCATTGCATACCAGACTTCTGAACTTCAACCTGGTTTTCCTGCATTTCTTTCGTATATGGACCCTTTCTGATCATCAGATATGTTCTTGTGCAGTTTTTTCCTCCTTAGAATATGATTGTAGTGGAGCACTGCTCGGGTACTTGCCCCCCTGTTGTCTAGAAACTCCTGCTCTTTTACTAGGTCTTGCAATATATGGACCCTTTCTGAGTTAGGATTTTAAAACTATAAATGTCACGTTGTGCATATTGCTCCGCTTCTGTTTATCAACATCTTTCATTTTGTTCTTTTGCTTTTTTATTCCTCCGATTTCAGATTCCTTACAGAAAGAAAGGCCCTTTTACCTATCTCATGCTCCTATTTTGTGTTTCTGTAATTCCACCCATTTCTGAGTTGTTCAATAGCTAGTAATTAATATTTAATGTGAGTAACAAGCTTGCGAGATCAGTGATAGTACTTGAGTAACTACTTTGTAATTCTGTAATTCCACCCTTTCTGTAGATTATGGAGCAACTTTTGCAGTAATAAACCATGCATGAAACTATTTAAGAGAACTAGTTACGTTTCAGTTACATCACAAAAACCCACCTCGAAGATCAATAAAGATACAAAGACACGCTATATTAGTTAACCAAACAACTTTAATCCATATAAATCTGAACCGCGTAATAATTTCCAGATCAGTAGTCGGCTGCTCATACATAGCTCGTCAAAGGAATATGAGTTTTAAGAAAGCAAGTGCGAAAGTGTTTTTCTTCTGATAGATGCCAAGTTTTAAGGTTACTTTCAATAAGTTTGCAATTAAAAGCTTCAGATATATGTCAACGAAGAAGCGAAGTTGATGCGTCTTTCATTAATTAATCTCACAGACCTGGGGCAATAAACTAGTAGCACAGGAGTTGATATATGTCAATGGAAGAATAATAGCCATGTCCAATCACCTTAAAAAGAGGTGTAACTATATAAATATCCCGTACGTGAGCAAAGGAGTGTCCTAATGTCCTGTGAAGATCAGGAATATGTTCCTTTAGCTTCACTACAGTATGTTCTTTTGATTTAAATTAACCTTAAATTCCTTTGTCTTACAAGTGCAACAAGCTCTTAATTAGAGTGAGTTCTTCAACGGATAAGTAAATATAATGATAGTTTATTGAAGCCTTTGTTGGAAAATTTGGTCGAGAACATGGTTAATAGGATAAAATTAAAAGTGAGGTCCACTTGTTTTTAGGGTTTAGACTTTATTGGAATTTAATATTCAACATAAACTTTTTAATATAGAATATTAATATATTTTAAATAAATTATGAATGAATGAGAAATTGATTTCAAAAAACTCTTGGTTGATATATTTTGGTAAAACTTGAACTATATTCCAAATAAAAAAGAAACAAAGTTTTCTTGATATGTTTTTTTTGGAATAAGTCGATATATTAAAAGGGTCAACCAGAAGATAGCTAAAAACAAGACACACGAAGAAAAAAAAAAAGCATAAAAGAAAAGAAAAGAGAATCACAGAAATAAAAAGAAAACACAAAAAGAAAAAAAAAAGTCAACAAATACATAACTAAAAAGGTACATCAGGATTGAAGAAGCTGATACGCCATACTTAAAGCCTTGATTTGGTGTTAAACTAGTGTATAATACCTTTAAATCCCATAATTAAAGTAGTACTAATAGCCATGAAGAACTTATCTGCAAACTTGAGCCAATTTGAGAGGCGATAAAGAATTAAGAAGAAAATATCTTCGAAGGTCGCAGTTCCATCATTGAAGATTATCTTGTTCCTCATAAGCCAAATACTCTGGCTAACACAACAAGAAAGCATAGACCAAGCCTTACGCTGGAATTTTTCAAACACTAGGTTGGGCCACTGATGTAAAAGATCATCTATACAACAAGGAAGACAACCATTAATACCCCACCAATCCAAGAATTTCATCCATAATTTCCACACTGGTCTACAATGAAGGAGAAGATGATTTGAAGTCTCAATCTCATTTTCACAAAAGATACAAAAGGCTTGATCAACTAGGATTATATTATGGCAAAGTAAGAAATCCTTAACGCATGATCTATTATGAACAACAAGCCAAAGAAAAGAGGGACCCCTTTTTGCCATATCAAAGCCTTAAAAGTTCTAAACCTTAAAACTTTTCTTAAAATTGAATTGAAAAAAAACTCAAGCTTTTAAAGAAGAGGGGTCCTAAGCAATATAGGCTTTGGGCTTAAACCCCCTTACTCGCAGGCTTGAGCTTCGACTTTGGATCGACCCTAGGTTTAGTTTTAATTTGTTATAAAATAATATTTTGAACTACAGAAAATTATTTTTTGTCAACTAAAATTTAAACTTGGACCTGATCCATTGAGAATTATTTCTTTCAACCCATTGTTTTGTCCATTCCATGGAAGGAAAAATTTGATCAGTTTTTTCAAAACTCTTTCAACAATACCTAAACAGTTTTTCCAAGTCATAATTTACTTGATTTAAATCCAAAAACATTTAGTCTTAATTCTAGTTTATTGTAAGTAGTCAAAGTTGTTAATAGAAGAAGTCCATCAACTTTTGAAGCTTAAAATTCTTGATAAAAACAGATTGAAAAGGAGTGTTTGGGGTTGCTAAATTCTGTATTTTTCAATAGAATTTGACAATATTCTTCCTCACCTAATATCTCAACGTTGCTCTTCTAATTTTAAAGTTTTGTTTTCTCTCAAAATCCCTCTTAATCTAGAGTTTAGATTCGGTCATTGTAGATGGATAAATGAATACTATTTTCTTGGCCTGTTAGATTTTATTTAAGAATGCATCTAAACAAGATGGTGGTATTGAAATCCTAAGATGCTTGTGTTGTACCAAGTGATTAGCAATAAAACATTAAAAATAAATAATTAATTCCTGACAACAACAAAGCTTGATCAATTTTAAAGTGTTTTAACAAGTAAATGTTATTTTGGTTTTGTTTAATTTTAGACATTAGTACTAATGCATGCTAAGATTGTGATTCTATTATTTATGCAATAATATATATATATAGTAAATATTTTAGTCTTTTTGTTATTGTAAGTAACCATATACTTATTATATTGCATACTTATAAACTAAACATATTTTTCACACTTGTCTAATTTTAATTGTGAATTTTTAAACTAAATATCTCTATCTGCTTTTTTTTCATTTACCTTGAAAGATGTCTTTACAAGTATCTGAGATGAGTATTTAATTTCAACATTTTTGCTATTCTAGTTTTACTATTCTTCGACTTTTGTGTATAGAGATTTTATATCTCGATCTTAAAATAAGTCGTTCACGTTCAAAAAAAAAAATGGATCAATTAATAAGATAATTTTTTCCACGGCTCCTCTGAGGTGTCGAATCCTTGGCGGTGATTTGGGAATTAACCCACTTATTATCCTATTCAATTAATTAAGCCTTTCAAGAGGATTAATTTTCCTATAATAATTAATACGGGAGAGATAGACCTGTGTTTTTTTTTCTTCTTTTTTTTCGTTTTTGTGAAGTAATTGAGACCTTATAAAGAACATACACAGAAAGAATGTTGCCAGCAATAGCATTTCAGGGAATCATGACATAACATCTATACATATATATAGGCCATGAAAGCCTAATCACAATGAAGCATTTGATAGAACCAAATTATCGATTTGGGTTAAGAGGGAACCACCCTTTTGAATTAGTGTTGGGAGTTTGCTTCAAGGTGGTGCCTGGTGGGCTGGTGGCTACAAGCACGGACTACTGACCCAGGCAAGAGTGGGTCAGAGTGATCATCAGCCTGGATCCGGTAAATTTTGTGATTTAGGCTCTCGGTCAGCCGTATGAAAAAAGGAGAAGCTTTTTTACTGGTCAGTGGGAAGGAAAGTGAAACGCTAAAGGGCTTACGCGGCTTTAATTTGACCAAGAAGGGTTACCCCGCAAATTCGTAGTTGAGACTCGTGGGATTTCCATTTTTCAAAATTATATGGGTAACTTTTCCTTGTGAAAAATATGGAACAAAAGGGATGTTTTGTGTTTATTTCATTGGTAAAATTCATTAACCTTGACCTCACTTGAGGTTCTAGATTGATTCCCACTTCCCTCTCCTGTAGACTCTAGCACGTACTACAGAGCAGTGTCTAGAGACAAGGATCTGTAGTCTTCACCATAACAAAGCTGACCAACGAATATTTTCATTGCTGGTAAATAAAGTGAATTTACACACGGTGAAGTGCGGCAGGCGTCCCTTGTCCTACGGGACTTCAACTCCAGTTACAAAACTACTTTTTTTTTTTTTTTTTCGTGATGGCTACGAGTCTATTCTCATGTCAGGACTACCATTTCCCGTCTTTTGGCTCAATCCAGCTACAAATATTAATACACTAGCACAAGACCGATTGTAAACAATCCCCCCAGTCTCGCCTCTT
The DNA here is from genome assembly GCA_018804465.1 of Populus tomentosa. Classification (NCBI taxonomy): domain Eukaryota; kingdom Viridiplantae; phylum Streptophyta; class Magnoliopsida; order Malpighiales; family Salicaceae; genus Populus; species Populus tomentosa. The sequence continues at coordinate 10,867,530 of CM031971.1, forward strand.
TACACAAAAATTGCGAGAGTATTCCAATTGACCAAGTAATTATTCAGTGCAAAGAATGATGCGTGATTCTTGACCAATCTATACAGCAACCAGAGAACTAGCTTGGCCCACAGATATGGATAACAAAAAATTAACATGTGGTCAACACTCTATCCGTAACCGCCGCATTTCAGACCTGAAGGTGGAACTTGAATTCAAAGTCCGACGAGCAAGAGCTCTTATGTCCTCTCGAGAACAATAACGTGAGATACGAACTAGCTCCCAAAGCGCACCTCCACTGATCATTTCTTTCGCATTTACTTCTGAAAAATAAGTTTGACCTTTCAAGGAACATGTCAAAGGGAATTTTCTCTATCAAAATGAGGAACTGGCACTTACCTTGCTGAGCCAAGTGACATAGAGCAAGCTCAATGTGGCGTCTGATTGGTGCAGCTTCATTATTAGCATTTTGTACAATCCATGGAAGTGCGCCGTCTTCTATAAGAAGAGATCTGCCACTTTTTAATCCTGTGGTAGGCCAACATAATGTTAACATTAAGAATATAGATTCATTCACATCTTCCCATACAAATATGTTCATGACACAGTCTATGAACTATCAGATATATTCTTATCCAGTGTGCTATAGGACATACGACACATTATCAGACATAAACTTGATCGAGGAATCTGGCCAGAATGTGAGAGCTGAGAACATTTAATAGAATTGCTTAACAAATTTGAAGGTACAATAATTATCTCCTCAACCCTAACACTTGCCCAAGTGCCCCCACAACAAAAGAAGTAAACCCACATGAACAAAACCCAAGAAAAGCAGTAAGCAGACTCTTCAACCTAAAATCAAACATATATTTTCCAAAGCAACAAATGAAAATAAAAACTTTCCCTAAACACACATGATAAGTTTCCATTTTCTGATTTGACAAACCACCACAGAGATTGAATGTAATATCAATTGCCATTAAGGTCCAGATATAGCCTGTTTGCAGGCCTTAGATACAGAAGTTCATGGTCAAGATCATATGAGACTGAAAACTAACCTTGAGTAGATGCTCGGGACTCGCATTTTGCAAAGTTTGCAATCCCACGAGCAACTTGGGAAAGAACATCAGGATGTCCACACCTCACCATTCCTAGCAGAGCTCTTATCCCACCTTCAGACCTCAGCTTCATTTGTAGCTTATCTGTGAGACAAAAAGAATGTAGTATATCAATACCGCACAATAATTTGATATGACATCCAGTTTAAAACATTGAAAGCATACAATTTTTATTTGAGCCTTAAATCCATAGCGGAGGCAAATTAACAGCTGCAGCAAATGCATTTCTCTCAATGGCATCTTTTTAATACAGCATATTCACTGAGGCAAAGCTAAAGAATATGTGTATGGCCTTCGGAAATTATTAAATTGACATTTCTTTGATGAATGTGCTCCAATTTTTATTAAGTTGGATTGACAAAGGCAAGACTCAAACCTGAGACCACACCCCTCTTGCTCATGCAAGAGTACCACTAAGCTATATGCTCATTGGCATGTTATTAAATTAACTATTCATCAAGAATCAATAATGACATGCTTTTAGAAATACTCCTTAACTGAAATGTGTTCTAGATTTTCATTCTAGCAAGATTCTTGATGACATGCTGTTAGAAATACTCCTTTATTGAAATGAGTTCTAGATTTTCATTCTTGCACTCCTGTCTTGATGAAGGTCTAGCAACCTTTCCATGGCTTCTATTTTACAGCAAACTGAACCTTCTTATAATGTTAATAATGGCCAAAAATATATGAAGAGAAAGAACACTAGCATGATGCAGCAGAACAAGCAGTATACCATTTCCACATAGATTAGCAATAGCTCCAGAAACCATGCGTAGAGTTTGAGGATCCTCAGCATCAGCTGCTGTCATAGATAACAAACTAATTCCCCCTTGAACCATGATTAGTTCTTGATTGGCTTCTGGAAGAAAGGCAACAATACACAAAACCTATATATTTAGGAGCTGATTGGTGTTGGAACCAATAAAGCAATAATTGTGAAGATGACAATAGAGAAGTATGGGTGACAATTACCATTCATTGCAAGATTGGCAATTGCACCTGCTGCTACTCTGCGAATAGTTTCATCCTCAAAGCTTCTAAGGACCATCAGCAAGGAAGTAAGACCACCAGATTCAACAATCCTTTCTTGATTTGCTTCTGCATGATATACAAGGTGAAACACAAATCAGTTGCATGAAATAAAAAGAAGAATAACAAAGTACTATAGTTTGAACCTAGGATCTACCACAACCCAGCTCATCCACTCCAGCTATAAATGAGTACTGACCTTCAGCTGCTAGATTAGCCACCACTTTTACAGCATGTATTCGTACATTCGCATCTTCTGACTCAAGCAGTGACAAAATCTTTTGCAATCCAACTGTCAAATCCATTGATCATTAAACTAAAAGAAACGCATGGACTAACATCGTTCATGATTTTGTGCAAGAATTTTATTACCATGTTCAAAAAGTGAGGCAGTCGGAGCCTTCTGTCCATTCATAGTGTCTTTAAATTGTGAATGCCTAGCTTGCGACATGAGAGAATCCACACCACTGAAACCATTTGCGGATCCACTTTTTTCAAGATACCTTTTTGCCTACAAACATCAAGGGTGTAACCAGGTTAAAGTTATAGATAATATATGATTTTGTCTGTGATTAAGGCTGGGGATGGCCCACTGGACAAGGACGTTGCATCTTGTAACAATTAAAGTTAACTTAACCTGTGAATTAAAAGCATAGTAAAAAATTAAAAAGTTTCCTATAAATTAAGAATATGTTGGGTAAGGTGGTAAAAAGGTTGAAAATTTACGTTCATAATTTTTCACCCCTTTACTCATGTTTGGTATATTTTTTAGAGGGAAAGATTTAAAGGAGGTTGACGCTCAACCCTCAAAAGGGGGTCAAATGTAAACCATGGAGAGGTGGGAATAGAAGGATTTTTCAGGGGGGGGACTTTCAATTTCGTGTTTTTCCCTCTCTTTTTTAATTTTCACCATTTTTTCCCTCATTTTGATCCCATCTCAAATTTTGGACAACAAATATTTATCATTTTAATATTTCTCATGATAATATTTAATTTAACACTTGGTTTAATTCAAGCAGGACCCACTATCACACATATTTTTTCATCTTTGACCAAACATCCTTGACATTTCACCTTTTAACATTTTTTTACACCCTTAACAACCATTAATCTTACTTCTTAACATTTTCCCTCCAAATTTTAACCATTAAGAGCAAATGATCATGGTTTGAGTGATTATACGCACAAAAAGAAAACTGCCCAATATTTCTAAATTGAATACCTGATCAGCTTCAAAAGTCAACTGCAACAACTGACTTTGTAGGATCACAACTTCTTCTTCCAGTTTCCTTTTCTTACATGCCTCATCCTCCAATATCTTGTGAAGCCTTATAATCTCTGTATCTCCACCAGCCTAGTGCATAAATAATCCACAATTTATTCTTCTTTTTTTTCTTGGTTGGATGTGGATTGATGATGGAGTGTTTGAGAAGAGTGCAGAGAAGAAAGGCAATACAAAGCTTAATCCTTACCCCTGGCTGCATAAATTGCTCAAATTGTCCCTTAAGTTTGTTGATCTCATCTTCACCCGCCTTTCTTAACTGAATTTCATTTTGAAGCAACTTTCTGAGATCAGAAACTTCCTCAGAAACAGGGCGGCCCAGCTCCTGAGAAATAGGATGGAAACAGGAGAAAAGGCAGGGTTCATATTGAAAAAATTTGGAAAATCAATTTTTAGAGAAAAGATAAAATGCACTGACAAGGGTCAAGATATAACAGCAAAACATTCATTGTAACACGGTGCCATGAGTAAGTACATCATAGCGCCAAGAGCTTCTGTACTGAACTATAAGTGCATCATCATAATTAGCAGGGATATGCCTGTCCTATAATCAATATTATTTTTATCAAAGGCAAAATTTATACAGCAGCTGGATAATATAAAGTTTGAGAGAGGATTGAATCCTAACTGGAATTCATAGATTTCAATCTGACAACAGTCATAAGACTACATTCTCAGCAGCAACAAGTGCCACAGAAAGATTACCTCTCCATTGCAATTATCATTGATGAAGTCATCACGGTCATGGCTTTGCTGATTTGCTAACAATTTTTCCTCTAGCTCCTTGACAGATTCCATGTATTCCATCTGACACTTTAGCCTCTCCTTCTACAAAAAGCAACAGGAAACTTAAAGGTGTTGAAAAAAAATATTATAGTAATTGAAACAATAAGACTCCAATTTCATGTTAAAGGGTAGCAAGGACTGAAAGGAGTAAACTGCCCCGAGTAAATTCCTTCCTAAGGCATTTTTAGTCCCTCAACTTTCATTTCTCTTGTTCTTTCCAAAATCTAAACAAAAACTAAACCCTGAATGAGAGTATAAGATAAACTGCATTGACAAGAAAATGAGTGCCATCCATGACCATTACAGCCTCGGCTCTTTCCACGTTTTGTACAAAAAGAACAAACAGAGAAGTAAATGAACACCGTGCTATTGTTTGCCAGTAACATGCAAGGCTCTTCTTTATAGGAAATAATCAATAGCTGAACTGACCTCTAAGGCTTCTGCAAAGCTCCTTTCCACCTCAGCAATACGATTTTGTGCTTCTTCATTTATTCTTTCAACTTCATTGTCAAAGGCTTTCTGCTGCCTTTCATTTTCTGCAATGAGCTTGTCTACTTGTATTTCAAGCTTTCTAGATAAACTTTTGTAATCGAACTCTTCCTTTATTCTCAACATGTTCTCCACCTTCATTGCCTAAAGACAGATGAAGTATTTACAATCAGTTGATTATTTATGCTACATCAATATGTAACATATACTTTAATGGTGCCATCATAAATACACTATGCATCATAATAAAACTCTCATTTAAGTAACAGGGATGCCAAATAAAAGCAGTATGAAGTCATGATGTAAAAAGGTTGAAATACACATTTCACAATAGCATTTGTAATTTGTACATTATAACAGAGGAGAGAAAAAACTGTTTGATGACATGTACTGCAAAAATTAAAGGCATGACACATGAATCAACAGTGCTCACCCTTTGTCCAAACAATATAGTGCTCGAAGTCTCGCCCCTGTGGCGTGGTGATGGGCCAATGGTCACAATTAAAGAAGTTCTTGCAGTTCCTGCAGTGAGATGACATGTGACCAAAATATGAACTGGCGTTTTTTTGCAGAGAAATCTAGAATAAGAAGCAAGTTCATTTATGAAAATAAACCTTCATAGAATGGTAAATTAGTAAATGAATTATTCCTCTCAAGAAACAACAAGGGTAAGGTAATGGTTCAAATAATCACTAATTTGGATCTCACCAATAACATCTAATTAATTGATTCAGTCAGATCATATCAAAACCTGAGAAAAAATTAACTTACATGAATAAGAATGGCAACTCACCTCCAAATGAATCTTTAAGCAACCTTGTAAGTTTTGAATCGCGAATTGGAACATGAGAACTATTCTCAGCCAGTGCATTTATGCACTTCCCTAGTGCACTCAGTGAGAGATTAATAGACTTAGCTTCCTCTAGCATATGTCCCTCGCTTCCTGTCAAATGAGGAAAGAGCATATGTTAAGAACCTACTAACTCATAAAAACATGAGAAAGAGGTTTAAGAAAGCCATGATTGTCAGAAATCACACTCCACCTCATATATATCCACACTTATAGTCCAATGGATATAAAGAAAAAGTAACATCTTCTGATACACACCTGACTTGTGAACACGTTCTGAACCAGCCAGATCTACCAAAACCAGCTTGCTTTTCCGAACAATAGGTTTTGAAGGTTTGACCAAATGAGATGAATTATCAATTTCACTTGAAAGAGCATCTTCTCGTCCTGTAAATGACCTCTTAACCTGAACCTGCACTAAAATATGCAACTATAAATCAAACAGAAAACTGAATCAAGAGCATCAAAAGTAAAGAAGAATTATTCACCATTAGAATAGCATGACTACGAGAAGATTCAGTATTCAACTTCGTATTCGCAGCAATTCTATGAGCTTCCCCTAATCTTAGCAGTTCCACAATACTCTGCTGGTCCCTGATTTCTGCAACAGTTGCCCCAGGTACTGAAACATCACCAGTTTTTGGATCTTCCACAATAGAAATATTATTGTTTGCCGGAACAAGAAGGTCCTGGACAGCCTCCATATAAAGCTATACGTGTTTGTAAAGAATAAGAATGTTAGGTAAGTTGTGAAGGCGCAAACTGTAACAGAACAAGATCAAAGTGAACATGGTGAAGTTCAGAAGTAATTTCATTCAATTTGTCACTAAATAAATGTAAGAAAAACAAATAAAAAGAGATCATGCAATGGTACACCCATCTTTCACCTAACTTGAGCCCAACCTGCAAATATGATACTGAGACAGAATCAGTCTCTGGAGAGATTTCTGTTAAAATATCCTCCATTGCACGAACCATGATCCCACGAGAAGAAGTATCATCCTCTCCCAGGTGTCCAAGAGTAAAAGTTTTCCCAGTACCGGTCTGACCATAAGCCATCACTGTCCCATTGTAACCATCTAAAACACTCTAAAAAATGAAAACTCACATCAGTAAAACTTTTAAATAAGACCCTACAGATAACATATGGACATCCAGCATGGCATTATAACCCATACAAACAAAACGGAAGCTGACAGCAACGTTCAAGGATTTTAGGATACGCCACGCCCAAAACATAATGTTTAGTGACAATAAAGCGCCAGCATCGTTGCTTAATTCAGCAATGTACACGATAAATAAACCAAAAGTAACCAACCTCGACAACAGGCTTAGCAACAGCTTCATAAACACGCTTCTGAGACGCGAATTCAGTAAGCACGTCATCGAACTCATATGTATCCGCATCCCAATTGTTTTTTCGAAGCTTCAACCTCTTAAGCTGAGATTGAATTAAAAAAAAGGCCCCAGAATCATTAATAACACCACAATCAAGCTCAAAAACAATACTCTAATAATGACACATTCAGACAACCTCAGGCTGCAATTCAACATAATCGGCAAAATCCGCATCTGCTGCCAACTCCTCTGCATTTCGCGGCCGCAATCTCACCGCCACTCTAACTCTTCCCAGCACTGTCAAAACCATTAAAACATTTTGAAATCCACAGCACAGACTGATACTCCTTCACCACTCAAACAAAGATCCAATGCCGGAAACCTAAAACTACTATAAATGCTTTCTACTAGTGATCAACATAGTTCGAGATGAGTCAAAATGTAGTAAGAGAAAAGGAAGGAACTCACCTCCGTCGTCGGAGGCGGAGAAAGTGGAAGGGTAGCTGCGGCGGAAAGATGGGAGAGAAGCGTGAGAGGGGTGGACTCTGGATTTGAAAGAGGAAGATTTGAGATTAGAAGCAGTGAGGGGTTTAAGTGGCCTTTGAGCGCTGCTGCTGCCATTTCGAAAAGCACTGTTACTTGACGATGATGATGATGCCATGTGATAATTACTTATCCTTTCCAGATTCTCCGGTTACTTTTCCGTTGAATGGTTGCTGTTGTTGTTGGCGGAGCAGAGTTGAGTGGAGGAGAAAAGGACCAGAAAGGGAAGGATTGATGTCCGGTTGTGGAGGTGGAATTTGGGGGGTTTGGGTCGATTCCAAGTTGATGGAGAATGGGGTCCACTTTTATTTGAAAGAGTTGCATAGCAAGATACAGGATGGGTCATTCATGGCAGGTTCATGGGTCCCACATCCCGGTCCGTTCCTTCAATTTTTACGATTTAAATGTAATTGAAATTTACATTTTCCTTCTTTTTTTTTAAGAAACTTTAATTTGAAGTTTAAATTTTGCTTTCAGAGGAAGGTGGAGAAATCACGTGTTTCATCTTTAAAATTTTGTTTGTTTTTATATTTAAAAAAATATTTTTTTTATTTAATTTAAATTAATATATTTTTTATGTTTTATAACTATTTTAAAATACTAATGTAAAAAATAATTTTAAAAAAATAAAAAATATATATATTATTTTAATATATTTTTAAACAAAAAATATTTTAAAAAACAATCATTATTATAGTGATGAAGAATTGATTTTTTGTTTCCATCCTATTTTTTAGGGAATGTTCAATTGCTTCTAAAAAATTTAAAATTTAAAATTAATTTTTTATATTTTTTTGATATACTAATATTAAAAATAAATTTTAAAAAATATTATTTTAACATATTTTAATATAAAAAAATATTTTCACTCAATTTCTACTATAATTTCAAATAATTTTTTGTTTAAAGGAGTCTTTTGAAAATCACTTAGAAATATAAAAAAAAAATGAAAATAGACTTGCACTTTACTATAAGATATTGATTTTATGAAATTAAATTTGTATTATTAGGCTAATGATTTTAATTATTTTTTTTGCCATCCATTACTGGAAAATACAAATTTTAAAGGGCCATGTGGACTTGTATCTCTAGAAAAGCATCCAAAATATAAAAATCTTAAGAAACGGATTCGGTGTGCAGTCATCATCTAATTGCAAAACATACCTAATTTTCGAGAGCAGAACGTCGGGAGCATATGTGTAATTTATGTGCACCTTGTGTAGAAACACTAGAAAACAAAAAACATGGCTAAAAAAAAATGTTAATCCGAATAATATTATGGTAAATAATGAAAATCACAGAATGCGCATAAGCAGGTTCATGGATCCTGCATTCAGGCCCCGTCGAATATTTTTACGATTTTGTGTGAGAAAACTTTACTTTTTTTATTTTTACTTTAATTTGAAGTTTTCCCTTTTAGGGAGAGGAGAAATCTATGTGTTGAATGGAAGAAATCTATAAGCGTGGATGGTTAAGGAATGTCATTCAGCATTTAATTCTCAAATATATCCGGAATTTACCATAAATTCAATAGTTTTTATATGAAAATAATTTGCAAATAACATTTAAAAGAGGTTTTGTTTGAAAGTGTAGTTATAGTTACTTTTTAAAATATTTTTTATGTCGAAATACATTAAAATAATATTTTTTTATTTTAAAAAAATTATATTTTAAGATCAACGCTTCAAAACATATAAAAAAAATAATTTTTTAAAAAATATAAATATAATCATATTTTCAAACAACCTTTAAATATTGTCTTAGATGAACGGTGTTTCAAAAATAATTTGAATATAAAATCATAACTTTTGAATTATAATTTGGTTCATTGCGCTTGACAAGGATATATTCAAAAACGAAATCCTGCTAGAGAAATCTTGGTGTCTGATTTAACACTTAATTATAAATACACATTCTATGAAAATATAAAATGTTAAGGTATGTCATAACCTAATTTTTGACCATTTTATTTTAATTATTATTATTATTTTATTTACTGAAAATGATAAAAAAAAATGATGATAAAATAAGTAAAATGAAATAAATAAAGAATGAATTAAAATTTGGGTTAATGGCAAAATGATTGGAAGTTTTGGGGTTTAATTAAACTCTGGAATTAATCTAATTAAGCTTGAAATTAATTTAATTAATCCAATTAAGGGTTTTATTGGAGAATTGATAAGTTTTGAGACTTAATTGACCTTGGAATTAATTTAATTCATCCAATTAAGGGTTTAATTGGAAAATTAATAAGTTTTTGAGACTTAAGTAAGCTTGGAATTAATTTAATTCTTCCAATCAAGGATTTAATTGGAGAATTGATAAGTTTTGAGACTTAATTAAGCTTGGAATTGATTTATTTAATTCAATTAAGGGTTTAATTGGAGAATTGATAAGTTTTGGGACTTAATTAAGCTGGGAATTAGTTTAATTAATCCAATTAAGGGTTTAATTGGAGAATTGATAAGTTTTTACACTTAATTGGACTTGGATTTAATTAAATTAATAAAATTAAGGACTTAATTGAAGAAATATTAACAATTGGGGTCCAAATTGCGAAATTAAAATCCAAGGATTACATTGGCGTGGAGGAACCTATGCTGGGTTCGGTGTAATGATTCGACATGTTATACTTAGCCACCAGCTTGTGTGTTCCTCCTTAAAAATTACAGGATGCACCTCTTTAAAAATAAAATATTTTTGTGCATCGCACATCGATATACACAAGAGCTAGTGGATGTTCATCTAGTTATAATTAGCATGTATACCTAAACAATTAATGAAATGCAGCTAATCGCTTGTATCTATGTCAAACAAGATTTGATGCTTAAAGCGAAATTGCTGTATTACACAGTTCGAGCAATGCATCTCAACAAGGATTCTACACAGCCTATTTAAACTTCAACAATGCAATTATTTTTTATTATTTACCAACATTAACCTATGCAATTATTTCTCATAATTTACCAACAACATAAAATTACTACGTCTTAGGTTTTTTCTTCTATAGTAGCAAGGACCATGAAGAAGAGAGGGGAAATTATATATCTCTATTAACCACGATTTTAAATCATGGTTGTATAATACAATTGCTATTTAAAATTATGGTTTTTATTAAAATCATAATTCTGAATTACAGTTTATATTAAAAATACGATTCAGAATAACAGTTTTTTTTAAATTATATTATTCCTCAAAATTTTTTTTCAAATCGTATCATTTTCTTTAAAATTTTATTGTAGCCGTGTCATTTAAAAAAAAAAACAACCCTAAATTTATTGGCAAAATCATTTAATGTTGGAAGTGGAGAATTTTGAATTGGTGAAGAAATAAGACGACCATGTTTTTTTTGAAGTAATTAGCTGAGTAGACTTGACTGGATTTGCAATTTGCATTGACTAACTTCTTCGAGTACTACAGTAGATCCTGTTTTCATTTCAAGAAAATAATAGAGAATTATTGAAATGCTAACTTTAAGAAAATGGGACTGCGGCACCGCGCAGTTAGGATAACAACAAATGCTAGACTCCGCAATTAGAATATAAGAGTTGCAATACTTTTCAAGCCTGTTTGGCATTGCGGCCAAACCGGTTTTTTGAAAAAATTCAAATTTTTTTTTTTTTTTTGCTAAAATTAAGTGCGGTTTGTACTTTTTGGATCGTTTTGATGTGCTGATGTCAAAAATAATTTTTAAAAAATAAAAAAACATTATTGGCATGCTTTTCGGCACGAAAAGCTATTTGAAAAACAACCGCTACCACACTCCCAAACACCCTTTTCTATTGGAACGGGACCGCATAATTACAAAAACAATTGCATTCAATTATAAGTAGAATAAGTAAAATGTGAGCTCGATGGTTTTTTCATGCATATTTTTCACACGAAAAGAAATAATTAAGTTATTCCATACGAGCCATTATATCGATTTGTTATATACATAATTTATTTATAAAGTTAATGAGCGAAGTTTTAAAATTCAGAATGTTTAGAGATATAGATTTTTAGTGGCTGACTAATAAATTTATGAAATGCTTTTGCTATTTGATCTATTATTTATAATTAAAAAAATTGTTAACTTGATGAGAAATCCAGATACACACAGAATAATTATTTTTTTTAGTGAATTTTGAGATTTTTATATGATTAAATCAATATATTTATAGAAATAAAATGCAACAAAATATTCAATGAAATATTAAATTTTAAGGACAAGATTGTTTGTTGATATATAATAAAAAGAGGAAATAATGTTACGTGTATATAATGATAATAAAAAAATTATGAAACTTGTACTTATTCAAAGAGTGTTGTTTTCTTGCTTAAATAAGAGAGGGTTAAAACCCTAATAAAATAATTTATAGAAGATAACATGTAGTACCTGAGATTGAGCCCAGAACACGACCCCTAGGCCCAATAGGTGTTGGGTTGGTTGGCCTAGGGTCGGGCCTAGGCTCTCTCCTAGCAAGGGGCTCCTAGGGCTGGAGGTGGCTGCGAAACCCTGTGCAATATCCAATACCGGGCTCAAATTATAATGCTTAAGCCCAAGGGCGCCAGCTAGTTAGCCTAGAGTTGGGTCTAAGGGACACCAGGCCAGGTAGCTTAGCGCTAGCCTAGCGCCTTATATATAATATAAAGGCGCCAGGCCACCCTAGCACATTCTTTATAAAGGTGTCATGCCTCCCCGGTACCTTCATAAATATATGGCGATAGGCTAGTGGCCTGGTTCTGGGCTTAGGCTTTGTGCCTAGATTAATGTTGGGTATAGGGCCTATAGGCAGTGAGTCTAGATTTTATACTTGTTTCTAGATTTCTATATGGTAAATCTGTTATAAAAAAAAAGGATTTTAGATAAATAAAAAGTTGTTTAAAAAATAATGATAAACCATATTACATCACATATAATGTTAATTTTAAATGGTATTAACACACCATAGTAATACCAAGGATGTAACAAGATTCAAACTAGTCATTATACATATATTAAAAAAAAATCTCTAACTGTAAAAATAACATAATTATTTTTTTAATATATTGATAATCAATCTGTAATTTTTGATATTTTTTTCATTTTATACTTAACATGTTTACACTTTTTTTATCTTTGTTTTTTTTATAATATTTTTATAGTTTTTCCTTTTTTTATATATAGAAAAAACATTATTTTTTCTTTAAACTTTGAATATCTGTTATTTCATACTTGATCTATTTACACTATTTTTTTTGTCCTTATATTTATTCTTTTATAGTTTATTTTTTAATTATTTCTTTTTTTCTTAATTGTTTTTAAATATATAATATTTGTAACATTGTCTTATTTTTCTAATATTTTAAAAATCAACTTGAGATCTTTTATATTACATGTAAGTTTTAATATTTTAATTTATAATTATATTTTCATTTAATTTTAAAAAACAGGTTAATAACATATAAACATTAATTATTTTACGTTATAAAAAAATTATTTAACTTATAGATAGGTGAATCGAATAAATATATGTATAGGCGGATTTTTTTACAAGAAAGAATACAACTGAAAAGCTTGAACAAGTATTTCTTTTTTTAAAAAAAATTACCCATGTTAAAGCAAGTCAAGGAACCGGTTAAATCTATTTAGCTGGATTAAAAAATTAACAATATATTTTTATCCAATCAATCAATAATAAAATATATTATTTTACTGTAAATTTTTTTAGATTTTTATCCTGGTATTTTCATACCATTTTAAAAAATAAAATTAGTTTCATTCAAGATTTATAGTTGCATTTTTTAATAAATATATTTTTTAAAAATTAAATTTATATTCTTATTTTTATAAAAATATATTAATATTTTAATTACTAGAAGAATACTTTATTTTATTGATTATTTTAAATGTGTGTTTCACTTTCTCAAAGGAAATTTTAAATTTCAACCTCTACTTTATAAATAAATAAAAGAAAATCACATTATTTTCCGTGAACTATCTGCTTTTATTAGTTCTTTTGAAACAAAGAAAAAAAAATTAAGGAAGAAAAAACAGAAAAGATCACTAATAAAAATCGGATTAGTGCTGGAATTCAATAGCGCCAGCTGTCACTTATAAATGAAGAAACTCACCCTTAAAAACCCTAAGAAAGTACCACCCATAGCAAATTCTTACGCCACAGCCTCCACTCCAACACACACCGACTCCCATTCTTATCCCCGTCGGAGCTTGACGTAATGGCCGCCCTATACAGCCACAGCTCCGCCGCCCTCCTCCAAAACATCACCATCAGCACTACGATTATTGCCACCATTTCAACTATTATTACCATCAGCACCATTCATTGAAATCCCATCTCTGCTCTTCATTTTTTAATCATATATTGAGAAATAAATAAACTCACTCTCAATACGCAAGAAGAAGAAAAGGACATAAGCTTTAAAAAATGGCTGCCATGAAGAGCTATAGCGTATGCTTGAGGGAGTCTGCTCTCCAGTTTCCGCGTCCTAATTGCGGTGATAATTACAAGAGGTTTATCTCATTTTCTTATTAAATTGTTATTAGTTCTGTTATATATATATATATATATATATATATATATATATATTACTTCTTAAAAACAGATCCTGTTGCCTCACACATTTTTTTTTTAAAATGATAGGAGGGGTGGAAAATGGAGATCTCCACAAGCTGCTGTCATACCAGATCTTCGTCTTCCAATGCGAAGTTTTGAAGTTAAAAACAGGCAAGATAATAATAATAATAAGCTTCTTTCGATCTTTTAGCAGGTTATGATTGTCGATTATTTACCGTAGCGACGCTTCTTCTTCTTCTTCATTATTTATTTTTTTGCAAATGCAGTAAGCAAGGTAAAACTCAGAAAAGAAACGGTGCCGATTAATCATCATTTTATTATAATAACCAAGAATTTAACTGACAACCTCGTTACCTGGATAGATAATATTCAACATAGAAAAATCGAGGGCCAGACATGTAATTGGAATCTGTAACTGTGTAAATGGATTCTGACGATGCTAAGGAGGTTTTTTTTATTGTTTTAGATGTTTTTTTTTAAATAGTTTTTAGTGTGAATTTATATTAAAATAATTTTTTTCAGATATTGTTTTTTTAATTTTTAATATTAATATATTAAAATCATTAAAAAACATTAATTTAACATTTTTTCAGACTAAAAATATTTTTGAAACACATCAAAGCAAGAGTAAAAACTTTCCCAAACACCTTTTATAGTGTCTGGGAATGCGGTATCTTCTTGTAGCTGATGTAGCTGATGAAGGGCTATTCCTCGTTGTATAAAAGGATCAAAACCTTCCACACTCACAGTGGATTTACAGATTGTACCTTTTGTTAGCCCTTGAGAATCGAACACCCATATTCCCTTGCCATATAATCTTGTTTCATGAAAAGCACTGCTGTGTTCTAAAAGTATCAAATTGATGTTTTATTTAAGTTTTTTTCAATGGTTTTGATGTGAAAAATAAATAAAAAAATCTAGAAAAAATTATTTTAATGCATTTTCAAATAAAAATCATTTTTTAAAAGTACCATGCTCTACAATACCATTCACACACAATATTAATGCCACTGTTAAAACGAAGAAGTTGTGTCTAGATTTATGGATGCGTTGATTTATAATAGGCATATGACCGATGAAAACCTTCCCCCCCTTGAATTTTATGTTTTTGATTGAAACCACTTCAATAATTGTGGTATGCACTGGATATGTAAAGCTTACATTGCAAACTCCGAGGACCTGTAATTGATATTCGTTTAGTAGGTGAAAATTTGTACTTTGCATATTTTTAATTCAAACAGTTTTAGACATCGGTTGTTCTGAATGATTTCTTTGGTATAAAGATTCTAAACTGGATGTTGACCTCATTATTCCGGTGGTTTATTCTGATCAACGGGAAAATATTCTTGTTTAAATGCTTTGCTTTGGCTTTTATAATGTGGTGGTTAACGACAGTAAATCATGCGTGCAAATTAATGTTTGCATGAATTCATTTTTCTGCAAGCAAAACGGTGCTATTTTGAACTTGTTAAACTTCATATCTGTGTCACCATGGGTGTGGGGTGAGGAAAACAAAGGCCCCGTGAGAAAATACCCTTTCCCTTTCTAGAATTGATATTGCGAATGACAATGTCTTCTCTTCTATTGCAGGACATCAGCAGAGGATATAAAATCTCTTAGATTGATAACAGCCATCAAAACCCCGTATCTGCCTGATGGTAGATTTGATCTCGAAGCATATGATGCGTTGGTGAATATGCAGATTGTTAACGGTGCTGAAGGTGTGATAGTTGGTGGCACAACTGGTGAAGGCCAGCTAATGAGCTGGGACGAACACATAATGCTCATAGGCCACACTGTTAATTGTTTTGGTAGTTCAGTGAAGGTGATTGGAAACACTGGAAGTAACTCTACAAGGGAAGCGATTCATGCCACAGAGCAAGGTTTTGCAGTTGGAATGCATGCTGCTCTTCACATCAATCCTTACTATGGCAAGACCTCCGTGGAGGGGATGGTTTCTCATTTTGACTGTGTGCTACCTATGGGCCCCACTATCATATACAACGTACCATCCAGAACTGGCCAAGATATCCCCCCGCGTGTTATTCATACTATAGCACAGAGTCCAAACCTGGCCGGAGTCAAGGAATGTGTTGGTAATGATCGGGTTGAACAATATACAGATAAAGGAATTGTGGTGTGGAGTGGGAACGATGATCAATGCCATGATGCTAGGTGGAACCATGGGGCTACTGGTGTGATTTCTGTTACTAGCAACCTGCTTCCAGGCATGATGCGGAAACTCATGTTCGAGGGGAAGAACACTGAACTAAATTCAAAACTCCTGCCGCTAATTGACTGGTTATTTCAGGAGCCAAACCCCATTGCATTAAACACAGCTCTTGCTCAGCTCGGGGTTGTAAGGCCAGTTTTCAGGCTGCCATACATGCCTCTACCTCTGGCTAAGAGGATAGAATTTGTGAATTTGGTGAAGAAAATTGGCCGGGAGAATTTTGTAGGAGAAAAAAACGTTCAGGTTCTTGATGATGATGACTTCATCTTGATAAGTCGGTATTAGACGGTATATCTTGCTGAGACTTCTTGTGTGGGCTCGCCAATTACCAGTTCACATTTTATGTGCTTTTCCATTTCACCTTGGTTACACATAAGCTTCATGATGTGGTGTTAGGATATGGCAGAAGGCAGATGAAGATGCCTGTCTTGCGCACTATTGCGTTTGCTTGCCTGTAAGTGCTGGAAATGGCTCGTTTGCTAGCTGCGTTGGCTATTCTTACCTGTTTTGGAGTTCTATGCTGAACTGTTTCTAGAAGATGGTGTTATTAGAATGTGGTAATGATTTATTTTTAAAGTTATTTTTGTTTGAAAAATTATTATAATAATATTTATTTTTATTTTTAAAAATTTATTTTTAATAAGTATAATGATCTAAAAATATAAAAAAATAATAATTTTAAATACAAAAATAAATTCAAAATTCGATTAAAAAAATTTAAAATTCACTCTCAAATACCTTAAAAAGAGTGTGTTAGATGGTCGGTCGGTTTTGGGTGAGTAATGAATGTGTTGATTTGAATATATTTTCCAATCCGTTTCCAACCCAAGCGTGTGCATGCACATGATAGAAGAGCTTTAGGGCAAAAAGTTGATAATAAAGCATGTATCCTTTGTAGAAAATGAATAGAATTATATATATATTTTTTAATCTAAAAACATGATGTTAAAGCGTTGCTAGTGTATTTAAAATAAAATGCAACTTGAATTGTAGATCTTAATGTTAAAAGAAGAAGATGAAAAGAAATTGAGAAATATTAAAAAAGCTTTAATTCAGTTTGAGTTAACATAAGAAAATTGTAACTTGGATGCATAACATTTTCATTGAAAGCATATAATTTTTTTTTAATAAATTTAATATTGAAAGTTAAAATAAAAAAAATAAACTGTGAAAAATATTAAAAAAGAAGACCAATGTTTATTCGGATTAACATTCCAGACTTGTAACTTGAATCATAAGATGAAAATGATAACATTGAAAAAAATAACAAAGGTTAATCCTCAATAATCTAATGTTTTATGATGAAAATAAAATAAAATTTTAAAAAGGATAAAAAATTAAAAAAATAAGAAATAAATTTTATATAAAATAAAATAAAATAAAACAATATAAAAATATCAAGCCGATTCGAGCTAACATGACAAATTTGTGACCTTGACCATGAGGTTGAGTTATTGTTATAGAAAACAAAATGAAAAAAAAAATAAAGAAGTTTGATATTTAATAAATTCAATATTAAATGATAAAATTTTAAAAAAATTAAATTAGTGAAAAAAGCACATAAAAAAATATCGATATTAATCCAGGTTAAAATTTTATGCCTGACATATATCATGAGATTAAAATAACTAAATTGAAAAAATTAATGAATCTCAATTCTAAACAAATAAAAAATTAAAGGATAAAATTAAAAAAAAAAATTAAAAAAAGAAACAAAAATAATAATTAATAAATTAAGAGCTAAATCTCATATAAAAAAATAAATTAAATCTAATAATATACGATTAATTAATTTATTTTCAAAAATAAAAATTAAAGAATGAACACAACCATTATTTTGGCTAAGTTCAGCCTCACATGCGTTGGCCAAATCGATGCCCCTCCACGTAAGGTGTTGAAGGAGACGACAATTGGCCATTTTTGATAACGGGAGGCACCGCTCATGCCTCCCAAAAGGCGCAAGCATCTTTATTTGTTGCCATATATGTTGCACGTGTCATTAAATTTTTTATTTAATTTATTAAAAAATTTAAATAATTATAATTTCACATTATATTAATAAAAAAATCACAATAAAATAACGAGAAAAACCCTTACATAAGCTAAAGATTTTTTTTCTTTCAAGAGCACCTCAATAATTACACCGTACACACAAATATAAAAAAAGGCTCCTTCCTGAACAATTTTAAATATATTTAACTTTTAAATGAATTTTAGACATCATACCATGAAAAAAGAGAGTAAAGAGAAAAAGAAATAGATATTATGAAAAAAACTATTTTGCCCCGAAAATAAGTAATATGGTTTTCACTGTGAAGTGTTGATGGAATTCACAGTGGAATGTGAGAGTCTTGAAAGTAAAAACGTACTTGTATATATATATCTTAATTAATTTTATAAATATTTTGCTGTTTGATTTAATTCAGTACGTCGACCGTATACCAAACCAATCTCGTTGGTAGGTGCAATTTATCTGATTAGTCTGGACGGCAACAAGATCTTCGGTTTCCTGAACAAAGCGTTTCTAATTGGGCCTTTTTGCTAGGGCAATTTATTACATCCAAGTCCAACTTATTTTGGACCATGTGGAAGTTGGACAGTTTCAGCTGTCAATGACTGTAGCAGGAAAGGGACGTGGAGCAAGAGGGGCAGGAAAGCCTCATGGGCATGTTTTCCTTTCCCATTGAAACGTCGGGCATTCGACTTCTACGGCCAGGCTAAGGAATATTTTGCTATTGTCTTAGGCTTTTGCTGTGAGAAATTTGTGCATTAGTCTGTACTTGAATACTGTTTCATTGACCGTGTGCTAGACCCCATTGTTAGAACCAGTTGGTGCAGCAGAGTAAGAGACAATGCGATTGGTGAGATCAAGGTTTTTGTAATAATTAATGACTTCTGGGGTGATTGTTGCTTCTCGTAACCTTCTGCTTCACTTCACAAGTCAGGCAAATTCTAAGAGTTTTCCGGGCATCGACATACGCATGGGTCACGGGTCCGGAGAACTTCACTGTCCCCGCCCTTGAGAAACTCATCTGTCTGGCTCGACTCACGAAGATGAACAACAATAACCAAAAACTAAGAAAAAAAAACATATGAAGTTCTTTTAAGTCACTGGATTCTAAATAACTGATTTTCTTTGATGTTTTTGCCCACCTTATATTTCCAAAAGCCACCTAATACGTTGTTTTTTCCCATCGGGTATTAATAAAAACCCACTAATAGTTTATCAATTGTTAAAAAGCACAGAAGAAGAGAGTGAAGGAGAAGGTGAGATGACGGAGAAAGATTGAAGAAAGCATTGATCCTCTTCATTTCTATTAATACTCTTGTCTTCGATCTGCATATATATAGTAACGTCTCCTACAGATATATATGGTCATATTAGTTGTTGGAAGCCAAGTGGTCATGAAGAGGATTGGAGGACTTCTTCTGGAGCTGGTAAAACAGAGCTCGATTTTCTTGGTGTAGAAGGAGTGCTTTCTTCCTCAGCTTCTCATTCTCTTCTATGATGCTTTTGTTCTCCAGGTACAGTTTCAGGTTCTTGATTTCCATCTCTTTCTTTACCAGCACAGCCATCTTCTTCTCCTTAGTTTGTTTGGTCAACCTTCTCTTCCTGTCACATCATACAATATTTAGAACTTCAATTTGAGATCAGATCAGAGACACACACAGAGAGAGAACTACTAACCTGTTTAGCCTGTGATATCGAAGGCTGTGTCCTTTTGATGGCTGTTGATTGCTAAAAGCAATATACAAGGGACTGCATGGGCTCAGTTTTGAACATGTACTAGCACTCATTTTGTTTCTCGTTAAAGTTCAGTTTTTGTGTCACAGAAAAATGGGGGCTTGTTCTTTTTCTTGTAAAAAGGTGCCTAAAAGAGAGGGAGAAAAGCTTAGAAGAGAAGATCGGTTTGGGGGGATTGTAGCTGATGGTAGAAACTAAGAGAAATAAAATGAGAGTTATATAGAAGGGGTAATGTGGCTGTGCTTGCATCCGCATATGAAAGAAAAAGATGCAGAGGCCTTTCATGGTAATGATGGCATGGGGACTCATGATTACAAAGGCCAGCAATAGACGAGGACTACAGAGAAGAAGAAGAAGAAAAAAGGGAGGCTCTCCTTTTCTTTGGCCTCTTTTATTACTATTTCAGAAAGTCTAAAGGCTAATGAGCTGGTTGAACTGGTGGGGGCTTTTGTTGGCCCCACAGAAGAGGACTTACAGTTTTTTTACTGTGTTTGTTTTCATTAAAAATTGATTTGGAAAATTTTTTACTTTCTTATTTTAAATTAATATTTTTTAAAATTTTTAAATAAAAAAATTATCTTAATATATTTTGAAATAAAAATACTTTACTATAATTTTGTATTCAAAAAATAAAATTTTTAAATAAATAAATTTATTTTAATATATTTTTAAATAAAAAATATTTTATAAAACAACATAATCTTCTTTTTAAAAAAATTTTAAAATAAAAAATTATCTTAATATATTTTGAAATAAAAAATACTTTACTATAATTTTGTATTCAAAAAATAAATTTATTTAATATATTTTAAAATAAAAAATATTTTATAAAACAACACAATCTTCTTTTAAACAACTTGAAGTCACTTTTTTGAAATTTGGAACTTCCCCTTTCAATTGCAATACTGTCGAACGACATCTAGTCACTTGTAGCATCCTAGTTTGGCAAACTAATACACTAGATCTGAACCCGCGCTATTTTCTGAATTTGTATTTTCTTCGCGGAAAAGATAATGTATAGGCACTACAATCATGTTTTAGACAAATAAATAAATAAATAGATTGAATTATATCGCTTACTAAGTTTAATAAATTGATTTTATTTTAATTAAATAATAAAAATAATTGATAACTATAGTAAACGATCAAAATTATAAAAAACATAACCTAGAAAAAAATATTTGAAAGCATGCAATTGAATAAAATTTACAAAACAATAGGATTGAGTCAATTTGAGGTAGTGTTATAAATATATAAGTTTAATAATAAAAGGCGAACAGACTCGTATTAATCCATAAAACTCGTGATTTAATTTATGAGATAAAGTATACCTGATAAATTTTTTTAAAAAAAATTACAAAGCTTTTTTTATATATAAAAAAAAACAACCAAAATTGAATAATAAAATTAAAAAAATAAAATAAAAGAGAATGGCGGGCTATATGAACTTTTAAAATCCATAAACCGAGTTATTATACCGGAAGTATCATATATGAAAAAACAATTAAACTTAATCCCTAGTAAATTTAATGTTGAATGATGAATAATCACTATTATTATTATTATTATTATTATCATTATTCTTGGTATTACTATCATCATCATTATCATCATCATCATTGTTATTATTATTATTATTGTAATTACTATCATTACAACTATCATCATTACCACTATTATTAATAAGTAATATTATCACTATTATTACTACTATTACTGTTATTATTACTATCGCTATTATAATTATAACTATTACCATTATTGTTATTGTTACTACTACTACTATTATTATTATTTTCAAAAATATTATTATTAGTAACATTAATAGTATTCATATTTTTATTACTACTACTATTATCACCACCACCACTATCGTTATTCTCATCATAATTATTGTTAGCATAATTATTATCGTTACTATTACTATTACTACTACAACTACTACTATTATGAGTGCTAGTAGCAGCAACAACAACAACATTATTAGTATTATTATTAGTATCATTAATATTACTACTAACATTATTACCATGGCTATTGCTATTGCTATTGGAAAAAAAAATTATACACTTAAATTGAATGATAAAATTAAAAATCATAAAATTTTCAAAAAAAAAATCCAAAGAAAAGAAATAAAGAAATTAAAAGTAGAAGGGCCAAATTGAAAAACATTATATATACAAATTAAAATTGAAAGATTAAATTAAAAACAAATAAACTTTAACAAAAGAGAAAAAAAAATAAACAATCAAAACTTTAAAGACTGAATTTGAAACACCAATAATAATGAGGACTAGAGTGCATTTCTTGGTATAAGAGAGAAAAATAAAAGGGAAAAAAAAATTTATCGGTGATAAACCAACCATCATAAGATGACACGTGCAACCCAGAAAAAAAAAGGTGATGACAAAGAATAAAATAAGATGGTGAAAACATATAAAAAATATTAATTAAATGCTAAATGATGTTATTTTCCTTGACCAAACCAATAATTAACAAAAAAAAAAAAGGAAGGTAAAAAGATTCTAATCCCTCTAATTCCACTTCCACTTAGTTAAATCTTTTGACTTGAAGGATATATTTGTAACTTAACTGTATATTAAAAATAAAAAAGACTTAAAACACTTTTGCCTTTTAGTATTTTATTTTTTAAAATATTTTAATTATTTTACTATTTATTAAAATATTAAATAGATAAAAATACCTCTAAATAAACCTACAACAACAATTTGTTGTGTGAAAAGAGACAAGAATAACACTGGTTAAATGACAGACAGTTTTTCTAGAAAACCCATACATGTCGGTTCACTATTATAGTGAATAGTGAATCATATCAATGGCCAAAGTAAAATCACCTTCCCTTCGTGTTGTTGTTTTATATAGGTCCCATCCCATGTGCTGTAGCGATGGACATACACAGTTCAGATTAGTATAAGATTTCTCTTATCACTGTAAACGGGAGACAGATGATCACTCCCTAACGTGTAAACAAATACATGATCCATTTCCTTTCTCAGGGGAACAGGCCGGCCGGAATAAAAATAAGACAGTACCTTTCACCTCTGGTTTTGCTACTCTATATCATATTCGAATAACGAAAATGAGACTGGTCTGAACTGCAGATATCGTAATTCTAAAAACCTAGAGTTTAGTTGAAATGAAGCGGAAGGGCAATGCAGGATAGCACGCATGCAGTCTCTCCTCGAGGACTAATAAGTGATTAGTTATTAAAGTACTGGGCAGCTCACCATGTCTGACGAGATCAGCCACCAAAGAGTCCACGCATGCAGTAGATATCCATTAATAATTAGGTTTAGGATGCTGTCGAAAGAAGAAGAAGAAGAAGAAGAAGAAGAAGATTTAGCGTGGGCCTGTGACGGAGTATGGTATTTGGACCTGCTAGTCAAGGCTCAAGAAAGCCATAGTTTCTATTCTGTTTATTAACCCATAACCTTGAGAAGGTGCTGCTTAGTACATGAATCAATCTTTACATCAAAATTTAAAACTGTTGAAAGCATTCTTCTTCCTGTTTTTTTTTTTACCCGGAACATTGGACGACTGTTAAAGGTTTAATCTGATGGATCCTCTGTATTGAAATTACAGACTTATGGAAATTTTACTTTTTTACATATCAGTTTAAAATTCAAATCTTAATACCTAAAAGAAAACGTGCTTTTACACAATGGTGTGTTAGTCTTGCCAGGAAATTTCCCAAAACTTCACTGATGGTCAAAAAAGCTTAAATAGAAGATAATATGATAGTGATTAGTTTTAAAAGTGTTTTTATTTTGAAAATGTATTGAAATAATATTTTTTATTTTTTAAAATTTATTTTTAATTTATATCAGTATATCAAAACGATTTAAAAACACTAAAAATAAATTAATTTAAAATAAAATAAATTTTTTTTTTAAAAAAATCATTTTTCTTTGTCTTGTATGCCTGAACCGACCTTGGCAAATTAAAACTGTCTTTCTTTATCATTACTATTTTTTTCACCGGAAAGCCCTTTACGTCTTGAACTCTTCCGATGTTATTTTAAAATAAAAGGTCTACCTCCAAACAAATCAAAACCCCCAATTTTCTCATCCTCATTGTGCTTAATCATTTGCATTAACGAGAAGACAATCACGAACAAGAATATATACTTAATTATAGTGGATCTGACTTAGATTGCATTGCGCTGTAGTTAATTGCTAGTCAAAGTTTCAGTCATTAAATTACTAGATAATTCAAGAAGATTAACCAACTAGATGGAACCACTTGCTCCACAATCACCACATCTATCATGATGTGAATGCACCACTCTCATCTCCATTAATTATGGGAATATATTTAATAGCAAGACCTCTTGTGTGTCTAGAAATCATTTTAATTCAATAATTTAAATTGTTAGGTGAATTTCTAATATATAATTTATATTATTTTCTAAAACACCCCCTCAAATAAAAGTTCTTTGAACTTGAAATTTGTACAGGTCCACGCTACCTTGCGCTTGATTTCTTATTAAATAAATGAGGATGATAAAATTCAAACTCGTAATCGTTTGGTTATTAAGGCTCTGATACTATATTAAAAAATCATCTCAACTCAATAGTTTAAGCTGTCAGGTAAGGTCCCAATATATAATTTATATTATTCTCTAACAATATATATCTTTGATAATGACATCTTCAGAGTTTTGAAAACTTAAAATTATATCCTTAATTCTCTCAAGTTGTTATTTACCCACTAAATTAACTCAATTTAAAAATATTAAAAAAACAATTATAAATAAAAAGTCAAACTTTTACCCAATAATATTTGATTGTATTTTCAAACAATACATAAAACTAATCCGAAAACACCTTATTGCTAAAGTCCAAAAATTAAGCATACAACATGAGGCACGTAATGCGTAAATCCACTACTCAAATGCAACAAATGTTGTAATTGTCCACTTGCTGTACTTTAATAATTAAACATGCAAGATTTGCATGTTTAGGGACATTTCCTGTTCCATGAAAGCGATTATACTTGAAGACAAACTAATCTCTGTTTAACGAACGAAGCAAGCTCTTTTCACCAAGAACTTCTTGCTTGGAAACTTCCTTGGCCTTGCCTTCATTTGAAGCTACCTTTCCCTCATTTTTCAAAGGTCAAGTCACGAGGAGTTTCACGAGCAAATCACGTGTGGGAACACTTTATGCGGGCAGTAGGGAAGTAGCCAGGGAAAACAACTAGGGGAAGGGAAGATGGGTTGAGGCGAGGATAGTACTCGAATGAGGAAGAAGAGGCTTTCTGGAAATTTGGTTAAAAATTTAACGTTTTTTAATTAAATTTTTATATTTTGGATTGTTTTAATATGTTAATCATAATATTTTAAAATATAAAAAATATATTATTTTAATATATTTTTAAATAAAAATTATTTTAAAAAACAATAACCATTGTATTTACCAACACCGCCAAAGAAAAGTAGTATTCAATGCTGTTACGTTTTTCTTTTGTCCCTTTTCTTCATGTAATTGAGTGCCAGTGTCATGGTCATATATTTGGAAAATGAACCTCCATTTTGGCCTCATCTTCTTATCCACCATCATGATCATCACCACCTCTGCCCTCTCTCTCGTCTATAAAATACTAGCAGTATCATCATGATCAGGATAGTGATTTCTTTTTTTTGTCCGATTGCACTTCACATGGTCCCTGAATTGCCGATTGGACACTTGGCTTCGTTAGCCAGTCATCCAGTTCATATTGAACCAGGATTAGATCGTATGGTGCTAGCTACATGGCGAAAAATACGAGAGGCTCATGACTGATCCTGCAGCCATGGCTTGTGAATTAAGGTAAAGTTCGTACCATTATAAATTGACCATGATGTGTTTTTTGGATGTTATTTGCCTTGTTTTTGCTAGCCATACATGTGCATGTACCTGCATATGATGTCGAGGTTTTTAATACCTCATCATACCCTCTTTGAACTGAAAAAAATGAATCAGCAATTCAGTGAGGAGGACTTGGGCCACTAGCCTTCAAATGCTCATGCCTCATCTCTTGTTTGTCGCTAAATGAATATAGTCAACTATGAAATGAAACGCCCTCCATTTTCAAAACTGATCTAATTATACTTCGGATTATTCTCTTCTAGTTACAATCAGAGATCAGAACTATATATGTTTTTATGTGCCTCTTTGAATGAGCACCGCATGCCTTCGACAGCTTCAAAAATCTGACAGCAACCCAATTGCACTTGCCATGATTTGATTTGATTTTAATTTCGTACCCGAGATAAACATTTTTTTTTTTGTTATTAAACCGGCAACTTTCACCAGAAAATTATAAATAAAATGCCTGTTGCGAAAGTCTGAAGCTGCGATAAGGAAAGATCAAAATTATCGTAGCAGATTTGCCATGACTTCTATCAGTAAAGGGCTCGGCAAGCAGCCATGTATGTAACAGAAGTCAACGAAAAACATAGTAAGAATTTTAATTTTAATGGGTTTCAGAGCCAGTGGATATTAGTTTCACATGCACAATGATTACGGTGATGATGATTAGGATGAGGACGATGACTGTTCAAGCCCATCCCCTTTCCCTCCACCGAAGGTGGTCCAAATCTTCTTAACGCCAAAATTCAAAATTATAATCGATGGAAATTTCCGATTTTCATCACCTCTGATACTCTTCTATTCAACACTCATTATATCAACAATTAAAATCCCGACTCTTTGCAAATGCGTAATTTTAAAATGTGGGAAACTTGCACAGGTTCAGCCTCGAGAAGGAAACGTCTCCCTTAATACCCTCCAGGGACTTCGATGACAGAGTTTTCCAACATCCGTGCACGGAGGAGCTACGACAATCTATTCGTAGCATAACAAACCGGATACCCGTCAACTGCCATCACCATCCACACACGAGGGAAACGACAAAAGTCTAGTAACCGTGCTTGATGAAAATGCTACAGCCCTACCACCAAGAGCAGATTCTTTAATTGGTAATCAACTTCGTTAATCGGCTCTGCGCAGCAACTTTCCTCAAAAAAGCGTTGATATACGCAAATAATTTAATAAATACAGAACGGGACTTGAAAAAAAATAAATATATACCGAGGTTAGATCGGGAGGGGGGCGGAATGAAAAGATAATGAAACTGAAATGGCTGAACCAATCTGGTATCTCGCCATCAAGGAGAGAAATCTTTCCTTGTAAGAACAACGCAGGCATTTTTCCAGAGTGAATTGATAGTTTTTCCGTTGACCGTTGAGGACCTTGAGGTGCAGTAGCATGCATCCAATACCTTTAAACTTGCAGGAAGCGTTGAGATTGATAGAAGATTTGAGCAGTGCACATATAACGATCAATGTCTCTAACTTAGGAAGGAGGTCAATGCCTGGAGTTACGTAGATTAAAAAAATTGTTTCCTGTCAAATTCATTTTTTGTTATTTTTAAAATTCTATTTCAGAATATCAATTTTTAATTTAGCATCAGGTTATTTTTAAACAAATCGCATCCAAGTGAGCATGCAAAGAGAAACAGATCTAACACATAAAATCATGTCAGGGATGAAATAACAAAGAAAAACAATTCAATGGCTGAAATGCGAAAAAATAATAATAAAATTCATGGACCTACAAGGAAAGAAATGATTGTGAACAAAGTCCAATTTGATTTAATACATCTTAGTAATAATAAGCATTTGTATTTGCTGTCAATCTATGATGATTTTGTTCTCTAAATTCATCAAATTTTATAAGAAGAAAGGATTTTCTTATAATATTTTTGCAGGTCTTTCGCTTGGATACACCTTTACTGTGGTTCATGAGGCCAAGAGTTCAAATATCAACCTCATCAGTTTTTCAAACTAATAAGTAGCATTATGTTTCTAGATAAATGTATTAACATCTTGCTAAATAATGTATTTTAATGCATAAGATTTGAAGTTCAGTACCTAAAGAGAGCCTTTTTATATATTTTTATTAAGTTACACATGATGGATCTTGGTTTGGTTTGGTTTGACTTTTATAAATTGATTTACATTTTTTTTTTTTACTTTTGATTTATAGAAAAGTCATAACCATGTTTGGTTAAAAATAAAATTTCACTTAAATAACAAATTTCCTTATAAATTCTACATAATTACATCTTTTATTAAAAAAAGAGAGTTAATTTGAGTCATTTTTATGGAATATACTTCTAACTCAAAGTAATTTTAACTTAATTTTATCTTAATCATGACTTAAAATCAAAAGTAATTTTTTTATAAGTTAAGCCAAATGAACTTTGAATTTGCTCTACATTCATGACAACAACTTCCATGAAAAGATCGAGTTATTGAGAGTTCCAATATATGAATGATGTAGGTAAGGATAAAATGATGTGGGTAAGGATAACAAGGAGTTTCTGTAAGTCATTGAGGCTCATCTCCTCAATGACGATCCATACAATTATAAATAAATCAAAACCTATGTAATTATATATACGAAGAATATCTTATTCTCAAAATTACAGTAATCATCTCGATACTTCATTTATAGTAAACCTATAAATCATTCAATTATCTAACTCATTTAAGAATGGATGTCAATTTTCAATCCCAAAACTCTTTTGTATTATGGAAAAGTCTGGTTGTACTTTAAGAATGACCAGAACACATAAGAGATAGTTTTTTCCATTAAAAATATTTGTTGAAAAATAGTTTTTTTTGGAAAGTAAATTTTTAAAAAATAAATTATTTTTTAATTTTTAGTACTATAATGAAAAATAAATTGGAAAACACTTTCTTGTGTTTGGTTATATCATAGAAAATGAGCTGAAAAATAATTTATTAATGTTTTATTTTTTTCAAGTTTATTAAAATAATAAAAAATAAATTTTACAAATTAAAAAATTGAATGAGAATTAAATTGAAAAAAAAAATTCATAAATTATCTTAAATAAAATAAATAATAATTAAAATAATGGACATCAAATCTAAAAAATTAAAAGATGAAGAAATTAAAATAATAATAATTAATATTTCATAAATTATTTCCAATAAAATAAATAACAATTAAAAAAATAAGTATTAAATTTGATAAATAAAAAATTTTAAATTGAAAGGAATGAAACTAAAAAACAAATACTCAAAACAATATATATATATATATATATATATATATATATATATATATATATAGTAATCAGAAGTTTGAGGATCAAATTTGATATAATCAATAAATAATATGATATTTCTAAATTTTTCATAACTTCCAGAAAAAATGTTTAGCTTAAAATAAAATAAAAAATACTGAAGTTAAAATTTATTTTAATTGGAAAATATTTATAATAGGCTAAGTGCCTGTTTGGGAACGCGGTGGCGTTCCCAACAAATTTGATTTTTTTTTTTGTTAAAATTAAATGTGGTTTGTATTTTTTGGATCGTTTTGATGTGCTAATGTCAAAAATAATTTTTTAAAAATAAAAAAAAATCATTGATATATATTTCGACACGAAAAACTATTTAAAAAACAACCACTACCATACTACCAAACACCCTCTAAATAGCACATCTTATCACATGAACTTCACAAGCCCATATAGATAGCAAAGCGTCACCTAGCACGCGGGCTTCTAATACCCATAAACCTAACTAGTTTTATATGAGGCTAAATAGCACATCTTATCAATCATGTCTCACATCTTATTTACGCCAAAGGTCTTTTCAAGAGGTTTAGTCTAACTGGAACTCTTGGAATGAATCATGTTTAAAATCATAGTAAATATTACTTTTCAAATAAAAATTTTTGCATAGAAATATATAAAAATAATATATATTTTTATTTTTTAAATTTATTTTTTACATCATCAGATTAAAAAAATCTAATAACACAAAAAAAAAAAAATTGAATCAATTTTTTCTCTTCATATTTTAACACAAAACAGGTAAGCGATGTCTAATTAGAATTTTAGTTTCACAGACAAAACTAGACTCCTAGTCGCAGTAGGATTCCTAAACCTAATCTCATTAGAGCTAGAATAGAGTCCTGGTCTCATTAGGACTCTTAGAGGAAGTACTCTAGCAATTTCATTAAATAATTATATTGTATTTACATGCACAGGCTAATATCTACTGGCTACTAGATTATAACACTTCCATAATCATGCTGGAAGATCTTATAACCAAATGCATTGAGTAATTTTACAGTCCTTTTATACTCAGCTTTACACAATTAATTCTCCAACTTCACTCTTTACTTTTCAAAAGAGTACATGAATTTTTATTTTTTTCCTTTCATACTATCTATTGTTGTGTCCCTTGATCTTTACTAAGAGAAAGCTACAACCTTGGTAAACCAACTTTCACTTATTCGATGACATGGACTTTCTGACCTTGTCAATCAAGAACTTCTACACAAAAAATCCACCACTTTTTCCATCTATATTGTAATCAAATGATAACCATTTCGATGTTTGAGCTAATAAATATCTTAATTGTATTAATATTTTAATTTTGTTTTTATTAATCATAAAATAATTTTTAGTCTGGAACTGAGAGACAAACTTATTTAAATACTGGAAAAGTACTCTGAAATATCACGCAATTGTAAATAAAACATGTTGCTTTACATTATTCTACAGGTCATACTTGGTATTTCCTTGTTAGCTGTAATTAAGTTCAGTTGTTGCTGTTTAAAGGCGGATACATTTATCCACGAGATTGAATCCTAAATCAATGTTACAAACACACCAGTATCTCGCTGCAACAATATCCAGACAGATATTCCGAGATGGAAACTAACCAGCAAGTGGGTTGGCATGTATTGTCACGCGATTGATCCTTATCTCTGCAAGAGGTCTATCCCCTTGCCCTGTTTGAGTCTGCGCAAAACCAAATTGCAGTAAACATTGCTGTATCTGGTGAGAAGATGCAAAGGCAAAACATATAACATGACGAGTAAAAATTACAGACCCGAACAGAAGTATCAAACAACAAGGTTTATCAATCTTTCAAACAGAAATCCACTGCCCTGAGGCAAACCATTTCTTTTACTTCCATACAGGGAAAGACTGTAGATCTATTGACCATGGTTAGCACAACATACCTTTTCCATGATATCGAGGACTTCAAACCCATGAATTACTTTGCCAAACACAGTGTACAACCCATTTAGATGGGGTTGCTTGGCATACGTTATGAAAAACTGGCTTCCATTAGTATTCGGTCCACTATTGGCCATTGAGAGTGTACCCCTTGCATTATGCTGAAAATATGAGAAACAGTGCATCAGGCATTAGCATTTCTAGCATCTCAAAACTGGCACTAGAAAACAGTTAGTTCTATATTGAGTATAACTTGTTGCGACAAATGCAGTATACAATGAAAAGTAAATAAATGACTGTCAATACAGCTATGAGTCTTAAATTCCTCACACCTCAGGCTGTTGACATTGATTAGATCGGAGGGTGATGATAAATTACTACATTTCAACCACCTACACACATACATTATTAGCTATCTTGTGACCATGCAGCCAACAAAAGAAAAAAGAATTAGTGGCATGATAATCTTGGCCACTATATCTACCACACTCTCATTTCGTTTTAGAAACCTTGAAGTATATGTCCTTTCTAGAGGCACTCGCTTTGCAAAGTTTACGAAAAAGAACAACATCGTCTTCAACAAGAACACAAGTGAATCCACATCCTCAAATCTTACAAAATAGGATTGCATCATACACAAGCAACGACTCTATTAAGAATTCTTAAATGGTGACACTGAAAGTTACCAAAAATAAATTCAGAATACATAATGCATACAAAGATCTAAGAAGCTTCAGACAAATTAAATTAAAAAACCTTGAGAGACTCTCTAATCTCATCATTGAACTTCTTGCCCCAAATACTAGTTCCTCCTTTTCCTGTCCCTGTAGGATCTCCACCTTGAATCATAAAACCTTTAATATTTCGATGAAATATGGTCCCATCATAATACCCACTAGCACACAGCGCCAAAAAATTCTGTAAAAAATCCAAAACAAAGCATAAGAACTATAGGATTAGCTCATTAACATAAAACCCACTTCTATTCCTACCGATACAACTTATACTTGCAGCAATAATTATAGAACTTAGTTTTTTCAAAACACAGTTACCGACTGACCTCGGAGGCCTTGGGAACTTCATCGCAGGCGATCTCGCATTTGATATCACCAAGATTTGTGTGAAGTGTAACTGACTGCAAAGAAAGAAAGAGAAACAATTCGTTTTTTAGTTAATAGAGGAACGTAGTTAAGGTGCTCGATAAAATTTAGCAAAGAGAACTAACCATTCTGCGTGGTGGATGCGCTCACTGATAAGGAAAGCCTGTTTGTTAACTGGTCCTGGTGAATGCTAATTTTCCAGCCTTCAAAAACTTGGCGTTCGAGGCCTTTCTAGACTTATATGGGCTTTATTTTTTATTTTAAAATATATTAAAATAATTTATTTTTATTTTTTAAAATTTATTTCTCAGAAATTAACACATTAAAACTATTTAAAAACATTAAAAATTAAAAAGAAAATCATTTTTATACAAAAATATTTTCTAGCCACATCAATTTTTTACAAAATAAATCATTATTTTTTAAATTGTTTTAAATATTACAATTAAGTAATATAATTTTCTATTTTATGACACCCCCCTGAATAATTTTTTTATTTCGATAATTTAACTAGTACATGTTTAGATTTACACCCTTTTTACTAAATTTCTTTAATAATTGAACTTTAAAAGCTTGTGAAAATCACGTGCAAAAAAAAAAGAGGGGTCAAAATAAACCTCTTGGACTGCCGCCTATTTTGATTTACACCCTTTGAATAAAATTTTCTATCCCGGCAGTTGAACTATTACAAATTTAGATTTACATTGCTTTTTGCTAGGCTTGTAGGTAAATATATTATAAAGCATAAAATTAAGATAATAATTATTTTTAATTTTATTTTTATGTTAAATTAGATGAACTTAACAATCTAGACTCGTGATCCAAGCCTTGACTAGTAATCTGGGTTTTGTCTCGAATCGACCCCCGATATGTGTTTTAAAACTATGATAATAATCATTTTTATTATTACATGTTTTAATTATATAATTTTGGAATTAAAATTTTTTTATAAGGATATTTTAAAAGTAAAAAATAATAAATATTATTTCCATAAACATATTCTCTCTGTACTTCTAAGAATATCATTGTCTCTAGACTCATGATCCAAGTCATGAATAGTAATCTGGGTTTTGTCTCGGATCGACCCCTGATATGTGTTTTAAAACTATGATAATAATCATTTTTATTATTACATGTTTTAATTATACAATTTTGGAATTAAAATTTTTTTATAAAGATATTTTAAGAGTAAAAAATAATAAATATTATTTCCAGAAACATATTCTCTTTGTACTTCTTGTTTTGAAAGTATATAAATTTACTTTAAAATTATCTCGGAAATATATTTATTTTTATATCTGTATCTCTCTCTCTTCAACAAAGTATATTTTTTGTTTTTATTGTTTTTAACTATTTTGTCTTGGGACAATAACCAAATACTTATTAAAAAATCAAAATAATTAACAAATAAAAAATCAAATAAAAGAAAAGAAAAAACTGGAATAAAAATACAACTCCTCGTGAAAATCCCACACAACAATTAAGGAATGAAATTAGATGTAAGTCATTGTGTAGCTTTTTTATTGCGAAAAAAAAAAGTAAACAAAATTTATCAACTTTCAAGTTAAAATCAGTTTTCGTAATACACAAAAAGTAAAAAGGAAGAAAGAAATTGTTTAAAGAACAGAAATCAAAGCAGACAATAATTTACCAGTTTTTAGAGAATTTGAGAGTATAGTAATAATTATTTTTTAAAGTAATTTTTATTTAAAAATATGTTAAAATAATATATATATTTTTTAAAAAATTATTTATGAAATTACGAAATTAAAACAATCCAAAAACATTAAAAAAAACTAATTTTAAACAAAAAAAAAATTGAATTTTAATTAACCTCTTTTAGACCTCACTCTCAAACGAAAGCTTTGTACAGGATTAACTATTTTACGACAATATATGCAAGTGTTAAGTTACATGAGAATTTTGGTTATGAAGAATCGATTTAATAGAGAAAAAGGCTGAAAGAAATTAAGAAGATGGACTTTTGTTAGCTATTCAACAGGCTTGTCATCAGAATCTTTTGAAAACCATAAAGGTGACAGTGAACTGCCCCCCTCTAAAAGGAGGTGAATGAGAGCTCCCATGGCCAGCAATCCGCTCTTTCTTTGCCCATCTCTCCAAGTCTTGACTTGGAATACTATAATGCTACAAGCCATGAAGGGCATTCCCTGCCTGGAGAAAAGAAAAGATAAGAAAGAACGAGCTAAGAACAAATTCAGCAGCTCCAAATCTGACGGATTTCTTCAGGTGATCGTGCATTATGCGTTGCGGGAAGAAACAAGTAGAGCAATGAGCTACGTGATTAACCTTCGCAATCCTGCAATCTTAAGATTTTAAATCAAGTTATTGATTCTCTATCCGAGATCTCCATACTGAATATATAAAGATGAGCTAAAATGCCCAGAAATTTCACTCAACAATCGCCTGTACATCTTCGGTGAGCTCTTGCAGTGGTTTAGAAACCTTCTGTCGCTTCACAGTTACCGAGATGAACAAGGACTTCCTTCAATCGTTTCCACGTATAATCAACCACATATATGATTATGATCAGAGCATTCTCCAAGGTGATATGCCACCTGCTCCTGGATAGAAGAACGTCTCAGCAGATAGAATCCTCAGTTTCCACTTTCCAAGAATAGGAAAGGAGAAAGTGATATGATTTTCATTTTCGGGAAGGGAACCTGTACTTGGCTGGTATCTTTGTGCTTATTATTCCTTCAAAAAATAATAGTGAAGGGGAGATTTAGAAGAGAGTGTTAATTAAATGAAACAGCAGATGTCAAGCTTATTATTCCTTCAAATAAATTTCTTTCTTCTTTTTTTAATTACATATTTATAGGCATAAGTTGATGGCCAAATAAAGCAAATTTATTAAGAAAATATATGATTCGAAAACGTAAGGCCAAAATAATAATAATAATAAAAACATGGATAGAGTGGTTGTTTAGTCTTACTTTTTCAAATAATGAATTTTTTATTCTTTCAGTTTTTTCGCATTTCATTTTTTATTCACAACTTTATTTTATTTTTATTTTTCGGTCTTTTATTTAAGAGAAGAAAAGGAGTGTTGATGCCAAATTCCACCATAAAAATGATTAATTTTAATATTAATAAGTTTAATTTAACAAAGGAAGTTTCATTGATTTTTTTTTGCCCTTGAAATTGCCAAAAAAACAAAATCAAACTTTGAAGAGAATTTTGTTTTTGATTTGAATTTGTGGTTATAAGCAGGTTTTAAGGGAGTTTGTTTCATTGGTTTATTTACATCATAGGAATATTTTTAGGTGTTTCGGTGTGAAAAATTGATTCAAAAAATGAACTGTTTAAGGCCATGTTTGTTTCCCGAAAAGTAGTTTCTGGAAAATTATTTTCCAAACTTTCCTGTGTTTGTTTGTCATTAGGAAAGTTGGTCAACGAAAAACACTTTCCGGTCAACGAAAAACACTTTCCAGTCAATTTCAATCAAATAAAAATTTGACTTGGTTTTAAGGAAAATGTTTTTTCTTTAACTATGTTTGTTTTCCGGAAAGTGGTTTTCAGGAAATCACTTTTCAAACTTTCTTGTGTTTGTTTGCCAGTAGGAAATTTGATCAATGGAAAACACTTTCTAGTAAAAGGAAAATTTGGCTTGGTTTTCAGAAAAGTGTTTTCCTGAAAAATTTGGGGGGAAAACACTTTCTGGAAGTTGTGAAAAATTTAGAAATGTCATTATTTGCTGATTATATCAAATTTGATCTTCAAACTTTTAATTGCTACATATATTTGTTTTGAATATTTATTTTTCAATTTCATCTCTTAAATTTTTATTTTTATATTACCTTTGGTCCTTATTTTTATAATTACTATTTGCTTTTTCCTTATCATTTTTTATTGAAATTTTTTATCTATCAAATTTGATCCTTATTCTTTTGATTGTTACTTATTTTATTTGAAATAATTTATGAAATGTTGATTATTATTATTTTAATTTATTCATCTTTTATTTTTTTAAATTTGATCTCTATTATTCAATTTTTTAGCATTGTCTCTAGACTCGTGATCCAAGTCATGAATAGTAATCTGGGTTTTGTCTCGGATCGACCCCTGATATGTGTTTTAAAACTATGATAATAATTATTTTTATTATTACATGTTTTAATTATATAATTTTGGAATTAAAAGTTTTTTATAAAGATATTTTAAGAGTAAAAAATAATAAATATTATTTCCAGAAACATATTCTCTTTGTACTTCTTGTTTTAAAAGTATATAAATTTACTTTAAAATTATCTCGGAAATATATTTATTTTTATATCTGTATCTCTCTCTCTTCAACAAAGTATATTTTTTGTTTTTATTGTTTTTAACTATTTTGTCTTGGGACAATAACCAAATACTTATTAAAAAATCAAAATAATTAACAAATAAAAAATCAAATAAAAGAAAAGAAAAAACTGGAATAAAAATACAACTCCTCGTGAAAATCCCACACAACAATTAAGGAATGAAATTAGATGTAAGTCATTGTGTAGCTTTTTTATTGCGAAAAAAAAAAGTAAACAAAATTTATCAACTTTCAAGTTAAAATCAGTTTTCGTAATACACAAAAAATAAAAAGGAAGAAAGAAATTGTTTAAAGAACAGAAATTAAAACAGACAATAATTTACCAGTTTTTAGAGAATTTGAGAGTATAGTAATAATTATTTTTTAAAGTATTTTTTGTTTAAAAATATGTTAAAATAATATATATATTTTTAAAAAAATTATTTATGAAATTACCAAATTAAAACAATCCAAAAACATTAAAAAAACTAATTTTAAACAAAAAAAAATTTGAATTTTAATTAACCTCTTTTAGACCTCACTTTCAAACGAAAGCTTTGTACAGGATTAACTATTTTACGACAATATATGCAAGTGTTAAGTTACATGAGATTTTTGGTTATGAAGAATCGATTTAATAGAGAAAAAGGCTGAAAGAAATTAAGAGTGTGTTTGGTATTGTGGTAGCTGTTGTGGTTATGGTTTTAAAAAAATTGTTTTATAAAAAGTACTTTTAATTGAGTTTGGTTTGAAAAAATAGGTGTTTGGTTAAAACTGTGGTTGAAATTGAAGTTGAAGAAAAAGTAGTTTAATGTGTTTGGTTAAAAATGCTTTTAAAATTGAGGTTATAAAATAATTTTAAAAATATATATTAGTACTTATGATATTTAATTTAAATATTGTAGATTTAACTATTGCTATTATATCTTGAAATAAATCATATTTTATATAAAATATTTTTTATTATTCCATTAAACCATTTATAATTTCATTACGTACGAAATATATCAAACAAAAACTACAGTTTTTATAATATTTTTAGCATGTAATAAAATTAGATAAAATATTATCAGATATAAATTTCACTCTAAACTAATTTATTTTTTTTAAAATGTTAAAAAAATAACACACACTAAAATAAAAAAAATAATAAAAAAAAGAGGACGCAGGCAAGTGAACAGTGCAAGAGAATTGCACTGTTTACTATTTTTTAAGTGAACAGTGCAGCTCTCCTGCACTGTTCACATGAACAGTATGTATTGTATACTGTTCATGTTAATTGCACTGTTCAACGAACAGTGCAATTAACATGAACAGTAAACAAAAAGCATGAAATGACTACTTTCTGTTTTCTGCGTTAGAAACACAAAATTAAAATAGGATCCAGTAAATAATAAAATAATTTTTTTTTTAACCAAACAGCTTCTCGTTGTGTTTTTAATAAAACACAGACGTTTGTTAGCTATTCAACAGGCTTGTCATCAGAATCTTTTGAAAACCATAAAGGTGACAGTGAACTGCCCCCCTCTAAAAGGAGGTGAATGAGAGCTCCCATGGCCAGCAATCCGCTCTTTCTTTGCCCATCTCTCCAAGTCTTGACTTGGAATACTATAATGCTACAAGCCATGAAGGGCATTCCCTGCCTGGAGAAAAGAAAAGATAAGAAAGAACGAGCTAAGAACAAATTCAGCAGCTCCAAATCTGACGGATTTCTTCAGGTGATCGTGCATTATGCGTTGCGGGAAGAAACAAGTAGAGCAATGAGCTACGTGATTAACCTTCGCAATCCTGCAATCTTAAGATTTTAAATCAAGTTATTGATTCTCTATCCGAGATCTCCATACTGAATATATAAAGATGAGCTAAAATGCCCAGAAATTTCACTCAACAATCGCCTGTACATCTTCGGTGAGCTCTTGCAGTGGTTTAGAAACCTTCTGTCGCTTCACAGTTACCGAGATGAACAAGGACTTCCTTCAATCGTTTCCACGTATAATCAACCACATATATGATTATGATCAGAGCATTCTCCAAGGTGATATGCCACCTGCTCCTGGATAGAAGAACGTCTCAGCAGATAGAATCCTCAGTTTCCACTTTCCAAGAATAGGAAAGGAGAAAGTGATATGATTTTCATTTTCGGGAAGGGAACCTGTACTTGGCTGGTATCTTTGTGCTTATTATTCCTTCAAAAAATAATAGTGAAGGGGAGATTTAGAAGAGAGTGTTAATTAAATGAAACAGCAGATGTCAAGCTTATTATTCCTTCAAATAAATTTCTTTCTTCTTTTTTTAATTACATATTTATAGGCATAAGTTGATGGCCAAATAAAGCAAATTTATTAAGAAAATATATGATTCGAAAACGTAAGGCCAAAATAATAATAATAATAAAAACATGGATAGAGTGGTTGTTTAGTCTTACTTTTTCAAATAATGAATTTTTTATTCTTTCAGTTTTTTCGCATTTCATTTTTTATTCACAACTTTATTTTATTTTTATTTTTCGGTCTTTTATTTAAGAGAAGAAAAGGAGTGTTGATGCCAAATTCCACCATAAAAATGATTAATTTTAATATTAATAAGTTTAATTTAACAAAGGAAGTTTCATTGATTTTTTTTTGCCCTTGAAATTGCCAAAAAAACAAAATCAAACTTTGAAGAGAATTTTGTTTTTGATTTGAATTTGTGGTTATAAGCAGGTTTTAAGGGAGTTTGTTTCATTGGTTTATTTACATCATAGGAATATTTTTAGGTGTTTCGGTGTGAAAAATTGATTCAAAAAATGAACTGTTTAAGGCCATGTTTGTTTCCCGAAAAGTAGTTTCTGGAAAATTATTTTCCAAACTTTCCTGTGTTTGTTTGTCATTAGGAAAGTTGGTCAACGAAAAACACTTTCCGGTCAACGAAAAACACTTTCCAGTCAATTTCAATCAAATAAAAATTTGACTTGGTTTTAAGGAAAATGTTTTTTCTTTAACTATGTTTGTTTTCCGGAAAGTGGTTTTCAGGAAATCACTTTTCAAACTTTCTTGTGTTTGTTTGCCAGTAGGAAATTTGATCAATGGAAAACACTTTCTAGTAAAAGGAAAATTTGGCTTGGTTTTCAGAAAAGTGTTTTCCTGAAAAATTTGGGGGGAAAACACTTTCTGGAAGTTGTGAAAAATTTAGAAATGTCATTATTTGCTGATTATATCAAATTTGATCTTCAAACTTTTAATTGCTACATATATTTGTTTTGAATATTTATTTTTCAATTTCATCTCTTAAATTTTTATTTTTATATTACCTTTGGTCCTTATTTTTATAATTACTATTTGCTTTTTCCTTATCATTTTTTATTGAAATTTTTTATCTATCAAATTTGATCCTTATTCTTTTGATTGTTACTTATTTTATTTGAAATAATTTATGAAATGTTGATTATTATTATTTTAATTTATTCATCTTTTATTTTTTTAAATTTGATCTCTATTATTCAATTTTTTAGCATTGTCTCTAGACTCGTGATCCAAGTCATGAATAGTAATCTGGGTTTTGTCTCGGATCGACCCCTGATATGTGTTTTAAAACTATGATAATAATTATTTTTATTATTACATGTTTTAATTATATAATTTTGGAATTAAAAGTTTTTTATAAAGATATTTTAAGAGTAAAAAATAATAAATATTATTTCCAGAAACATATTCTCTTTGTACTTCTTGTTTTAAAAGTATATAAATTTACTTTAAAATTATCTCGGAAATATATTTATTTTTATATCTGTATCTCTCTCTCTTCAACAAAGTATATTTTTTGTTTTTATTGTTTTTAACTATTTTGTCTTGGGACAATAACCAAATACTTATTAAAAAATCAAAATAATTAACAAATAAAAAATCAAATAAAAGAAAAGAAAAAACTGGAATAAAAATACAACTCCTCGTGAAAATCCCACACAACAATTAAGGAATGAAATTAGATGTAAGTCATTGTGTAGCTTTTTTATTGCGAAAAAAAAAAGTAAACAAAATTTATCAACTTTCAAGTTAAAATCAGTTTTCGTAATACACAAAAAATAAAAAGGAAGAAAGAAATTGTTTAAAGAACAGAAATTA
Organism: Populus tomentosa; assembly: GCA_018804465.1. Taxonomy (NCBI): domain Eukaryota; kingdom Viridiplantae; phylum Streptophyta; class Magnoliopsida; order Malpighiales; family Salicaceae; genus Populus; species Populus tomentosa. The sequence continues at coordinate 10,908,058 of CM031971.1, forward strand.
AAACAGACAATAATTTACCAGTTTTTAGAGAATTTGAGAGTATAGTAATAATTATTTTTTAAAGTATTTTTTGTTTAAAAATATGTTAAAATAATATATATATTTTTAAAAAAATTATTTATGAAATTACCAAATTAAAACAATCCAAAAACATTAAAAAAACTAATTTTAAACAAAAAAAAATTTGAATTTTAATTAACCTCTTTTAGACCTCACTTTCAAACGAAAGCTTTGTACAGGATTAACTATTTTACGACAATATATGCAAGTGTTAAGTTACATGAGATTTTTGGTTATGAAGAATCGATTTAATAGAGAAAAAGGCTGAAAGAAATTAAGAGTGTGTTTGGTATTGTGGTAGCTGTTGTGGTTATGGTTTTAAAAAAATTGTTTTATAAAAAGTACTTTTAATTGAGTTTGGTTTGAAAAAATAGGTGTTTGGTTAAAACTGTGGTTGAAATTGAAGTTGAAGAAAAAGTAGTTTAATGTGTTTGGTTAAAAATGCTTTTAAAATTGAGGTTATAAAATAATTTTAAAAATATATATTAGTACTTATGATATTTAATTTAAATATTGTAGATTTAACTATTGCTATTATATCTTGAAATAAATCATATTTTATATAAAATATTTTTTATTATTCCATTAAACCATTTATAATTTCATTACGTACGAAATATATCAAACAAAAACTACAGTTTTTATAATATTTTTAGCATGTAATAAAATTAGATAAAATATTATCAGATATAAATTTCACTCTAAACTAATTTATTTTTTTTAAAATGTTAAAAAAATAACACACACTAAAATAAAAAAAATAATAAAAAAAAGAGGACGCAGGCAAGTGAACAGTGCAAGAGAATTGCACTGTTTACTATTTTTTAAGTGAACAGTGCAGCTCTCCTGCACTGTTCACATGAACAGTATGTATTGTATACTGTTCATGTTAATTGCACTGTTCAACGAACAGTGCAATTAACATGAACAGTAAACAAAAAGCATGAAATGACTACTTTCTGTTTTCTGCGTTAGAAACACAAAATTAAAATAGGATCCAGTAAATAATAAAATAATTTTTTTTTTAACCAAACAGCTTCTCGTTGTGTTTTTAATAAAACACAGACGTTTGTTAGCTATTCAACAGGCTTGTCATCAGAATCTTTTGAAAACCATAAAGGTGACAGTGAACTGCCCCCCTCTAAAAGGAGGTGAATGAGAGCTCCCATGGCCAGCAATCCGCTCTTTCTTTGCCCATCTCTCCAAGTCTTGACTTGGAATACTATAATGCTACAAGCCATGAAGGGCATTCCCTGCCTGGAGAAAAGAAAAGATAAGAAAGAACGAGCTAAGAACAAATTCAGCAGCTCCAAATCTGACGGATTTCTTCAGGTGATCGTGCATTATGCGTTGCGGGAAGAAACAAGTAGAGCAATGAGCTACGTGATTAACCTTCGCAATCCTGCAATCTTAAGATTTTAAATCAAGTTATTGATTCTCTATCCGAGATCTCCATACTGAATATATAAAGATGAGCTAAAATGCCCAGAAATTTCACTCAACAATCGCCTGTACATCTTCGGTGAGCTCTTGCAGTGGTTTAGAAACCTTCTGTCGCTTCACAGTTACCGAGATGAACAAGGACTTCCTTCAATCGTTTCCACGTATAATCAACCACATATATGATTATGATCAGAGCATTCTCCAAGGTGATATGCCACCTGCTCCTGGATAGAAGAACGTCTCAGCAGATAGAATCCTCAGTTTCCACTTTCCAAGAATAGGAAAGGAGAAAGTGATATGATTTTCATTTTCGGGAAGGGAACCTGTACTTGGCTGGTATCTTTGTGCTTATTATTCCTTCAAAAAATAATAGTGAAGGGGAGATTTAGAAGAGAGTGTTAATTAAATGAAACAGCAGATGTCAAGCTTATTATTCCTTCAAATAAATTTCTTTCTTCTTTTTTTAATTACATATTTATAGGCATAAGTTGATGGCCAAATAAAGCAAATTTATTAAGAAAATATATGATTCGAAAACGTAAGGCCAAAATAATAATAATAAAAAAAAGACATGGAAAGAGTGGTTGTTTAGTCTTACTTTTTCAAATAATGAATTTTTTATCCTTTCAGTTTTTTCGCATTTCATTTTTTATTCACAACTTTATTTTATTTTTATTTTTCAGTCTTTCATTTAAGAGAAGAAAAGGAGTGTTGATGCCAAATTCCACCATAAAAATAATTAATTTTGATATTAATAAGTTTAATTTAACAAACGAAGTTTCATTGATGTTTTTTTTGCCCTCGAAATTGCCAAAAAACAAAATCAAATTTTGAAGAGAATTTTGTTTTTGGTTTGAATTTGTGGTTATAAGCAGGTTTTAAGGGAGTTTGTTTCATTGGTTTATTTACATCATAGGAACATTTTTAGGTGTTTCGGTATGAAAAATTGATTCCAAAAATAAACTGTTTAAGGTCATGTTTGTTTCTCGAAAAGTAGTTTCCGGAAAATTATTTTTCAAACTTTCCTGTGTTTGTTTGTCATTAGAAAAGTTAGTCAACGAAAAACACTTTCCAGTCAATTTCAATCAAATAAAAATTTGACTTGGTTTTTAGAAAAGTGTTTTCCTTTTAGTTATATTTGTTTTCCGGAAAGTGGTTTTCAGGAAATCACTTTTCAAACTTTCTTGTGTTTGTTTGCCAGTAGGAAAGTTGGTCAATGGAAAACACTTTCTAGTAAAAGAAAAATTTAGCTTGGTTTTCAGAAAAGTGTTTTCTTGAAAAATTTGGAGGGAAAACATTTTCCGGAAGTTGTGAAAAATTTAGAAATGTTATTATTTGCTGATTATATCAAATTTGATCTTCAAACTTTTAATTGCTATATATATTTGTTTTGAATATTTATTTTTCAATTTCATCTCTTAAAATTTTATTTTTTTTGTTTTGAATATTTATTTTTCAATTTCATCTCTTAAAATTTTATTTTTATATTATCTTTGGTCCTTATTTTTATAATTACTATTTGCTTTTTTCTTATCATTTTTTTATTGAAATTTTTTATCTATCAAATTTGGTCCTTATTCTTTTGATTGTTACTTATTTTATTTAAAATAATTTATGAAATGTTGATTATTATTATTTTAATTTATTCATTTTTTATTTTTTTTAATTTTTTAGATTTGATCTCTATTATTTTGATTATTATTTATTTTATTTGAGATAATTTATGAAATTATATATGTTTTTTAATTTTATTCTCATTCAACTTTTTAATTTGTAAGATTTGTTCCTCATTATTTTAATAAACTTGAGAAAATAAAATATTAATAAGTTATTTTTCAACTCATTTTTCTTGATATAACCAAACACTGAAAAATATTTTCTAACTCATTTTCCATTATATTACCAAAGATCAAAAAATATTTTCTTGAAATTCACTTTTCCAGAATTTATTTTCTTTAAAATTTACTTTCCAAAAAAAACCTATTTTTGGGGAGACAACACGCCACCTGTATTTTGGGCTTATGTTTTCTCTTTTTTTTTTTTAAAAAAAAAATGTCCTTAAATCCTCATCATAAGTTTATTTTTTTAACCTTTTTACTATTGTTATCTTTTTTTAATCAAATGCATTTGGGCTCAATCAGGTCCGTGGCCTGCGGGGATTTCCCCTCTTAATAACATGCTCACATCGAATGAACATCATTTTCTTCTGCTAAAAAATAACTCTATCCAGTACGCTGTGGAGCTCTGTTTGCATAGCTAGCGATGACATATTGCTTGCCTACACAAAGTTTTTAATGGATCCAAGGACTTGACTTCATTTTCCTTCTTGAAAAAGTTTGCACATCATACTATTAATTGATGGCATGAATCTCTCTATGCTAACATGTCATTTGGTTAATGTCTTGGATCAAGAGATCAAAATAGATGGGATTAAAAGATGTGTTTACTAGTTATTCCATTATTAAATCATTTTTTCAAATATATTTAATAATAAAATGAGTAATTAAACTAATCATACGTCAAACAAAATACTTGCACCAGCACAAAGTAAACATATAACATAATTAAATTTACAAAATAATAATTTTATCACAAATGCACATGTTTTTTAATCCCCAGTTCATTATTTTTGGTTAAAATCTAACATGTTTTTTAAGATTCTTTCTTTTATATTTTCTAGTTTTCAAATCTAAAGGTGAAAATTAAAATAAATGGTCCCCTTTGTCCCGGCATGTTACTTTTATTGAATTTGTACATGAATGGCATTCAAAACATGATTAAATGTGAAAATAGGCTTTCAAACTAAAGACAAACATATAAAAAAACAAGACGATGCACAAATGAGAGGAAGCGGAAAATGTATTAACTCTTTTTATTAGTTATAAATATGCAATTGCAACTACAAAATAATTGCAAAATACCCGCTGAAAGCAATTACGTTATTCATCCTCGAGGATCTCTCTATGTACATGCATGCAAGACGTACTGCAGTACTTGTAATTATATCTATGAAATGGAACTTTACCAGCTAACGACACATTGCAACAGGAGCATGTTATATCTGATGTTAAGCCACTTTTGGGTTGTGCCATGGCTGGCACCGTGCTCGTGCTACTGCTTTGGGCATTGATAGCAGCAACTGCTGCCATTCTCCTCTCTGCAGCAGCTGCTCTCTTTTCCCTCTCACTAGCTTCAGCCCTCTTAAGTTCCTGCTGGACGAGAACAGGATATCAAAAGAGGAAAAATTGAACAACCTAGAGTACAATGAACCTGAATTCTTTAAGAGTATTAAACACTAATAAATATGTTAAAAGGACTAAAACGGAAACAGCATCAAATCACAAAAGTGCTTTTGAGGATCTTCGTTGTCACAATATTCCTATTCTCAAACCAAAAATGGTTAAAAAATAATAATAAAATCCTTACCTCTGTAGATATTTTTGATCCTCCACTAGGCTGAGATTGTCCCTTGATAGCTGAAATTGGAGTAGCTCGATTAACTAGAACTGCTGCGGCATTTTGGGATGATGCAGCCTCAGCCTGAATTAACATCATAAAAAGTGTTATCAACATATTACAGAAATTTGGAACTGTCAAAAGGCAAGAAAAAGGAAAAACACCTATTTCATGATACAGATCATTTATTGCAAATCCTAAATGCTCATATAAAACACGCTTTACATGCTTTTGGGCTACTACATGCAGGTTATGCTCACATGATTAGTAAGTCATCTTGGAAGTAAAGATGTCAAATCATCTGTTTTGGTATACTGCCATTGAATTGCAATGCAAGCATAAGATTGGGTTATCTCTGTATGTAATAGATGATAGATCAATAATGGGCTACCAAAAAACTCCCTGAGGATATGACATTACTAACAGGCCTGTTATTCAGCCTTTTAAACACTGAAGATAATCTAGACTCTATTTCTCAATGGACTTCATCATTTTATAGAATCAAGAAAGCTTAGGGTCCACTTGAGTGAGAAAAAAAGGAGTGGGTGTATCTCTTTCCAGTTCGAATGACTTCATCATTTTAAGAGGTCACAAGTTTCGTTCAAAAATCTCTTCCTTTAACCGGGCACAGAAAAACACACCAAAAGAAGAAGAAAAAAATTATGGCCATCTTAAATATAATAGCTAGCAAGCTTTTTTAATTAACGTATATGAGAAGTTGATGGTCTGCCTGCCATTCAAATAGGACACTTCTGTAATTTTTTAAAATGGTTGTATTTGTATGTTTATACGTTAAATATGATGCTAATACCAGCTGTGTCCTTGAAAGCTCATCCTAAGACAATGAATAAACAGGTTTGAAGGAACATTGTATCCCAGTGTTAATGAACATAAAATACCTGAGCTTTCTTTTCTCTAGCCTTACGTAATTTCTTCAATTCTTTTGCTCTAGCTTTCCTCTTTTCCTCTTTCTCTGTCTGAACAACCACAAACATAAATTATCAATTTAAGCATTGAACTTGAATGTATCAAAATCACGAAGCAGCAGAATCATGGATATGTTAAGAGTATATGCTTCTACATTAGGCAGCTGACTTTATGAAATGCCCCAGAAGTCCCAATGACTTCATAATTCTAACTCCATACAAGATAAGTAGCGATGGTTAAGTTAACAAATAATTTATGAGCAAAGCTCCAATTGAAAATGACCAATAAAATCTTATAACAATTAGGTTACAGAAAGCCAACGCATTTGACAAGCTAGGATAAGGCATGAAAAGGATAGATCTACTTCAAATTTGTTGAAGTAGCAAAAGGCTCAGAAGAAAGAAAAAACAAAGATGCATAAATAAAATTACTACCTGCTTAGCAGCTTGAGATTCCTCCATTTCTTTTGTTAATGCACTAGGCACATTAGCAGCATGCCAATCCCATCTATCAATGTTTAAAGCCATAAAGCGTCTAAATGTATTTCTGACTTCCTTATCATTTGCCAGCATATAAGGGGTCCGTCCCCTTTCATCTTTGATACAAGGATCCAAACCCTGTTCTAGGAGTTTCAAAACCTGATGAACATCACCAGATTGTGTTGCTTCATGCAAAGGCGTTGTCATGCCAGCAACTTCACTTTCACTCCCACTTGATACATGCAGATCATCAGATTTTTTTTTAATAGAAGAAGGTTCGGTGGATTCAGCACTATTAATGCTGTCGTTCAAGTCCTCTTTGCTGGGGCCAGGGCAGCTATTTGTAATGGTGCTTGTGGTTGACACCAAGTCATCAATGGTGTCTGGTAGGCTTTCCTTCTCATCCACTTCATAGGTGACTTGTGCCAATTGGTTGTAAATGCGTTGTGCTTCTTTGAAAGTAGGCCTCCTAATACTCAATGGTATATTTCGAACATGGTGCTGATGGCTGAAATATGCTTTATTGCCATCAAAAAGTAGTTGCCGATTGCTTGAAGGTGCATATAAGTAAATACATGATGAAGCGTCAAAATAAGGCTTCCAAACATCAAGTAGTTCTTGAATGTCCTACATTTCATATTTACGAGAAAATAATCTGTTAACAAGGACAGGAATTAAAACATTTATGTCACAACAACATCAAACAATCAATTTACAAACAAAAACTTTGAATCGCCATATTAGGATAAGTTAGTGGAAAAAGATGGAAACCAAATTTATAACACTTATTTTGTTAGATCCCTATTTCACTATTTCAGGATTAACCGTGTAGTTACTTTATTTTACAAATAGATCATGGGAGTCAAACTGTTTATAAAAACACTGAAAATAGGACTATGCTTAACAACATAATCCAAAAATGATAACAGCGACAGTTTACACTTGATACCTTCTTCAAAGCCAGTTCATTATACCGACGAAGTGAAGCTCCAGCAGAATGTGCAGCTCTACCAGTCCCATCTTTAGATGACTGCTTTTTACCAGCTTTGGCTCTTACAACATATCTAAATCACAAGGGGAGGAAAAACAACGAATTCAACATTTCCACAAAAAAACGCAGGACAACTTTAATAATTCCCAAGCAACAATTCAAAATGCACATAAAGATCATAGTTTTGTCCAGTCTCTACACTAACCTGTGAAATGTTTTATGAAGAACAGGCGAATTCCCATCAAAAACACACCCAACAAAATGTCCACCACTAGCAAGCAACACAATCCTCAGACGCGTCCCGTTCCTCTCCTCATGAATCAAAAACTTCAACCTCTCAATCACTTCACTCTCTCTCAAACACCCCCCAAGAACATTATCATTCTCAAAACAAACACTTTCACTATCATTCAAAACCAGACTCTTCCATATCGAAACTCTCTCTCCCGTCTTAAGACGAATAAACAACTTCTGCTTCACCCTCTCTACTAACCCTCTTTGCGCATCAGTCCGCAAAATGGACACCTTTTCAGCTTCATCTTCTGATCCTGACACGCTCGAGATATCACAATCTTTGAATGATTCATCAAAATCTTCCTCTTTAACAATATCTTTTCCAGCAATGCTTAATTTAACCTGAAATTAAAACAATAGGTTTTCTACTTAAAATAAATGCATACATACATCCATACATATAAGTTAACCTCTGTAATTACATTGATTCGATGAATATCGGATTTAAAGTGAAACCGCTGGTCTTGGAGAGAATCGAACTCGGCTTTGCAAGTGTTACAGGTCCATCTAGGAATTGTGACTTCGACGCCGTTTTTGGAAATCGTATCGACTTCGTCTAGAGTTTCGATGGGAGAGGGAATTTCGGGTGCTACTGATGTTGATGCAGGGGAGGGGGAGGAGGAGGGGGAGAGTAAACGACACGCATCGAAGAAATCGGTGGGGACGTCGAAGATAGAACGGTGCCGTTTCTCTTGTGAAGTTGAGTTAGTGGTGGGGAGGAGAGGTGCGGTCGTCATAGTCACCACTGCTTGTCTGTTGGATTACTTCTGTACAAGTATTAGGGATTTTGTTGATTTATATAGAGAGAGAAGTGTCATTCCAGTTTGTCTTCCTTGAAACGACGTCGGCTCCACATAGGAGGTTGTTTTATGCTTCTCGCTCTCTCATGGTCTCATTCAAAAGGAGGCCGTCATCTCTCAGTTTTCAATAAAGTTGACAAGTTAAATTTTTTTTTTTTATTATTATTAATAAGTTGTTAGATGAATCCTAAAATTAATAATGATATAAATGTTTATTTATAATAAAATTTAAACTAGAAATTTTTTTTAAAATTTAATAAATTAAACTACATTCCACAAAGTTAATAAATTTAAATCTTTTCCTTTCAAATAAAGCTCATATATATAATTATATATTTTTATAAGCTTCTTTGAATCCGATATAATTATAATCATGGATAATTGAGAAACAAACCTATAACTACCTGGTTCAAAAACATTAAATCTACATATAAAAATAAAAATCAAGTATGAATAATGCTTATTTCAGGAAGTGGTTTGAGAAAAATATGTCTAGTAAAATTAGATCAATTTGATAAAAGGAAAAAAAAAACCCATAAAGCTTAACTTTTAGATCAACGCAACCAACTTCTAAACCTTCCAAAGTAATAAAACCAATTCGTTATGTTCTATTCTTTTTTTCTACATCTATTGAGCTAATTAAGTGGAACAAAAATACTAAAATACACATAATAGAGCCATTTATAGGGGCCAAAAGAATACAAAGAATTCAAAACGCAAGGAGAAACAACAAGGATTGAAAATGACTACAAGTGAACTGCGGAGGAAAACAATCAAACTGCAAGTAAGCCTGATTACATAAATGAATACAATCCAACTGCAAGTATATGAGCAAGGAGGCGGAACAGATGCCGGAGTACCATAAGCACCAAAGGATCAACTTATCAATGGCTTTGCCTTACGTACATGACCCATACTATTAACAAGATCTTTTCGGATGCAAACTGGAAACCTATGGATGTCCTTGAGCACTTTCAACCGCCAAAGAACATATGGGAAACTCATCTGATCCCTAGATGTGAAACGAACCACTTCATTAAACCAGAGGCACATAAACAGGTTAGTCAATGGTGTATGCTCCCTCACAATGATTGAGGCCTCGTTGAGAGCTGCAAAGACCAACAATTATGCAATCACTCATCATGTTCCTACAATGCCAAAAGAGGTGTGTGGGTGGGTTGGGGGAGGAAAGGGAGGGGATTGGATTGATGCAACTCATTTCAGCCGAATCAAATAAGGCTTTAGGGTGTAAATATAGATGTGTTTCTGTGACTTTCCCTTTCCACTATTACATCCAAATATTTGAGCAAAAGACAGGAAACTGGCTTGGATCGGAAAGCCTGGTCTAGTGTTTGTTACATAAAGCCTATTTTTATTTAATACCATCATCACCTTAAAACAAAATAGAATTTACCTTTCTTTCCGTATAATCTTTTGTCTTCAGGCAAGCCGTCATGCCGATACTGAGTTATCTGCACCTCCACTTCTTCAGGGGTGGCTTTGTGTTTCTTGACAACAGCCTTAGCCTCATCATAAACACTACTGCGAGCTCCATGTTCAGAAATTGCCAAGACAGAATTTGATCGCCAAAGGAGGGCTTCCAAAACACCTAAAGGGTCTCTCCTAAATTGGGACTTTGAATCGACCCAGATAGAATACTTTGCCTGAGGAAATAAGCGATGTCCCAACATCTGGCAACAGCGGAAGTTGATAAGAATACCCTCCAAAGACAATCAATACACAGACATGAAACATGCCGACAGCAGAGGAAAAGCAGTTGAGTGATGCTATCTTCCAAAAAGAATATACAAGGAATCATGCATGACTTTGATGGGTGTAAATTTCATAGAATCTTTCCAACATAGATTGTATGATCTCACAAGTGATACTGGCCAGTTAACACTTCCATTATCCAAACAGTGGGTGTTTTCTGCCAGTACTAATTAATATTTGCATGGCACTACCAAGTTTACAAACAAAACAAGGAAAAACAATTGCATACAGCAATCAACATATGGAAATCATAATATGGTTAAAATAGTTTTGCTGCCCCATATTGTTCTGCCTTTTTTAGACAGACAGTTGTTAAACAAGCATGTAGAAGACCAAGTAGGATCCCATTAACTCGCTGCAGATATCCTTTCTTATCCCCCTCTCATCAATAATTTTCTAAAACAAAAACATATTGAATAGAAGTAGATTAAGAAATAGCAGGTTTCATCATTCCCATGGTTGGTTCTTAAGCACTGACCTCCTTAGATCCTTTTGATCTGAATTGCTGTCCTGGACCATATCTTTATAAATGCTCTGTCATAGACAGACTTTATTAAAGGGGCTCATGATACACCGCTAAAGGCATACAAGCATGAAACCATAAGGATGCATGGATAACTAATATGCCATAACAAACTACTGAAAGTGAATTGAATCATGAAAATTCTAGCATTCCTCCGATCCTCTCCAGCTAAATGCAATGGAAGGCTGACCCACTGTGACCATAAAATCTGACAATCTTCCCTAACCCACAACCCACAAAGGAAACCAGTAGAAATCCATCCACCCTATTCGAGGTACCCCGTGACTTCCCATCATAAACCAGTGGGCAAAGTAAAAATAAAAAAATGGCTACAAGACTCTCCATTTTGGTGACAAGTTACACAAACATTAGGAGATAAGGCCCTGTGAGGACTTCTAATCTGCAACAGATGGTTAGTACTAACCTTTGCTGAGAACCATTGTCCACGTGAAAGCCCTTACTTTGGACTTTGAAGGAAACCTTAGCTTTCCAGAAAAAAATGAAATGAGGTAAAAGCTAGCAAGTTCGGGTTCTGGGAGAGATGGCACAAAAAAGACTAGAGAGGAAAAATTTCCAGACCCCTTCAAGGATCAAACTCTATGATCTCCCATCTAGAACCCAATTATTCAAGAGAGGAAGTAGGGAAAGAAGATCCTGAGCTTTCCCATAATTAAGATTTTGAAGGTATGAAAAATCCAATGAATCCCCCCCTCCCGCAAGAAACACACACACACACACACACTCTCTGGTTTGAAAAAACAAGAAATAAGGAAATTTGAAGCAAATACCAAACAACTGAAAATTCATACCCAATCAAAACTTATGTCCAATCACTGTTTTCCAACAATCTTTGGATTAAGCAATGGAAGGGAGGTTATAAAAGCAGCATTATGTGGGATGAGAAAAAATTGTCAAGACTATAAATAGAATGGAGATAATAACCATGAAGATGGAAACGAAATCTCAAATGAAGCACTAACAATGAAGCAATAGCATGTCGAAAAGAAAGGAATTCAAGAAAGGAGAATGATTGCATATAACTTCGATACCTTAGGGATTTTACCATTCAACCTTTGGTCTGCAAAGGGAAGATCCCTTACAACCACAACACGCCATTTCCCAATAAAATGGTCCTCACCGATTCTGTGCTCCTGTGACTCCTGAGCTGCTAGAGTAATTTCGTCCCAAAAGGCAACATAACAAACCTGCATAGTGGATTGCAAGTGTTTGTAAAGACTGGATGTAAGAAAGAAATAAAGTAAGACACCTGGACTCCGCATGCTGACCGACCTTCTCAAGTGTGACCTCTGACATTCCAATAGGTTGATGAAGGTCATCTCCACCACCAAAAGCACATGTAGACACCACAACTTTGCAGGTTTGCATGTAACTTCTGTCCTCATCAGAAATCTTAAACCCACCGTTTTCACTGTAAAACCCACAGTGCAGCTCAGCTGTTTCATTCACCTGAAACCACAAATTTACATGCAGTATGAACAACAACTGGCATATAAAACCAAAGGATTAGAGAAGTTTGAGGTCAAAGAATCCTGTATGTTTTGCAGTTTGAGAGTTTCCAGCCAAGGCAACCTTATGCTGCACCTTAGATATCAAGGGAATAATGATCTATTTGATCTTAAATAAAGCCAAAGGTTTTGAGATGCAGCTTATAACCTTAAAACTTCTCTCCCTCTGATCAAAAGTTTGATGTCCAGTAAATAAATTAAATCTTGTGCCCTCTGTGTGCTGTCCAGACAAAGTAATGTTCCCTCCTATATGTCGTGTATCTTTCTCTGATATGTACACCACGTTTTTCACAGGACCACTGAAATCATCATGGATTGGAATATCCAAATGTTGAAGCTCTTCATAAGGTAGCAGCTTCAAGCAACCTGATACGATCCACAAGCTCTGTGTCACATATTGAACTAATTCAACACCACTACGAACCAACATAGATAAATGCCATAAATAACAGATCAAGATTTAAAACTTTGCCAAACATCAACACCATAAACCAACTAATCACATGCAACAATAAAGTCAATGAAAGGATTTATCTTGCCTCCTCTCCTCTCCTCCCTCTAGCACATATTTTGAACAGAACCATATTTGAACGTGTTGCTTATGTGATGAAAGCACGGTTTTCTCCTATGATTTTAGGGATTTTAGAAAGTGTTTGGAATACAGTACTACTTTCTTTTTAAAATGTTTTTAGTTAGGAAATATATTAAAATAATATAATTTTTTATTTTTAAAAAATTATTTTTAATATCAACACATCAAAATAATTTTAAAAACACTAAAAAATATTAATTTAAAACAAATAAAAAATTCACAAAAATATTAATTTTAAAAAAAAAACACTTTTTGGAAACCAAAAAAAAAAAAGCCTACATTACTCTAGCCTAAGATTTTTTATTCACAATGGGCAAGCAATGTAATAATCACTGAGATTTTTATCATTTTTATGACAACACAGGATACTCAAGTGAAAATCAACGCAGTAAAACACAATGTATTTCTTCCATTCCAGTTATATCTAAATTAATCACAAGTAAAATAGTTTTGCGCCAACGGAATCTCGATGGGAAAAAAATTACAGGAACATTGAACAAATTAAAGAGGTAAATCTCAGTAATTACTTACGTTCTCTAACTCCACCGACAATGTGAGTCACTGGATCAAGCCGGTTCAAATTGCCCCCTGACTTATTATTATTCAAATCAGCTTGAAAACTCGGCTTTCTCACTTCAATAACTTGTTCAGATACTTTTGCATCATCCAAGCTCGGTTTTCTACCAATCTTCAAGGCTTCAAATATTAGCAATCCAGCAGCGGGAAGGAAGATCAAGAGCGTCCAGTATTTTAAAACAAACCTAATGATTCTCTGTGAAAAATTGTTCTTGAATCGGTGATGGTGTTTCTTGCGTTTTCTACGCACTCGAGCTCGCATTCGACTCAGTTCGTCTGAGTCGTCGTCGTCAGCTACCGAGATTGATATGCTGCTGCTGCTGCTGCTGCTGGGGACTATTGGTGACGCCATTGAAAGGAAAGAAATTGTGATTGTTTGCAATAAAAGTGTTATGAAAAATGAGGATTTTGAAATTGGGATTTTGGGTGATTATATTTCCTCTCCTTTATTTGGTGATTTTTTATTTTCTGGTGAAAATTTTAAGCTACAAAATAGCGTTAGCAATGAATAATCATTTACAAGTGATGAGAAATAAAACAAATTGATTTTTGTTCTTTTTTTTTTTTTTTTATGGGCCATCTTCGTGTTTTTCGGCCCTTATTTATAGTGGATAGGGTTCACTGTAGCCTTTTGTCTGTTTGGGCTTATGCCATCAATTAGTATCGTCATTGTCTTTAGATTTGTTAAGAGCCATTATGTTACGAAAAATATGACGGAAATCGGAATTGGAATGCGGATATTCTTATTCCAATTTCAGATATAAGAGAATTGGAGCCTGTTTCATTTGTTTTTCTAGCATTTAATATTTCATTTTAAAATAAAATATTAAAAAATGTTTCATAAGGATTTTAAAAAATAAATTTTGAGCACGAAGTTTATTTTCATAAAAGCATACACACACACACACACACACACTCTGATATCTAGTTACATAATTTTAATAATCTTAAATATTTTAAAATCAACTAACATGAATTATTTTATTTTAAATATATTAGCTCCTACCTTGTATGGATATTAATTTAATTATTTATTCTTTTTATTTATTTAAAAAACTAACTATGTAATTTGTTATTATTGTTTCCTTTTTTTTTTATTATATTTGTATGTTTTCTAAAAAAGAAATAATTTATTTTTTAACAACTCATTTAATTTTTTAAGAAAATATTTTAATCCAAACAACATGGCAATAGATTACCAAATAATTTAAATGATTTCACTCACAGTATAAAGAACAGTTAATTACTAAATAGTTTAATTCATTCAATCACATAATACAACATAGTATATATAGTAAAATAGTTGAAATTTTTGTTTGTTAGATTTTGTTTGTTTTTGTTTTAAAAAATAGTTGAAATTTTTTTTAAAAAAATTATTTTTATATATTTATAAATAAAAAATATTTTTAAAAACAATCCCAAACTTTCAAATACTTTTTTAAATTATTGAAAGGTTGGGCCATGTGAAGGGAAGGAAGGTATGCTTTGGTTCGCATTCGGAAAAGGGCATTATGCATGGTGGCAATCAATCGGTATTGTCATCGCCGGTTTTCTTTCCAGCGGGGAGAATGATATAACTTGATTAAAACATCATCTATATACAAGATATATAAACATAAATAATGAAAAATATATACATTTTCAAATAAATAAAGATTATTATATTTTATTTATGTATTTCATGTTCATTGATATGAGCATGTTAAAACACGGTTTTAATTGTGTTTTTAAAAAAATATTTTATTTTTTTATTAAAATTAATATTTTTTTATTGTTTTTATACACTAATATTAGAAATAATTTTTAAAAATAAAAAATTATTATTTTAATATATTTTAATATAAAAATATTTTAAAAAATAATCACCATCATATTTTTAAATAAATTTTAATCATTTACATGAGAAGGTTAATTTATGTAATAATATCTCTGGTCAAATGAAAGTGATCATAACAGCAAGTGTGAGTATGATGGTTGATGGGATTGGTCTATAACGGCTACGAGCCACGAATTAGATGTTTCATTTAACGGTCAAATATGTTTAGAATTCGAATTTTGAAGTATGCTTCAAGGACCACCTTTGCCTATTGAAATTAAATGCTTTCCTTATCAAAATTTAGTTTTAATTTTTAATCTTCCTCTAATAAAATTTTCAATCAATTAATAAACTGAAATATGGTGTTTATGAGAATTTAAATTTTATTTTTATTTTTTTTATTTGAATTTGAAATAATAATAACACACATATCAACTTAAAAAGTGTTTTGTATTGTGGTAGAGTTACTTTTTAAATTGTGTTTTACTTAAAAATACATTAAAATAATATTATTATTTAAAAAAAAATTATTTATGATATCAGTACATTAAAACGATTTAAAAACATAAAAAATTAATTTTAAAAAAATCAAAAAAATTTTTTTACCTATAATGATTTTTATTATGCACCACATGTATAATATCTTGCATGTGCATTTTTTTTTAATATTTTCTTTTTACCTATAATGATGTTTATTGTTCTTACTTCAAATTTAGTTGATAAAAACTTATATAAATAGTCAATCAAATTGAATAAATATATATGTTTGGATAAGTAAAATATAATATGTGTAGAAGTTGGGTGTTAATTGCATTGAGATTCGAGCGAATTATTTTACTATAGTATCTCAAATATACGCACGGACACTCAATAACACCAACTCAGACACTAAAAACAATATTGAGAAACTAATTACATTAATTAATTCAAGTTAAAAATATATAATCTCTAATAATAATTTTTAAACAATATATGATCAAATTACTAGTTAATTAAGCTAACATATATAAACGTAATGCTTATTGCCTATTGGTCTCATTCATATGCAGAGATCTGCTCAAACCCAAGTCGTTATGTAAAGGATTAAACATTCTTTAGTCCAGCAAGGCATGAATTATGGCAGCTTCACAACGCGACTCCGAACTCGTGGACACATGAAATTATGAACTTCTCCTTCAGTGATATGGATTCCATAAAAAGGAATATACAAATCAGGAAATCTGTATCCTTGAAGAATACGGATTAGGTCCGCACTATAAATACAGGATACCTAAGGTGATTTATCTCATAAATCCATTCAACCAAACCCTAGAACTCTCTCAGTGCTCTCATTTATGCACCAGCTTTCTTGCAACCCATATTCATTGTCTTCTAAGCAATCAAGACTAATCCCAAGAAAACAATACTGGTGGTTTCTTTCTTGACGACGGCTCTTTGCGAAGTCTCCATGGCTATCGTTTACCAAGTCGGTGACTCTGCTGGTTGGACAAACATAGGTCAAGTGGATTACGAAGATTGGGTTGCCAACAAGAATTTTCACGGTAGTGATACTCTTGTCTTCAACTATAACAACCAATTCCACAACATGAAGCAAGTGACGCATCAGGGTTTCGAGTCATGCAATGCAACATCACCACTAGTTACTTATACCAACGGCTCCGATACAGTCGCTCTTGGAAAGCAGCTTGACTACTTCTACTTCATATGTGGTTACCCTGGTCATTGTCAATCAGGACAAAAGATTGATATCATAGTTGTCCTTGCAAATTCAAATTTGAGTCCTGCTGCATCACCTAGCAGCGCTTTATCTCTTTATTTTAGTAATCTGTCTTGGACTTTAGGTGTGCTGGGATTCTGTCTCTTGGGATTTGCTGATTAGAAAGGTTTTCAAGTTGCCTGTCTTTTGTCAACCTCGAGGGATTTTTTTGGTTTCATTGATGCAGTGCTTCCTTTCTTTTTTCTTATTTTAATTAGCAAAGAGATGATTAATGACAGATTACAATTTTTTTCCCTTTTTAATTGAGATTCTTCATCAATTACATGAATACTTTCTTTCATTATAATTGTTGCCGCTTATTGCACTTTGTAATTAACCACGTTTTTTTTACCCGATTTGATTGGCAAGGAGTAGCAATTAAAATTAAAAAAAAAAAAACAAAAAAATACTAAGGAGGCTCAGTGTTTTACAATGTACCAAGAATAATCATACATCACAATGCTACAAATGTCATTGTAACTGTTAACTCAGTGATGAAGTTTTTCTGTTGATATATTCTAAAGAGTTAGAAATGAATTACTGTAAATTCCATTCCAACTCATCGACAAATTTACCTATGGTTATCCTATCGGCGATACGCTAAATAGTACAGAGGGAATTACCGATGGATTGAAGTGGGAATTTTTTTTGGAGCATATGGTTTGTCTGTAAAGCCATCAGCAAATTTATTAACAACAATCTTACCGATAAACCAGAAATTATAGACAAGTATTTTTTTGACGGACAGTTTCTATTTGTGATTCTGTCGGTGAAATAATCACAGATAAAATATAAGTATAAATACCAATAAAAATTCTTGTTGGTTAAACTATTAAATTTACTAGTGCGTGTTGTGCAAGTAGGACATGTGCAACTAGCAAATTTTAATTCTCTTCGTGTAAAAATAGTTTTTGCTTTCTCAATAATTTAGTTATGCAAAAGTCAACATGCATGTTTTATAAAGATCAAAGGACATGAAAAAAAAGTCAAAAATAATTTAAAGGCTAAAAAAAAATGACATGACAAATAAAAAAGAAGGGAAAAGAGAAGAAAAAAAAAGAATGAAGCATTAAAAACACACAGTAATTCTAATGATGAAACTCATAGTCCTATAAAAAAAGTATTGATGAGATGAATTCAAAGGTACTATATAAAAGTAACTTTGAAGTTAGTGGTGAGATGTTAACAAATGAGCATCTTGTTGCCTTTAAATAGCACGCATGGCTTATCATCAACTTTAAAGTTGGCTTTTCATGGTATCTATGAATATATCTTATCAAAATCTTTCTAGCAGTATTAAGAGCTTCTCATTCGAGCTCTAGTGTTTTTTTAATGTCTTAGTATTTTTTTTTTCCTTTTTTTTCTGTGTTTTTTAATTTTTTTTCTAGCCATTATATTATTTTTGCTTCTTTCATGCCATTAGATCTATATAAAACATGCATGTTGACTTTTGCATAGATGAATTACTGAGAAAGCAAAAATTCTACAGGAAGAGAATTGAAATTTACTAGTTGCGAGGTGCTTCATGTACAACATAATAGTGGTATGTGCATATCAACTACCATGTTAATTTTTATAATTATTTGTTTATATATGCTAATTTAGAAAATATTTTTTTTCTTATTGTTCACGTGTGTTAGTTTACAACAAAGATGTACTTCATGGCCAGGAGAATTATGAACGCTATTTGCATAGAGGCTGTCAACATTCAAGAAAGCCTGTGAAAGCTTCTCAAGCTGCTGCTGCTGCTGCTTCTGACAAAGGAGCACCTCACAGCTCAAGCAAGAATTTGGAGAATCCAAATCCTCATTCTAACTTAACCATGGTAAGTTTCTAGGTCAAAACCCCACCTCTCAGAAGTACCCCTTAGACCACTAGTAGCAATGTTGACTTCGAAATCACTGGCATAAGCTGCTTGATCGCTCTTGCTAATGCCAACCGCAAAAACATGTTTACAACCATGACTTTTAGAACTATTACCAGCTACAACACCACCTCTGCAACAGTGATTGATAGTGCTGTTCATGCTGATTCTTGATTAAAATTAAATGATGAAAAACATGTATTAACCTTGTTTAATATTCACATAATCAATTTGAATTATTGATTGTATGATTGTTAAAGCAATTTAATAAAAAATATCAAAATAATATATTAATATTTTATATGTGATTAAAAACTAAAAAAATTATAAAGTTCAAAATCTATTTAAAATATTAAGAATAGAAAGGAAATTTAAGTAGAATCTTCATGAACAATTTATTATTAGGTATTATTATTTTCATATGAAATATATAATAATTGAAAATATATTTTCAAAATACAAACAAATAAATAATGATATTAGTATCGAAGAATATGTTAAAACTAAAGAGTAAATTAATTTGATAATTTTTTTTTTAAAAAAGGTATTTTTTTTCCCATTCATTAAGATATGGATAACATGTCATTAGCCAACAAGAAGTTGTTTGTGTTCATTGTAAAGAAAATGCCACAAACCGCGACCCCCCCCCCCCCCCCCCCCCCCCCAATTTTTTTTAAGAAAAAATTAACGATAAATCGTCTGTATTTGCTATTAAAAAAAAAAAGAAGATCACCCCTTGCATCTTAACCACTCCAAGATTTACAAGGAAGTGCAATCCTGCATTCATGCTGTTCATCCGCAATTAATTCTATTTACCATGTAATTAATTAAGCAGGAGGTGTAATAGTCAATAATCTATTAAGGCAACATTTACCCCTTCATGCATAAAATATATATTAAGTTATTAAGAATACATAATTAAATGAAAATGCATTTACAAATTTTGGTGTGTTTCAGTATTTGTGAAACCTCGAAGTGCTTTCTAACAATTGAACTGTATGTTCCCAGGACTGATCTTAGATACAAAGAATCACCCTCCATGGAGGAGACGACATCCCGAAATGCAGCAGCACAAGGATTTGGGGTTTTCCTCTCCCATTAAAAAGAATCCTCGATTGTGGGCACCTTCCTTTCTTGCGATTAGTTGCTCAATCAAGTTCATATTATAACAAGAAGTCAGTCAGAGCCAAATTCCTCGTTCTTTCCGAACTGCCTTTTGCTTGAGAATTCTTAATTATTCTGATAATTAGTGTAAAGCTTCTTAGATGGAGGGGTAAAACTATCAATACACTGTTTCAATAAACAATGCAAACAGCCTAGAGACGCATTGTTTTTCCAAGGTCTCCTAGCTTTTGTTGATAGAGATGGTCGTTGATACCAATGTGTCGGTTTTTGTACTATTCATATACAAACTCGAATTCAAAACAACTATCCAAACCTGATTGGATATTGATACTCGAACCTGATCTCAACCCAAATGCTATAATTTATAATTATATTTTTAACTTTAAGTTATTTATTTATTTTACATCGGCTCAGCTTTAAATCAGTTGCCCCGACCCAATTCAAACCCCACCCTTTACCTTTGAGTTTCACCCAAACCCCAAATCAGGTTTAGGAAGGTATCATCCAGGTTCACATGAAATAGTCATCCGTATCTCTATTTTCACAAAACAAAATCACTTTCAGTAATGACTGGAGTGTTGTTGCATGGTTAAATTTTTAAAATTCCCAATCATACCAAGGCATTGTATTCAAACTAAGTACTGATTCCATCATTTTGGAACCATGATTCTGAAATCTAAAACGAGAATTCTTAACTAGCAACAATACCGAGCTATTTTCTTGATTTTTTTTCCACCAAGCTTGAATGATAAAGTATTCAACAAGCAGAAAAATCTGAGGGAAGAAAACGAAAAGAACAAGCTTGCCAACAGTCATTCAGGTCTTACTAGTTACAAACAGCATTTACAATGCTAGGCAAAATATTTTTGGAACACTGCCATCTAGCTTTTTTCAGACTTTTTAACCAGAACCTTCAACTATCTATATTCAATTTGACGAAGTAAATTGAGTTAATACATGTACAAAAAGATAAGAGATGGATCATCTACAAAATCATGAGAAAAATTGATGGCAAAAAATGAACTCATGCCTTGAGGGAATAATAACTCGTCCAAGACAACAAACTACAACCCAACAAAGAATCAAAAAATGCTGTAAACACTGTGGAATCAGGCTCAGGACATAGAGAGTTGTTCCGCTGGTCAAATACATGTTACACCCACAGGACAGCCGCGAACTGTAAATCAACTCCATATCTGATCTAGGGCAGCAAGCATACCCTCGTATACATTAGTGACATTAAAGCAGGATATCATATCTTCTGTATTCAACTAAATAAAAAATTTCATAGGCCTAAATGCTATGATTTTATAAGTGGGCTCAGTCCGTCGCCTTCCCAACCAAGCTTGAGCATCTGATCGACCACTTTCAAGCTCAACTGCAAGCAGCGATCAAGGGAGTCACAATAAGGTTTCATTAACAGCAAGCATTTCAATCAAAATAACGAGAGGGTTACGTGCATCACTAACAACTGAAATAGATTACAAAATATTGGACCATTTCCCCAAAAAAGCATTGTTTTCAAATACACACAAGAAAGCAAAGCAAACTGAACAACACAAATTTGTGAGAACGCTGTAGATTGCTTCATAATAAGAAGGGCCAAGCATTTAGCAGTTATTGTGTTGCCATGGGACGGTTTAGCAAGTTGAACACATGATGATTAAATATGAGATTTTTGGGGATAAAGGTCCATTAGATGTACTAACAAGACCAGGAGCACATTATCATAGAATTACCCGCTGTTAAGAGAAACAAGAACATGAACAAATTGAACTTACAGAAGGATCAGTGAAGATTATCAACTGTTTATCTGCAGTTGATACCACGAGATTTGTGCTATCATTGTTTAAAGCCAGAGCAGTAATATCCTGGCCTTCTCCAAGTTTCAGAACATGAAATACCTGGAAAAAATGTGACATACTAGTTAGTAAAATTCAATTAACAGCGAGATGTAACAGATATATCATAAGCAAAATCTTGAATAACTAAGGACACTTCAGAACTAAGTGAAGTATCTAATGGGCACTGCATAAAATGTCTATGCTATCATGCCAAGACATATAAATAACAGGTCTGTCTATTGAAACACGGAGGGAAAATTAGAAGCAGCAGCCAAGAGTACCATAGTCTATTTAACATACATCAGGGAGCACATGCGGTCATCACTTAAAATACTAAGATGAAGGTCACACATATTAACAATTCAAAATTCTCAGTTTCTTATACCTTTAGTGTATAGAGATCCAGGAAACAAATCGATGGGGCAGGAACATCTAATCTGTTATCTTCACCAGTGTCCACTGATTCCAGATCAAAATCTGCAGCCCGTGTCGTTTTTAAGCTGAAGTTTTGGCTGTTATTAGAGGATCCATGATTTTCCGGACATGAGTTCATGCCAATCAAAGCACACTTCCCATCCACAGATATTTCAATGCAACTAACACTGCCAGATAAAGGAAGTTGTGCTCTAGCAATTAGTATCCCGTTAAGAGTATAGGTGTTTAGAGAATTTTGACATTTGTTCCAAGTCATTACAACCCCCTCGGATGAAAGACAAACAGAATATGCCTCCACACCAAACAGCCTTCTGATCAAACGACCCCTTCTTATAGAATGCAACAGTACATCTGATGCTTGGGAGCAAGAAACAACAATCCCAAGATCTGAACTGACACAACAACACAGTATTTCTCTGTGGTGGCCACGAAGCACATGTATCGGACCCTCAATACGACGCCACCTACTTTTTTCTGCCAGGTTAGTTGCTAGAGTACCACCGGCTGCAGGTGGGGTTCCGGTGCCTGTGGAAGGATCTGAGATACTACTTGAGCTCGAAGTGAAAGTTCTATGCATCTTCCAGAGTAGTACAGTAGTGTCCCGTGATCCCGTGACAAGATAATTGCCATCTGGAGAAAGAGCAAGGCAAGTGACTGGAGCACAATGTGCAATGGCAGTTTCTAGGGTTTTTGCACTATCTGCTGATATTAGCTTGATACTATTATCTGCATGTCCACCTAAATATAGCCATAGAAGAATGAATATATTGGTTTTTCAGGAAAATGAAAAACAAATTTCATATGATAGTGAGGAAAAATTTAGCAAAATACACAACTATAAATCAAACAAAATAAAAAGAAAAAAGAAAACAAATGACAAAAAATAACACAACTTATGCATATAGATGTTCGACTTGGAGCACATAAGCACGGATCAAAGGGTGGAATTTCCCCTTTTGTTTTTTGGCTGAAACCCTTGCACCCTTAAAAGTATCAAGGTGCCATGCAGTTTTTAAGTGAAAAAAGAGTCGAAATAAAAATGAAATGAAAAGTACTTCAAGAATGCAATGATGATCTTTCGCATACAAATATTTCCCTCCACTTTCTTGGAAAGAAAAGGGTACGAAAATGTGCTTGCTTTCATTTGATTGAGGATCTTGGATAAAGATTCCCAAGTGTGCACCACCTTTTGATATTTTCAATGGTTTTTGCAAGCAATTTAATTCAGTATCAAGCTCTAGAATCTTCTATATTTCCTACCCATTTAAGCCCTCGATGTCTTCCCTGTCACACCCTGACCATCCAACAAAAATTCACTAGTTCGGAGCACAAAATGACCTTGTAAACCCTATCAGCCAGAACTGTGAAATTCACCATGTACCATGGACCAACTCCTGATTCCTGATTAGAACTGATTCAAGAATTTACCCTTCACATTATAAGTCCACAGGATAATTCTAATTCCTTTGACCTTCAAAGCTTGAATCTAAATTAGCAAAGTTGATGCCCAGTCTAATTTCCTAGATAATTGGAGAGAATTAAAACACCATACAACATCAAATGGTTGCAACAGTCCCATTTTTTTTTTTCTTTCTGCTTGCCAGAAATTATGTTTTGAAACCTTTCTGGTATAAGTGAAAAAGAAATAATAAAAAATATAGAGGCCCTAAAGACCTTCATTATTTCATGCGAACAGAAATTTCAATTTAACCAGGCATTCAAAAGCAGAGAAGGGATTGCATCTAATATCATCATAATAGAAATGACAAGTAACTCATGTAGTTTTAAGGCAAGTATTCAACATGATACTGGGATATTACACTGCTAACAAATGACACTTCTTTTCTAATTTGAAGTGGTAGCCAATACTAGCAAAGGAGGTGAAACTTTTAAGCCTTGAATATTTTGTACAGATTTAGGAAGGGAATGCAAGCATCTAATTCCAGTGTGGATTGTATGCAGACAGTTCGTGGATCAATCAATACTTACCAGTAATTATTTCTTTTTCATGAGTGATGGAAACCACCGCTTTGCTTCTAATCCCAGATGAAGCAAATGCAAGTGCTTGGGGAAAATGCCACTCATCTCCACCAGACACAGATTGCCCTTTAAACATTCGCATGAATGTTCCACCAGCAGAGCTTGTTAAGGCCTTTCCATGTTGAAAGAGGAAAGGTGAGCCTTGGCCATCTGGTGTGTTGGGTTGCCACTTGTGCTGGGCAATATGTGCTGCTGGTGCATTTATATCAACAATTATGACATCATCTGAAGATGCATGAATGGAAGCTGCAGGTAGATTGCAGCGTTCTGGGGCTGGAACAGCATATGGTTTTACTTCTTTTGGGTTCCTGAAGATAGTCTGACATAAAATGAAAATCTAAATCAGAATAATGTGCTCTAAATTAATACTAATGATTTTTATGATGGAATATCCCAACATGCAATCTCACCCATTCAAACACAAACAAAGGTTTTTTTTTTTTTTTGTTTTTTTTTTATTTTTTTTATTACTATCAAAAGCACCGTCAACTGTTATCAAATTGTCCAACTTGCATCCAATGGATCGGCTATCTAAATGTCCAGCCTCTAATCTCAATCCAAATACCCTATCACTAGTCCAGGGACAACCAATGAAATATGTTCCTCCATGATACATGATCATTACGTAACCAATTACCATGAACTTCCTCTAAGAAGCAGGTACATATATTCTTCATAAACAAGGTTAACTTATTAACCCAGCATATCCAATTGAGTTTTCTTGTCCTTGAAGAATATCAAATTTATATCATCTATATAATCATGAAAACTTAGCTATACAGGTGTAGGTTTGATAGCATGTGTCAACAGCAGTCTTTATCCATTATCACACACTAAATCACAAAATACATGGAGAGCAAAAGGCTAAGTAAAAAATGAATTGAAACAAGAACTCGGACTTATACATGCTCATAAGAGAATTGCATGCTTCCACAACTGTATCAGATTTAAACAGCCAAATTCATACCTGCAAGTGAAGAACATCAGCCAAGGGCATCCTCTTCAAGTGAGGAACAACCAGAAGTTGGGATGGAGTCTGTCCAAAGTATGCAATCTGGTCTTGTGTGGCATGTTGTTGTGCCTTTTTGTAAATAAACCAAAAAAATATAACAATAAGAAATAAGAAACAAAACCTCGTTTTAACAAACAACAGAGGATAGCAGAGTTCCCATACTGGATCTGAAATCTTGTCAATATCAACCGCCCCTTCATAGGTGATGTAAAAGAAAACATTGTTTGCTGCTATAGCTTCTTTACCACGTTGCTTAAAGCTGCAAATCCAATTCATTAAACAGTAGAAATGAAAATTCCAGAGTTAAATTGCATATAATTTTATTTTTCCAGAGGAAGATAATAAGATTGAAAATAATGAAACATAAGGGTGAGCAAGAATGAGACATTACTGATGAAATCAAACAAGTTTGCTCAAATCTTACCCGAATATGAGATCAATCCATTCATGCAAATGTGCAGATACATGCTCACTTTCAAGAGCCATCCGATGCTTATGAATAAAATCTATAGCATTTTCAGCCCAAGGAGGAAGTTTGACAGAATCTGAAAGAGCATTTAATTACAGTAAAGACTTGAACTCTGTAACTTTGAATTTCATTTACTTCACTAAAATATGTCAGTAAACATACCAAGCTTTCCACCCAACTGTGTTGTACCAAAGTTGATTGAATTTTCATTGGTTATGATCTCGGGGAGATAAAACAGCTCAGGAACCTAAGGCAAACAAGAACCCACCACCCCAGAAGGGAAAAAAAAATGTTATTAATAGCCATTATGCAGACAAAGATATGAGCAACAACTTATTATCATAGGAAAAAAAATGTAAAAAGCGCATACAAGAACAACACGGAGAACATGTGATCATTATTGACACAAGACAAAGGATCAAAGTATACAACAAGATAAAGTGGTGCCTTTTATGCTAACAAGTCATTTCAGCACATGCATTATTCAAGTTGTTAAAAAGTTAAATGTATTATTAGTTAAAAGGAAAAATAAAATAAAATAAGTTACTTGAGTTTATCAAACTAAATTATGTGAATAAATTAAAAATATTATGTAAAAATATAAATCCTTTTGTGAGTTGGAGTTTTATTTGTATCTAACATAATCCTTACCATTAAAGAGAATGAATAAAACTAGATGATTATTTTCTTCTTTTTTCAAGGGTTTTCAAAATTTGATGAACTTTTCCTTTATGTTCAGTAATATATTTTACCCTTTTTTTTAATTTAAAGTATTTTAGTTGAATCAAATGTTTGGTTAAGATTGTGAATTACAAATCTGTTCTCTATTTTACATAAAATTTTGAAGAATGATAAAGAAAATTTATAAAATGAGATTATTGTTACTGTTATTGTTGTTACTATTATTATTATTAAGATTTTCTTACTTATCTTGTTTAAACAATTCTTACTGAATAAAAAGTAAAAGAACATATTAAATAATCATCAAGACTAAAAAAAGCCTTTCGACTTGTTACAAGTGAAAGGTGAAAAACAGCAAGAATGAACACAAACGCAGGGTAGGGGAAGTAACTTAAGGTAACATTTTTTCTTTATCAAGAAAAGTAACTTTAGCCTGTTAAAAAAAAGTAAAATAATGAGAAAGAAGATTGATATGGTATTTAACTTAAGGTAATTTTTTTTTTGTCATGAAAGGTTTCATTAACTGTCAAAAAATTGAAGTAATACAAAAGGAAAGTAAAGTAAGTTAAATTCAATTCAATCATTAAATAATATAACGAGGGCATTTTACTCTAATCAAATGTTTCAACAAAGGTAGTGCTTTAAGGATAGTTACGGATCTTCAAACAAAACATATTACATACCAATTCCTTCACATCACTCAAGTCTTCAGTAACTCCATTCCAGGTAGCAGCAATATCTGAAAACATTCGATCTGCATGATCGAATTTTCCACCTTGCAATTGAATTGAAAGCGTTGTAAACGGTTCAACTCTAACAAGATAATACAAAACCTGTCACAGAACCACCATTAATCATATAAACTGCAGGAACTGCATATCAAGCATTCAAGCTGTACGATAGCATTAAACAACATGCCCAATTGGCATTAAGTTTATTGGTATAGACAAAAGGAAACACAGAAAACGCAATATATCAAGGGGAAAAAGGTTCAAATGGAACAAAAGACAACATTTGAAAAATCAGAAAGGGGGAGGGGGGTGGGGGGGGGGGGGGGGCAAGGCAATCAGGTGCAACTGATTACTATTTCTTGAAGTGGTGCCACAAGCTGGGTGGAATTGGTGCATTAACACAAATCTACATCCAATTAAATACAAGAATCGAGTTAAAAATCCAAAAACCTCAATTCTACTCTGCAAACCACATGTAGAATGCATTATTTATAATTTTAAATGAAATATTATTCATAAAAACCTACATAACTCACTAGTAGTTTCAAAATCTGTAACATTCATCGAAAATCTGATAACTATGTTGTAAATTGTGAGGCATCATAAGCATTGTCAAGTACCCTCTTCCCATACTGGTTTCTCTTTGTGATTCCCTGATATGCTACACTTTGATTTCAAGAACTTTCATAACTAGTATCCCATAATCATGATACGAGAAAACTATGGAAATGAAGAATCTTCATGAAATGAAACACACAGGTAAAAACAATTATGATGGGAGGACAAACTTCACAAGATTAAGTGGGGAAAATAACTTACTGTCCCTGCACTTGAGTAATGAGAACCATAATGGAATTTTGGAATGACCGGATCATCAAAGCTAGAATATCTCTCCTGGAACCTTTTCAGCCGATCGGGATTCAAAGCACCAACAGGCTGCAAGTATATATCCTGCTATAATGACAGTAGAGAGTGTGCAGTGCTATTATAATTGAAGAGCAATTCAAGTTATGACACCTTTGAAAGATCTCGATAAGAAGAAGCATCAGAAAGATCCAAACTTTTTGAGCAGTAATCGGAAAGAACCCATGGAAAAACTGGATACTGCAAGGAAACAAGAAAATTTAGAAATATTAAGCACAACCTTCCACACTAGAACAAGAAATTACCCGAGAAACATGCCTGAGTGATGTCATTATAACTACGCCCAGCCAGAGTATTGAGTTGCATTAGATACTCAAAGTTGCTAATCTGCACAATGGTTGTGTTGAAATTTGTTATTATTCTGAATTAATGTTGCAAATGTGAATGAAACTTGCCATATTACTGAAGTCAATTTGAGTTTATACCTCCCACCTTGCCCAACGTTCCATAAGTTGAGTTCTCTTCAGAAGTTGTTCAGGTCTCTACAACAGGAAAAGGCAAGCAGCTTTCATGATATAATAGCAAAGTGAAAGACAAAAAAACATCCAACAGGCACAAAAACACGTGCACCCACGAGCAATTCTTTTAAGAACTGTATAGTCAGGTAGAGATTTAAAAACCTGAGTAGCCAGATAAATATTGTTCAAATGAGGAGGTCTTAATTGAACTATAGCTCGGTAAGCATTTCTCCGTGCCTCAGTACTCTAAAGGGACAAAAATGAACCAAATGTTAGTGGCAGAATTCTATTAGCATAAGAGAAGAAAATGATCAGGATAAATTTCAAGTGAAATACCCCGAAATCAAAGAAGAAGTTTGATCGGTCAACCATAAACAATTCCAGAGCACTTCTTCTTAGCAAATACCTGAAGATGGCAGCAAACCAGTATGGAGGTGAGTGAAGAACAAGAGCAAAATGATATTATGGCCTTGCTACACAATATAACAATTTCTGCTTCGAGTGTCATAACTTCGTGCTTATAAAATGATACCAGAAGACATTCTTATGGTCAGTAAATGAGTTGAAAAAATAATACAATTCTGGAAGCAAGGCATCATATGAAGTTGAGCAAAAGGATATGCATGTTGCAGGTTATAATGCACACTTCTAATGTCTGTCAACCAAGAATCACACCAGCTAAACAACTCAATCTCTGGAATGTAGGACTGACATTTAGATAATGTGCCAACGCCAGTTCTTAGTAGGACCAGAATGCATTTAATAGTATACAATAGAAAAGCTGCTTACATTCTGAATTCAGAAAAAAAATAATCCGAGAATGACTCCTAAAGTCTTTTAAATCTAAAGATTTCATAGTTGTTAGCAATTGAGAAAGCACAATGATTTCATGACCAGACAGAATGTGATAAACACTGAGCAGGTAAAAAGCTTTAAGGTGAGAGCAGTCACTTGACAGCAGCAGGTTCCTTATTCCCATTTTGCAAAGGTTAAGGAAAGATAAGGACCGTGCCAAATAACACACATTAATCCTTCCAAATCAAGGAAAATCAAGGTTGTGTTTCAGAAGATATTGCTAAAAATCATTATATCTATGATACAAATTACTCAAATATATGAAACAATAAATAAAGCATCTCAATAGAGGCAACCTGCATGAATCCGGTGTTATCTTCCTAATATAAGTTAAGAAATTTTCTATCAATGATGCTCGCATACCAGGCTAGAATGCTAATGCAACATGTGAACCCAGAACATGTAAAACAATAAATCAGCTGGAGCACACCAAGAGTCTTAAAGTCAACCAACAGATGACCCGTTAAACCAAATCAACTTGCATCCCCCACATATTACAAAAGAAAAGAGTGTGTCAGCTTTTTTTGGTAAACCAAAGTTAATTTTTTTTTGTCAGAACTCAATTTAAAATCATAGACTCATGACCAGCCTACACACTACAATTGCATTCTTCTGACAAACAACTTGAGGAATCAAACATGTTATCAGAATATAAGACACTCAAATTGTTCATCTTCAAAAAAATTAATAAAGATTCTTAGTTGTTAAAATTAAAGAATAAACAGTAAGAAATACCATTCCAGTTACACTAATAAAAGCCGAATAAAGTTTTACCGCCGGCTATAAATCTGATGAAGGGAAGACATCAGCCAACTGTGATCCTTTTCTTGGACTCCCGATTCAGAAGATTCCATTCCATCAGCATTGCTCTCAGTGGTATTAACTATAAAGTTTATTCTCCTAGTAGTTACCTGAAGAAACAATTACTCATATGCTCAGTAACTACATCCAAATTAACAGCTCAAAGTAAAAATGTCAAGAGAATGTAGTTTCCTTTTGGAAAGTGAATTATTTTCTGATGTTTGGTAGTGTAATGGAAAATAAATTGAAAAACAATTTCCAGTATTTGGTTATGTCATGGAAAATGAGTTGAAAAATAACTTATTAATGTTTTATTTTTCTCAAGTTTATTAAAATAATGAGGAATAAATCTTACAAATTAAAAAGTTCAATGAGAATGAAATTGAAAAAAAATATAATTTCATAAATTATCTCAAATAAAATAAAAAATAATCAAAATAATAGCAATCAAATCTAAAAAAAAAAATGAAAGATGAAGAAATTAAAATAATAATAATTAACATTTCAGAAATTATTTCAAATAAAATAAGTAATAATAAAAAGAATGAGGACCAAATTTGATAGATAAAAAATTTTAATAAAAAAATGATAAGGGAAAAGCAAATAACAATTATAAAAATGAGGACCAAAGTTAATATAAAAATTAAATTTTAAGATATCAAATTGAAAAATAAATATTCAAAACAAAATATATATAGCAATCAAAAGTTTGAGGATCAAATTTGATATAATCAGCAAATAATATGACATTTTTAAATTTTTCACAACTTCCAGAAAGTGTTTTCTGTCCAAATTTTCCAGAAAAACACTATCCTGTAAACAAAGCCAAATTTTCCTTTCACTGCAAAGTGTTTTCTATTGACCAACTTTTCTAATGACAAACAAATACAGGAAAGTTTGGAAAGTGGTTTCCAAAAAACAAACACAGCCCTAGTTTTCAAGTTCTCAAAAGGGAAATGGGCAAAATGCTCTACTTTACATCCTATTTGTTGAAAAGCAGTAGAGTGCTTTGCAGACACATTTATGAAAAGAAGATTGAATGCCACATGCTACGATGCCACACACCACCAGCAGGGGAAATGATGAAAAGAAATCAAAGTGGTTTTATATGGAAAACTTTCAAACCAAAGGCAATTGCTGCTCGTTGAACACTGCAACAATATCATAGGGCCACATCTCACACCTACAGGCATCATTTCCTCTACAAGTTGGGCTCGAAATTACCACAAATGGCATCTAAGTTGTATCAGTCAACTCCGTGATCCTCCACCATAATTATAAAATCAACAAGCATGAATTACAGTTTTACTTAAAGTTTCCTGCGTCTCTATATTCCAAAATTAGACAAAACCAAGGAAGCTCTAAATGGTTGAATTCAATTTCCAAGTGCTCCTCATCAGAAACAGAATTTCTTTGCTTCTGGTTTCTTGCACCCAGTTTTACGATCTTGATGTGGCACCATTTGAAATTATACAACACTAACATCATAAATTTAAGATTAAAAACATGAAAAAGAGCATTTGGTGAATGGTTAAAAAAGGATGCCATGCTAGTCTCATAGAGCTTACTTGAAATGTTCCTCGCATAACTGTCAGCGGCTGGACCATAGATGAAGGAAGTTCAAGGATGATTCTTTCATCAAGTTCACTGGGTAGATAACCTGGTGCAACTGCAGATGCATTTTCCAAGTCTTGGTCCCTGGCAAGCTGAATGTCATTAGGTTCAGCTGGAGGCTGCATATTTTGATCAGTTGCTCCAGACAGGCTCAGCTGACTCTCCCCACTCTGCTCAGTATCAAAGGATCTACCATCAAAATTCTCAATTTCTGTATGTTCCCCATCTTCATTTAGTCCCTCCACTGAGATTGCTTCTGCTGCCAGAACAGGAACATTTCCTTTATCATGTTTCATCTCAATTTGATCCTCATCATTAGCAGCAGCACCAGAATGATCAGACCCTTTATAATTCCTCCTCAAACATCTTCTCATTCTTGAAGAAGTTTCCATAAAATCTAGCTTCCAGAAAACCTACACAATTGTAACAACAATTTTTCAGAAAAGAAGCTACTCTATATAATACATAAGAAATTTAATATGAGAACAGCAAACCTAATACATTAGATAAAAACATGTCAATGCCAAATGGTTTTGATGATGTAATACACTTCTATAAGTTATCTCACACAACATACACGTTCAGGATTGCACAAGGAGTCCCCAAACGGCCCAAAAAGACTCTTCATCTCTATCAAGCAATGTATAAGTCTGCGCCAAGCACGAATTCCGCTGGATAAACGATGACGAGATATAACATCAACTTGAACACGCCTGTCAACCTAGCAAAATAATGATAGTAATAAAAATAAAAATTCATCCTGGTAGTTATATCATACAAGAAATTATAATGCAAGGCTAGCGTGACTCAAACCTCTAATCGTTGCATGTTTCTTGCTAAAGCAAAGCTAGCAACAAGGACTGCAATAAATTTATAGGATAGAGCGTTGAAATCTTTCCCATAGACTGATCTTGTGTCAGCTGGTTGTAAGCATTCCATCCATGCAACTCCCATGGCTTCAGCATTATTCCATCTCCTAACACGCTCCATATCACTAGCATTTCTTCTCTGTGCAGACGTGGCCATTGCAACAGCACTAAGGCCCCGTCCAGAACCAATCTTAGCATTACGTTGAAGATCACGTGCAGCTGCCAAGGCAGCAGCTTTTGCAGCAGCCTTATCCTTAGGATGAGCTGGTGTTTTGTTAGGCACCTCCAAAGGCTTTTGAAAGCTTGAGAAGGTATGTAATCTAGCAGTTTTTCGCTCCAGCAAGGAAGAGTCACGCCTAAGATGTGTAGTTGTTGCAGGAGCAGGGGTTTCTCCACCAGCAGCACCAGCAGCAATCATTGCCAATGCCATTGCAGCTGGTGGTGATGCAAAAGCAGCTGCCCAAGCGGGAGAAATCATGCAGAGAGCAGCCTGGAGAAAATGGATTAAAATGCCTCACATAATACAGCAATTCCAACTTTATTTTTATTTTATTTTGTTTCTGAGAAAAACACCAAAGACTTCTAATAAATAATTAAGGAGCGGAATGGAAACCACAGCATAGCAGGCGCTGGCTATCCAAGGTTTAAGAAAAAACATTCAAACAAGAATATATAACAATTTTAAATGAAATAAGAAAGAAAAGCAAAGATGAATTCTTAGCAGTATTTAGGTGCAGAGTTATAATACTTTTCCAAACCAGTGTAATGACAACAGACAAATAAATGGTGCACTTACTGTGTTCCAAAAGAAATTAAGTCATAAGAGGCAAGCAACAGATGACAACCGTGAGCTTAAAAACAAAGAAATGAACACCACTTCAGGCATGCTCTCACCCTAGAGATGTTTTACAGACATTCGCTTCCAATTATATACCTCCACCCATCTTCTTCCAATTCCTAACATGCTAAATCATAATAAGTTCCTTAAATACAATTCCCACAAGACCTAACACTTTATATGCCTTCTGGGACACAAAATTGGTCAAAAACTTGGCCTCCAAATACATCAGCAGAACAATTATCAAAAGTCTGTTAAGAACATACATTACCATGGAGCACAAGAATATGGCAACTAGCATAAATAAAATCCCTCCAGCAAAGCATCAAAGAATTCGTGCCAAAAAAATACAGTCATGAAAATAACTAAACAAAGTAAACATCTTCACTAACCTCTATTTGTAGTGCATCAGCAGCTAATGCACGATCATCAACAACAAGAGGATTTAAACCATCAGCAGTTGCAAGCTCATGAATTCCAGCAAGAAGGGGTCGCCACCTCCTCAATACAGCAACAAATGGTGGTAAGATACCCTCAAGGTACTGTTTACGGAGGGGTTTCCTGTCTCTGCCAACAGCATGCCATACCTGCAACATACATGTTACACTATGTTAACTCATAAAAAGAATCTGCATGAATGAAAACAACCAGTGTTCAGCTGCATAAGCAAGTGGCAAGTGGCAAGCAGAAAGCAGAAAGCAGAAATAAGAATCCTGTAAAATAAGATCTCAGATACAAATAAATAATAGAATGGATAAGAGCAGAGGATATAATGACAGCTGTAGTCTAGTGTTACACCGTATCAAGACAGTTTTATGCAGAACTAACCTCAGAGTAAAGAACACAAGACGCAACCAGCACTCTCTGTCGTTTTGAATCAGAAATTGGCATGTTCAGAACAGGTGAAAGCACACTGTAGATGGATAACACAAATTAGTTCAAGAATTGCATGCCAATAGCACATGGTAGTGAACAACAGCCACATTAAGGACTTGAGGATAACAAAAACCCATGTCAAAGCAGTAATAAATAAAATAGCATCTATGCAGCATGTTATTGTGAATATGCATTGGGATAGAAAAGAAGAGAATGAACAGGAAACAAAAATAAACACACACAACAGTCCACACATATCATGAGAGAGCTGAATCACACTGAAAACGATGATGCTACCCAGTTCAGTATAAAATATCAAGTAGCTTGGTTTCTTAATTGAGTTACCCAACTGCAAGAGGTTGCAGCTAATAACGTATGCCTAATTATTCTTAAAATTAGTTCCTATCCCCTTTCAATGCTGATTTACAACCACCACTTATCAGTGTTGCTTCATGTAAAGAGAACTAAATCATCATGCTCTGAAATACTTACAAAAAAATAAGAAGATACTCAGAGGGAGTTCTGAACCATGAAAACTTATTCAATTTTCTCCGGCAACATAGTGTTAGCAGTGGTTTGACAAAACTTAAAGGAACATCTCCGTAGTAGAAATTGGATTTTATTTAGAAGTTTGGAAGATCATTATCTCATAAGAAACTTCAAGGAAAAAAAGTTTAAAGAAAAAACATTTATTACCTCCACAACAAAGCTGATCGTGGTTGTCTCATAGGCATTCGAGAAATGTTTTCTAAACACATGATGTTGCCAGCTTGTCGGTCAAATCCTTCTGACATCCCATCATCCATGCTTACATTTCTCATGAGCAAACTGGTCTCCCCATTGTCCTCCTCTCTCATAGACAGAAGCACCATACGGAGCATGCATAGAAATGGTTGGTCACTATCCAATAGCTGATATAGTGCCGCCATTCCACCCATTCCAGTACCGGATCCTCCACCTATACCAAGACCACCACCAAGTCCAGACTCGTCTAATAACAGAGCTTGAAGCATGGCAACTGACTTTTTAACCAAAGAAAGTTCAATCCAGTTTCCGTTTGCATCTTTTTCTAAAGTAGACCTCCAAGATTCCCATCCACTTCCACCACCACCAAAGGGAACTGTTTTTGAAGACAGGCCAACACCATACCACAGTCTGCTCCTAAATTTCCAACCCTCAGCCAAATCCATCATACAGCTCCCATACGACACAAAAGCACATAAAACAGATTCATAAGGCTCGGCTGCTGCTGCTGCGGTAAGACGTTCCATCACACTAGCAGAAATTTGCCCATTTGCATCAGCCATTGAAGCAAGGACCTTAGGAAGTCGCATGTTAGTATATGAAATATAAAATTGTAAATTCTATTAACTGAAAAAAATGTGTGCTAACAAAACATCCTGAGTAGAAATTAGCATGAAATTCATAGATCTTCTGCTGCCAAGTGCTATGAATAAAGAAGCCCAGCATAAGGGAAAAAATTATACATACATCAAGAGGGAGTCCCCCAGAATCACTAGATCTGTGATCACCCAAGGCTTCAAATGAATCCGCACCAAGGGAACTTGAGCGATTATTGAGGGGAGATACAAGAGAAAGCGGAGACGGTGAACTATCAGCAACACGTGACGCACAAGAAAGTTTGCTTTGTAATCGTAAGTGATCTTCAACAAGCA
Organism: Populus tomentosa; assembly: GCA_018804465.1. Lineage (NCBI taxonomy): Eukaryota > Viridiplantae > Streptophyta > Magnoliopsida > Malpighiales > Salicaceae > Populus > Populus tomentosa. The sequence goes on from CM031971.1 coordinate 10,944,182, forward strand.
TTAAAATCACAATAGCATTTTCAACCAAAGCCACCGAAAGCTGAGCAGCGTTGTCTGCTTCAACCTTAGCATCTTTTGGTGGCAAACCCTCAGCGGCAACACCAGCAGCTGCAGCAGCAATTACTTGAGTCTGCAGCAAAAGAAAAGTTTGATTTGGATGTAAGTGCACTTATCCTCTCATAATCCAACCAGAAATGGTGAAAGATAGCTGTCACCATTCTTTCTAGTAAGATTTTCAACTAATCAAGCAGTAATAATGGTGTCACATAATGCAAATTCATCAATTAAATACAAAGTTTACTATGGTCCCAGAATGTTCTAGCTCTCCACCTAGCCACAAAGTCTTTGAATTGGATGCATATGATAAAAAATCAAAGCACTCATATTTGTTTCCCCGTACACTAGGCCAATTTGTTTGATTATGGAAGTTAGTTGTTATCATAAAGAATGTTATGTTGAAGTCTGGGCTGGTAGTGCTCGACATGGAATTGGTAAAAATAAAACTTGGCATGCCCTAATAAATAATGTGGATACCCCTTCTGGCAGCATATATTTTGGATGCAACACCTTAAAGAGCATATCAGTCATCATTATGCTAGGCAAGTTATTGTCAGATCACGTGCTACTAGGCCACAACTGGATAGAACTCTGGGTGAAATGAACTAAGTTCCAAATCCAATGTACCAAATTCATAAAATGGAATTGAAGAGAGTTGATAAAACCTAAATGGGAAATCATATGAATGCTTTAAAATTATTTAGCATCACAAAAAGAACAGATCAATTTGCAAGTGGAAGTTTTGTCCTGCTCTAACACCACTCATTGTGCACATTTTCCATGCAGATTCAATCTTAGATTTTGGAGTTATTCTAGCATACTTCTATTGGTGGTCACACCTGCTTCAGCTTTTTATACATTTTAAGACTCATCCAAAATGAAAATTGAGATTGCATAAAAGATGGCATGGCATAATATTCCCAAAGAGCAGAGAAACACAAAAGTTACCTGAACCTGCAATTCTCTTGCAGCAAAGTCTAGCAATGCACCCAAGAGTCTTCTTTTAAATACAGGCAGTGATTCTTCACGTCTTTAAATGATGAAAAAGATTGACCAAATAGAGAAATCAAATATTGGCTATTAGGTATCATCAATAAGAGAGGAATAATAGCTGTAGCTCAGAGTTTATGGATTACATAAAAGGAATAAAATATCACATGCAGCTAGTGTGAAGTTTGTTTGGGAATTCTATAGATATCTGGATAACAACCATATGGTCCGTGTAGTACAATCAATAATCATTGAAAACAAATTCCAAGGAAACAAAATGAATCAACTCATTGGAAACTCATTAAGAGACAAGAATTGATGTTATCAGATTTTGAGTCATCCAACATAGGGACAATCATGATCCATGAAGTTAACTGAACCTCATAAAAGAATAAACCATTTTGAACAGAGCAGGGAAACATCACAGAATCAGGCCAGTAAGATAGGGGAATACCTAACTCGTTGGTCTCCTGTGCTTGATCCCCCAACAATAGAAAGCCATTCTGCACAATGAATTGTAGCTTCAATATCCTGTAAAGGGGAAATGAAAGCTGATATAAGCAGGGTTTAAGGGGAACACATCCACTCAACACAAATTTGACAGTGGGGGTATTATATCAGAAAAGATTTGGCATATAGAAAACTAGTACACATAGAAAATATTGGCAGTTACTGTTTCAAAACAGTATACGTAACAGATATTTACACTAGCAATATGTTTCAAGCTGCCACATAATAAGCACCATTAACAGCTGTGGTTTCATAGCAGTGTATGTAGAAGGTATTTGCTCAACTAGTACATTTCAAACTGTCACCTAAGGGCAATAACTGACAGCTACAGTTATGTAATAGCTGTAAATCTGCAACCACAACACAATAGTATTTTTAATTTAAAACCACAGGTAGGAATGAAGATCAGCTTCCAAAGAGAACTTTGAGGTTGTTTCTAATTTGCAGGATTCTAATATCTTTAAAATTTCAGTATATTACACTTGTCACAAAGCTGATAATTTGTGAAAGTAATTCCAGGATAACATTTCAAAATCTGCAATTATTGAGCTGATTCAACAATGATGCTTAATTAACTCTAGTCAAATGCAGGAAACACCAAGATACGCAGAAGAAACTATAAACATATTTTATTGGAATCAATGATAGAGAACAAAAACATAATGGTCAAGCAATTAATATCAAAAGCAGTCCATGGATCCTATCTTCCAACAGGTAATAAAGTAATACTAGTTATTTGACCTACGCTTTGCCATGGGTCGGATAATTTTTTTGGCAAAAAAAATTAAATATGCAAGCTTTTCAAATGTGTTTTCTTTTTTTAACAAAATCTAATTATAAATCAAAAGGCCTATACATGCATTTAATTAAATACATCGAGAATCATTTGTGCCAATCAATGCAAATAACAAAGTGTTAACGTGTCTATTCAACTCGCCTCGTTATAGGTCGAATTTATTTTTTCTAACACAAAAGAGTTAATGTGTAGGTGTTATTAACATGTTTTTTGACATCAAGTAAAAAATATAACCGTGAATCAAAAGGTCGATGCTTACATAATAAAATATAATAAAACGTTAATAAAAACATGTAAGATCTTGAGCTAGTTTTTAACGTACTAGATGAATGAAACAATGTTTTGCAATTGTTACAATGAAACAACATTTTCTTAGTCTTTGTATGATAATTTTTCAAAAAAAAATGTTAAAAAAATTAAAAAACAAATTACAAAAGAATAAAGATTAGAACAAAAAAAAAGAGTATAAATGGGCCAAGCGTAAAGTGATAAATATTAAAAGTGTAAAAAATAAAAATAATATTTTTTTCCCTAAAAAAAACTATAAAGAAAAAAAAAATGTAAAAACTAGAAAAATATTACAAAAAATGAAGATAAGAAGAAAAATGGTGATAAATAGGCCAAATGTAAAATGATAAAAATGCCAAGTATAAAGAGAGAGAATATAAGAAAAACTGAAATTTACAATTTTGCTACTGATACAGTAAAAAAAAGGCAAATTTTACAATTATACCATTTCTACAGGAAAACACCATTTCCTTTTAGTACTAGTTATATGACCCGCGCAATGCCACGGGTCATTTTTTTTATATAAAAAATATCAAAAAAAACTAAAATTTAAAAATCTTGGGTTTGGCTGCAACGCCTGACCTAAGAGTAATATTTATAATATTAATAATAACATTAAACTTGCATGACCCAAGTTTAAGTGAGACTGGCTGCAACACCAGACCAGAGAATATTAGATGTGGGTCTGACTATAAGGTCGTGTCATAAAAGTGTGATAATTAAATAGATTAATTAAAAAAAAACAAAGAAAAAAATCAACAGGAAGAAAAAAATAATAAAGAAAAAGAAAAAAAATTGAATTAATTGGATTAACCCTTTAAACCAGGTTATCCCATAAAACCTGAGATTCGTATTATGAAAGTTTGATAACTAAATAGAAAAAAAAAATGACGGGTTTACCCAGAATTAACTGGATTAACCCATCAAACCAAGTTAACCCGTCAAGCCCAGGATACGTGTCATGAAAGTCTGATAATTAAATAGAAAGAAAATTAACTTTAACAAACTAAACTAAATTAAAAAAATAATTAAAAAAATTCAGGTTAACTCGTCAAATCAGGTTAACCCATCAAACCCGGAATCCATATCATGAAAATCTGATAACTATATAAAAAAAATTTAACATTAACAAACTAAATCAAACAAAAAAAATTCATTAAAAAGAACAAAAAAAGAAGAAAAAAACAGTTATATAATATAATATATTAATAAGTAAATATATTAAAGATAGGGAAAGTAAAAGGTGTGGGAAAGCTACAGTAGTTTTCCCACACCTTTTAGAGTATTACTTAGTATGCATGATATAAAAAATATAAGAAAAGGTATTGAAAAACACCCACCTTCCAACCATCCTTCTGGCGCATTGAGTGCTCTAACATTATAATCAAGAAGTTGTGTACAAGGTCCTCTATGTCTCCTACACTAGCCACGTTAGAATCTTTGGTTGCACTCATCTGAAAACACAAGTAATGCAATTAAAAACACAAAATGAATAAGAATAATCAAAGTATGACCCCAAAAGTTTGCAAGATAAATATAAAAGCTCTCAATTAAATATAAAATGTTCTTATCATAACTAGGTGTCATGCCCCTTACAAAATAACATTTAAGTATAAAATCAACAAAATAAATCCAGAATGATGTCAGGTTATTTTACCTCATAATTAGAGATTAGAATCTCTAGAAGCCACTCAGGCCATTCCTCCATTTTTGTCAGACTGCTTCTGTTTTCTGGATGACTGCAAGCCAAAAACAGAAGATCCTGAAATCATATAGAATGCAGCAGCTCAGAAACTAAAAATACAGAGGACCTTGATCAGGAAAACTAGAAATGTGAGGTTAAAAAGAGAATTTAGACTGCATATTCAACTTATTTCATCAGGAAAACTATTTGTAAAGGGGTTTTGACATGGCCATTTCTAGCAATTCAGCACATCATGCATTACCTCGAACACTTGGTAAAAACATCTGTTGTAGAAATAAGAATCCACAAAATAATTATGCATCAACATGTTGACTGAAATAAAACGGAACATTTACCTATACTCCTGTTAGCTGATCAGCTAGGACAGTGGAAAAAAACACTATAGGATGCAAGAGCAAACCCACTGAACTATATTATGGAGAACCAAGAAATAGAATACTAATGACAGTTATAAGCCTTCAAGTTCCTGCACTACAGTATCTTCCAATATCTAAGTTCCAAAAACTAGAGAATATGTTGTTCATTGTTAAATCTTACCGTCTAAATGGTTATTAAAATAATGTATTATAGGGAGCTTCTTGGCTGTCACCTCATTTAATAAATGAAAGATAGCATCTCGCACCCACTTCTTTCATATTTGAAATGCAATAAAACTAGCACTCCCTTACAATAATCCATATCTGGTGTCCACCTTTAGTTCTCCAATTATTTAAAGAGACATAAACTATTACTGTGTTTTCCCTCTATTGGAAACTCTTGTATAGTAGGGTAGCTAAAGGTAAATTTGCAAAAGCATATATAACCTCATAGATCAACTTGGGTAGCCTTTATTAATAACAACACTAAGTTGACAAAAAAGTGCAGACTGAATTTCTGCACAACTTGGGCAATTATAAAACTTCATTCTTTTTCATTTATATACCAGAAATAAATCTGGTTCAACAATGATCTGAAAAGCAAAAAAAATGCCTACACAGAAATAACAGCACAGAAACATAGTATGTGGCACAAAAGGAAATACCTGCAATGCTTGGCTTTGCAAGGCTCTAGATGCATAAGGCAGAGACCGCAACAGAACCAACAGAAGTTGTGAATGTTCAAAGCGATGTCCAGAATCATAAAAGTTCAGCCCCTCCTCTGTTGAAGAAGCGTTAATCTGAAAAGTACAGAGGAGTGATTTACAAGATTTGTTTTGAAGTTTTGGTGAATAAAAAAATCATAATGAAGCCATCCATTTAGAGTTTTCAAGACATTTAAGAACATCAGACAATCTCATAATATCTCATTCACAACTTTAAATGTGCTTACTGACCACAGTTAAAACAACAATTTTACCTGATTCTAATAAAATATGGTGAAGCATTCACAACAGAAATAAAATCTACATTTCTTATGAAATACAACTTTATTTAACTACGAAACATGACCAAACATTTTGTTATGCATGCTACTGGTGGACAGATAGATACTTAGAATGCTTGTGATCAATTATCAAAAAGCAGTAATTCCAAGGCAAGAAGAGATATCAAGGTGCACCAGCAATGCAAACTACCAATCTTAGCATCACCCTTAAGCCTTGACTTTCTAGTGCAAAAAATAAGCACAAGTGTGTGCGTGTGTGCATGTGTGAAGAAAAGTCGTGCATGTTCCCTCAATGGAAAAAGTATGTAATATAGAATTATGGTCTCCTAAAGAGATATACTTCACTGCAGAAGGAGAAAACAAAATGGTAAGGAAAAACATTAGAGGATTTGTATTTGAAATCATAAGGAAACATTTACAGATTTTTACTTTGCAATGACAATAAATATTTTTGAAAAACAAGACTATTCATTAATAAACACATTCAACGAAATGGATGAGACCGGAAAAAAATACCGAGGCTGCCAATAAAGTTGTGTACACAGTGGTTGTCATAAGCCTATTCGGCGCTGCTTGGAAAGCCTTCTGTAGTGCAAAAAGTAGTAGAGAAACTTTATCATCAAACATTGTACCGCTGCCATCATGCAGGCCACCACCAAAAAAGGTGCTAGTAGTATCAGAGGGTGCATGTGAACCAAACTTGAAATGACCAGAAGTTACAAGGGCGCCTATTAGCCCAATGATTGCAACAACAATGCCATCACTTTTATCAACATTGTAAACATTATTCCTTGCATTATCAGCACTAATAGAAAGGCTTATACCACCCAAATTCTTAATAAATGGGTTTTCAGAAACAGATGACATCCTTTCAATTTTCATGCCAGGGGAAGAGGTGGCAGGACTGCCACCACCGCCACTATCTAAACATTCAGATTCATAATCTTGATCCAGAGAAGTCAAGTCCTTTTCCTTTTCATCATTCATTCTTCTTTCTGAAGTACCCTTACCAATATCTAGTTCAGTTTCTTGAACTTGTAAGCTATCATCACTCTTTGCCACTGATTCTGGAATGCTATCATCACTCTTTGCCACTGATTCTGGAATGCTATGTTCACCAGCTTTTGCTTCTCGCTGAAGCAGAACAAGAAGTGTTTCTATACCACCACATGTTATGAATGACTCTGCAAACATATGAGCTCTAGCTGTATTTGGTTGTACGACTAACCTGTAGATAAGATTCAAAACTCTGGCAACCTGAAAGAAGATGTTTTTGGCAGGAGTCATTTAGGATAGATTTATAAGCAAGTGGCCAGTGTTGAACACCATAAAAAATTAAAATGAACCGTATAATTTATCACATCAATACAGCAAGATTCTGCATGTATGAACCTTATTATTATTTTAAAAAAAAAAAAAGCAGACAAAGTTCACAGAGAAAACTCACATGAAGGCCATGTTAAATATAGGGAAATACAGACTGCTGAAATGGCTGATATACATTTAACATCATAAGCAAAACATAATGATCAATAAAGTAACTTTACCTGATTAGGTTGAGGGCAATCAACCATGAACCCAAGCAGACAACGGAGGTCATCTGTGGCCACTGCAGCAGATGCTGCTCCTATTAGAAGTTCTATGATCACTAAGAGTTCATCAACCAAAGCATTCAATTCACCCACTGGACGGGTTGGCTCTTTCGATGAAAAAGTATTCACAGAATCCTTCTCGATAACTGTCCAATAACATCTTCTGCAGCCATCAAGCAGCATCTGAATAGCATTGGCATTTCGCATCACCAATGACTCTGAGAAAACCATATCTGCTAGTGAGGACAGAAGCTTCTTTTGCAATCCATAGTTGCACAAGCTCCAAATTCTCAGATCCAGTAACAGCGTAGTGAAAAGCTGAACTTTGAGGGCATGATTATGCTTCTGGGACTGGCATAAGGAGACGATGGCTGCAACAAGTTCCTCATCTCCAACACCATTGCAATTCCCAGCATCCAATGAAGACAAAGTTTGGAGAAGATAATTTAAGATTTTTGAGAGAACCTCAGGCCCTCTAGTGCGGCACAATTCTTCATTGTTCCCAGGGTGTTGAATAGCAATGGAAATTATTCGGAATACTGGAGCAGCCAGAGTAGCTGTGGCAAAGGTTATGGGAACATTTCCTTGTTCTGGTTCCAGAGTATCTTTATGCACACTGCTTACTGCTAGAGGAAGTAAGGAAATGGGACCTCCATAAGCCAACGCCCACAAAGCCTCCACTGGTCGCATTCGTGTAGCAACATGGACTTGTCCAAGAACCTCAGCTGGCCGTCGGAGCATGCCTTATTGGACACAAATAGAAAAATTAAGAAGTAAAATATAAGTGACCAATTTATTCAGGGCATCAAACAAAAGAAAGCCCTCAACCATACACAAAAAGATATCAAAGGTTTTGTTAAAATTGATGCTGTAGCCCTCAACTAAAAAAATTCAATACTTCTTGTCAGGTCATTTAGAACTGAATCCAGCAATGAACAGGCAAACAAGATGGCAGACAATTTAAACTGGGCTTAACTGTTAATGATAAGAATAATAAAAAACAGAGGAAAGAGAAAAGAAAAGAAAATCTTCTAACTCCACTCGTTGAATTATTTATTAAAGTTAAAACATGAGGATTGGATAGAAATTGAGTGCAAAAAAAGATAGGCATAGCTGCACTATCAGGGGCATCTTCAGAAATGAAATCTTCTTTCAGATAACGATACAACGGGCACCATGGCATGTAGAAGATAAAGGAAAAGGAAATAATTCAATAATGTGCATACCTGCAGAACCAGAAGGAGAAGCATCGGGACAGAAACGCCCACTAAGCAAACTTGGGTGATAGAGAAGGTGAATTGACCCTCCAATCTCTGCATCCAAAAGTGAACTTTCTTCTGCCATTGTTCGAACGTGGTCATTTGTAGCTCGCCAAGGAAGCCCAGCAGCATTACCAAAACAAGGCAGCACATCCCCTCCTCTGGAAGCTAAGCGTGCCATCCTTTCAGGGCCAATTGGCTCCTTAAAGATATAAACAGGCCCCATCTCAGCAAATAAAGGACACTGCCTCCGGCGTCGTTGTAAACCAGCCATTGTAGGAGGAGGGTTTGTCCCAATGCAGCAAAATGCTAGTGGCTTGGAGATCCGAGGGAACTCAAAAGGACGAGTTTCATACAAGGATCCATCAATATACAATCTCAGTTCACTCTCTGTTTTCCCAATCAGTCCCTGCTTGTAAATATGCTCCAAACCAATAAAGTACCAGCATTGTGGCTTGAATGCATGAGTGAAATGCAAAGATGCCTTCTTTCCCTTTCCGCTACAACTTTCAACAACCAAAAACTGAGCATGAAAGTAAGCCTCTATGCCCTGGTTATCAGCAGACAAGAAACTGAACAGTCTAGGCATGTGGGTCGCCCCTTCACCAGCAAGTGCACTGGCAGCAGCTGCAGCTGACATAGCAGATGATTTTCCTGACTTGGCTGCTGCAGCAGCTGCAATAGCAGCTGCAGCAGTAGCTGTGTTCAATGTGTCGGCAAATGATTCGATATAAATCCATGTTGCAAATGCATAACCATTGGTAAACGGCCAACGACTCTCTCCTGGACCAAGTAAACCTGAGCTTTCACCATCAAACTCGAAAGTAGATGCTGGTCCCTTTGACTCCTTTCCACCCATTGCCTTCTCCAACACTAGCATTAAGCGATATGCCCATGAAGTAGTAAGCGTTCTTGTAATTACTTGCAACCATCTATGCAAATCAACAACATTAAGTGAATGACCAGCTAGGTATTGGATACAATAGCATAAAGGAGTCCCGTCCCATCTCATCTGTTCTGTTAACCCCCCAGCCTGAACAAAGATTTTCTCTGCGGTCCCCAAAAGTACTCCCAATAAACCAGCCATAGAGCACATGGCTCTGTTTCTAGTGCAAGCCCGTAATATGGCGAGCAACCCCCGCACCATTCGTGTCCTAGGGGACATGAAAACCTCACTGTCACCTACCCAAGGAAGGCAAGGAATAAGCTCACCTGCCACAATGGCTGCCCTAGAGTTCAGCATCACACTAGGAGGATTATGATCCTCATCCTCAAAACTTTCAACTCCACCCATTGTGGCCAAAAGGGAATCAACAACCAAGTAAGCAATGCCCTCAGCTTCTTCTCCACTTCCAAAACTCTCAACTCCACTGACAATGTTCTTCAGCTTGCCCAAGCTTTCAGGCTTTCCCATTATAGCTGAATCCACCAAATGCAATAACTCTGGGGACACATTTGGCATTGCAGCTTTTGGCTTAACCTTTTGCGGTGAACCAGTTGGCGAAAATCCATCAATAAAGTAACCAGAATCTAGACTGGTTGACGAGTGTGACTGCTTAATTGCATCACCAAATTGTGTCTCAGGCCCAGGGCTTGATGCAGAGTGATCATGTTGAATTTCCATGACAGAGGAAGAATCATATTCAACACCATAATTACTGTATGAATTCAGAGAGACTTCTCCAAACCTATCAAATGAGAATCTCTCACTCTCTGAATTCGATGACCGGTTAGAATTGATAATATTAGCCGGAAACTCACCAAAACTCTTTTCTTGATCTTTTAAAGACACCAGTTCAAACTGATCATCATCATCAGTATCTACAGAATCATCCCCATCCATAACCAGATTTTCATTTTCTATCTCCTCTTGACCACGACTAATCACATTTACATTCTCCTGAGGAGATTCTCCTACCCTAGCTTCCTCTACAAAACTATCTACTTCCTGAGCATCACGACTTTCTCCGATCTCCTTGTTTTCTTCTTCTTCTTCCATTTTCCACTTCTTTTAAAGACAACACATTTACCCACCGCACGCAAACCTATTAACCAAACAGAAGAAAATTCAAAATAGAATACCATTTCAAACCAATGCTAGACAATTTCAATACTACAGAACCAAAATAGCTTATACAAATTGCAAAAGAAATTAGCTCAAATGATTTTGAATCACTTAAATTCAGCGGATCTAGCTTCGAAATCACATACATTTAATTTAATAAATGAACTATATACACTAATCTGCTTTTTCACTTGAATAATCACAACAAGATCTCTTTAATCACCATGTAACCGATCAAGTAAGTCCCTCTCAAGAACAAAAATAACATTCAATATCAAAAGTTAGAAAATGAGATGTAAAATAAAATGACGAGGCTCAGATCAGAGAAAATCCCCAATGACAGACAAGAAATTGAAAATGTAATAAGAAATTGATCCTTACCTTAGAGAGAAGAAGCGGTCAGGTTCGATTTTGGAAAAGTAATGATTTTTAAAGGAAAGAAAATTAATTTTGAGAGGAGAGGATCGGAGAAGACGAAAGAGGAGGCGAATTGAACGCGCGAGAGATGATGGATTCAGCAAGCCCAGTCAATAACCAATGCAAGGTAAAGGGTTGTTAAATTAATTAATGACTTCATTATTAAGCTTATTTGGTTTTGAATTTTGAAATGTTTTTTTTTATGGGTGAGAAAATCTTTGTTTTGTCTTGCTTCCCGTACACGTAAAATAAAATAAATTTATACTACTGTCGAGCATGTAACAATCTTATAGTGTTTAAATTAAAAATTAAGAGCTTAAAATTTAAAATTACTATAATTTAATTTTAGGTTTTTAAAAAAAAAACCTTTGTTTTTGTTTGTTGGAAAATAAATTTATTTTAAAAAGTAATTTATAGTTTATGTTAAAAATAAATTTTTGAAAAGTAAATTATGTTTTGAAGTTTAATGATATCATGAAAACTAAAACATGATTTGTAAAATAGTTTTTAATGCTCATCTATATGAAATATAAGTTAAAAAATAATTTATTAACAATTTTTTTAAAATTTATTAAAAAAATAAGAGGTCAAATCTAATAAAAAAAAGTTGAATGAGGTAAAAAAAGTTAAAAAAAATTATTTTAAATAAAATAAATAATTATTAAAATAATAAAAACTAAATCTAAAAAGATTGAAAAATAATAATAATAATTTAAAAATCTAATTTCATAAATTATTTAAAATAAAAAATATATATATCAAAAAAGTAGAATTCAAATCTAATAAATAAAAAAATTAAAATATTATGAAATAAAATAAATATAATTTTATAGATTATTTTAAATAAAATAAATATCAAATTTAATAAATATAATTTTTTATAAAAAAAATAAATAACAATCAAAATAATAAAAATCAATCTTTATATAAAATTAAAAGTAAAATATATAATAATTAAAATATTGATAATCAAATTAGATATAATTAATAAGTAATATTTTTTTATATAAATTTTAGAAAGTGTTTTTTATTCAAAATAATATATATATATATATATATATATTTCTAAAATTAAAGTCAAATTTTTAAAAGTAATTTTCATTAATAATTTTTTTATGAAAAATAAATAAAAAAATAAAAATTATTTTTGATTAAATAAAAGACCTTAAAAAATACAAAAATATATAACCAAAAATTTCTAGGCTTTGGAGATGATGTTGAAAAAAAAACAAAGGCTCGAGAGTCCATGTTTAGGGCTTTGGAGATACGTTGAATAAAAGAAATAAGAAATAAAGAAACAGAGCTTTGGGAATATGGGCTGCCGGATTAGACACGGGGATCTACATGAATGAAACGAATGGGCTCCTGGGGCCTATTTATAGGTGTTAAATATGTGGGCTAAAAAAACCAAATATTACCGGGCCAATTCGTAAACGAAAACATAAAATTGGAAATCTTGTATTGTATTGAAAAAAATAAGTAAAGGAAAGAAAAGAAAATATTTTAGACGGTGCTTGATTTTCTTAGATGTACTCTAATTTTTTTGTGTCAAAGGTGATTATTAATTAATAGGTGCTTCACTGTCTGTTTGTTTATACTTTCACATTTTCTAGTTAATTTTTTTAGGGTACCTGCATTGTTAATTGTTTTAAACTTTAATCATTGATTTTTTTTCTTTTTAATTTAGGCCTTTAAAATTATGATATCATGGTTTTATATGCTGACATTTATTCCAGTTTGGTTTCTCTTACTTGCATTATGCATTGTCAAATATTACGATTTGGTATCTCAAGTTTTAATTTTCTTCATTAAGTGGTCCATGTTGTTTTAGATTATTACAGTTTGATTATAAATTTTGTTGTTTATCATGTTTTAGAGAGACGAGAGAAGGGTACTGAAAAGGTGAAGGAGAGAGAAAGTTCTATAATGACCAAACTCTCATCATCAATAATTTATATTTTGATGTGGATGGATTTATTTTTGAAAAAAAAGATTAATGAAAGTGATTTCAAACTTTAATCATGTAAGGAAAGGTAGATTAGAAAATATTAAAAAACAAAAAAATTGAAAAATTAAAATTAGATCCTAAAAGACATCCAAACTTTTAGGAGGGAGAGGTCTAAGCACAAAAGACTTTGAAGTTTAAACCCACATACACATGCCAGCCCATGCTTAGGCTTTTGGTTTAGGTTTGAATTTACTGTAAAATAATAATTTGGGTTATAAAAAAATATTCTTTACTAGTTAAAATTTAGAATTGAGCCTGGTACATGAAAAAATATTTTTTTCTAGTCAATTATTTTGTCTTGTTCAGCCATGAATATTAACAATCTATTCCAAAAGTATTTTTTGCAAATTTGAACAATATTTTCCGCACAAAAATTAAGATTTATAGCCACTATATTTAGATTTAATTCATGATTTATGATGGCTAATCAAAGATTAATAATTATAGGAATTTATTATAATTATTACCAGAATTAATTCTTTAATCTTTTAACTTTTAAAATGTACCGTAAAAATAAGGGTGAAGGAAGAGTTTCAAACAATTTTTTTTTTTCTCTCCAAATTTTAACACTCTTCCTCAACTCATTTTTAGTGTTTTTCTTATCTTTTTATGCCTTAGTTATCCTCTCAAATCTAGAGTTTAGGTTCACTTTACTGGAAGATAATTAAGCTCTTTTACTTTGATTCAAAGACTTTATTTATAAGTGTATATAAACTAAGGTGATTTTATTGGATATATGCAAATATCTTAGTTGTATAAGTGATGAACAATAAATTGTTAAAAACAAGTGATTCATCATTAATAATAACAAAAAAATTATTATTTTAAAGTATTTTAAAAAATAAGTATCGTTACAGAATTTACACAGTAAATTTTGAGCTTATTTTATTTTAAGCTGGTTTTGATCTATCCAAGATAACTCAAAATCAGGTAATATAGACGTGAAGGAAATGATTGCCAATATCCTTTCAAAATAAGACATTGAAAATTGATGAAAATTGTGTAACATATAGCTACTTTTCATGAAAAAGTTTTTATTTTAAACAATTTATGAGTTTGAAAATTTTGTCAAAAATTTTGTCATGAAAAGTAGCCATATGTTGTTCCACAATTTTACTCATATTTATATTTTTTGGTTTCGAGTCATCCTCACTAGATCAAAGCCAGCTCCAAACAAAATTAGCTCAAAATTTATTATGTGTAAATTTTGTAATGATACTTATTTTTTAAAGTACTTTAAAATAATAAATTTTTTCTATTTATTTTTACATTTTAAAAGTGTTTTTGAAAAAATTTAAAATTTTTATTTATTTCTTTACTTCAAATTAATATTTTTTCTTGTTTTTAGATTATTTTAATATGTTGATATTAAAAATAATTTTTAAAAATAAAAAAAAATATTTTAATATATTTTTAAATAAAAAATATTTTAAAAAACAAATATAAACCAACTCCAAAAAAGATCACAATTTCTTGTTCCATTAAACTGTGGCCCTACTTCCACGGAAGCAACAAGGTACAAAGTCTCAGCATTTGAGGCCAACTTCCCCTCTTCCATTAAACTTGTGGACACAATTCAGCAACAGGAACATGATATTGTCAGAGTTCTAATCAGAATGATAGAGTTCCTTTACTGTTTCAAGAAAATTAGCAAGTCATTAATTAGTCTTGCAACGCCTAAAATGTGTTTATATTTTTGACGCGAACCTTTAGGACTTCATACTCATAGTTAGGTCAGATTTAATGAATCTTACAGCTAGATCAGAACTTTGATTTTGTAACAGAGTGTTTGGTAAAATGTGTAGTGTATTTTTTAATAGGAAATATATTAAATGATATTTTTTAAAAAATATTTTTTATATTAATATATAAAAATATCTGAAAAACATTAATTTAATGTTTTTTTAATAAAAAAATTTAAAAAATAGATGACTGCACTGGACAATTTTTTTGGAGATAAACTACCGAATTTAAACCAACAAACAGAAGTACGATAAGAGCTGAGGAGCATAATTCGACGCGACCTGGCCCAAGGTCCAGGTTTCGGGTTTTAATCTGATCAATTTTTTTTAAAAAAATCAAAACAACAATATTTTGGTAAGAAAAAACAAAAAAAAAGTCAACAGGTTTGTGGGCGGATCTTGATTGGATCTTGCCGAGTCAACCAGGTTGCTGGGTCAACCCACCGGGTCACACCAGGTTTTTTCTTTTTTTTTTTTTAACTTAGTCCGGTTCTAGTCCCGGGTCAGCCAGGTCCTGGAATGACCCACCGGGCTAGGTTTCAAAACACTGCCGAGGAGGATACTTGCTTCGGCCTAGGGATTTGCCTTGTATTAACCAAACTGGTCACGGACAGCAACGGACATCTGTCATGTTTTTTAACTTTTACCGTCACCAAGAAAAAGAGCTAATGAGTGGCAATCATCTCTCATCCATCTAAAACATTTCACCTAAAATTTCATTTCATGAAACTGGATGCTTGTTGAAAAATTTGTTAAAACCAGTTTAATTAATGGACATATCCAGGATCAAATTAAAAGTGAAGTTCTCTTATTTTTTTAGAGTTAAAACTTTATTGTTATTTAATTTCCAACACAATTTTTTTAACACAAGATATTAATATGATTTAAACAAATTATAAGTGAATGAGAAATTGATCTCAAAGAACTTTTTGTTGGTATGTTTTTGTGAAATTGATCTGCAGCACATAGAGAGGAAGCTCTGCCACTAAACATTGACATAAATTTTCGTTTGTCAAAATTGGTGAGACTTGCAAGTGGCGAAGGAAGATACGAAAAAAAAAAAAAGCAGAGAAAAGAAAGAAAGAAGAGAAAGGGAGAGGAGAGAAAAAAAAATGCAAAGAACAAAGGGAGTTTCTTACTTTCATCCTTGCGTTACTGTGAGACGGGGAAAGCAGAACAGAGGAGAGGGAGAAAAGAGAAACCAAAGCTAAAACCAATAGAGAGAGAGGGACAAAGATGCAGAGCTAAACGCAGGAGATGGACACAAGCAGAGAATAGAGGGAAAAGGGCTAAATAGAAGAACACGAATAGATCAATCAGCACACCTTCAACATCGCTGCAGCTCCTTCGTTTCCGTATCCAGGTCTGTTATTCCCAACTTTGGCATGCATTCTTAATTGCATTGTTACTGTTCAAGTGAATTATAATTCACTTGAACACTAACTAGCCAAGGCACGTGTGAGGAAACTCATGCTTGTCTTTGTGCCCTGTTGGGTCATTGGTTTGGGCTAGTGACCCGGCTCGCCCTACTGGATTCAGCCCGGCCACATGGGCCGAGCTGGACCTAGCCCTTAAAAAAAAATGAGTGAGATTGTTGGTTTTTTTTCCATGTATTTATTTTATGGTTTGTTTTTGCATATATATATATATATATATATATATATATATATGCAAAAAATATATATATTTTCTTGTGTGTAACATATTTTGAACATTCCTTTTTCTGAGAAAATAAATATTCGAGATTTCAAAAAAAATGTGTTTTAGCATGGATTTCCTAAACACAAAAAAATTATTTTCTTGCATTTTGGATTTTACAACATGTTTGTAAATTCCAAAGGGTGTTGACCAATATTTCAAATATATAAAAATCTTATTTTGGGGGAATTCATCTTTATTCACCATTATATTTGGATAAAGCACTTCAAAAAGGGTTAATATCCAAAATATTATTGGGAGTAATTTGTTTATTCACTATGAATATTTGGATAAAGAAATCCCAAAGGGATTAATATTCAAAATATTATTGGGAATAATTTGCTATTATTTACTATTAATATTTTGATAAAAAAACCTCAAGTGATTAATATCCAAAATACTTTTCTAGGAATAATAAGTCATGATTATTTATTTAATCATATATCCTTGAAAGAAGCCTTGATTATAATTGAAGATATTTTAAATTTTGAATCCATGGTTTACAAGCCGTGAAAATATAAAATACTTAGGAAAAAAGGGGCTTCTAGAGCATCTTGAATTTCCTTAGATTTCTAACTTAGTTTTTTTTGTTTCTCTTTCCTACAATTTACGAGTCACGAACACTTGAAATATTAAACGGAAAAATGAGCTTTTAAGCACATTGAATTTTCTTAGATTTCTATCTTAGTTGTCTCTTAATTCATAAGCTGTAAATTTATTTCAAATCAAATACAGATTTCAAGATATTTGCACCGGTTTTCCTTGGCACTCTATAGACATATCTAAAGGTATGATCCATATTGCCAAAGGTTCTTTTTTTTAGACTTTGAACCTAAGTCTATTCATCATAGCAAACTCATCCTAGGAAAACTAATTAGAGAACACTAACACCATAGCAATCATAAGACAAATCAAACACCAAACAGCTTATCTTAGGGAGGACGTATTATGGATGCTAAAATCTTCCTTTTACGCAACCAGTCCTTTATCTTATAATATCTAAAAGACCAGTTAGAGTTCTTAGTGATCATAATACTAGATAGCGACTCTTTTTTCACAAAACTAAGATCTCAAAATCAATCCCCACTCCCGATAAGGGTCACCGCTATGTCAAGCTCTAGCGATGGTGTGACAGGTGGAATTGATACTGTTAATGTCATCTATCCCTTTTACAATTGCCAATGGCATTGATTAGGTAAATTCTTCCGTCAAAATAAGACATTGAAAATTGATGAAAATTGTGGAACATGTGGCTACTTTTCATGAAAAAGTTTCTATGTCAGACAGTCGATGAAGACCAGCAGGAAGCAACGAGGTAGAAATTAGTCTCTGCATTTGAGGCCATCTTCCACTCTTCCATTAAACTTGTGGACACAAATCAGAAACAGGAACATGATACTGTCAGAGTTATAAGAGAACATGATATTGTCACGGTCGGCAAAGAACATCAGCCATGTTTTTTTTTTTTTTTTTTTTTAACTTTTACCGTCACCAAGAAAAAGAGCTAATGAGTGACAATCATCTCTCATCCATCTATAACATTTCACCTAAAATTTCATGAAACTGGATGTCTGCTGGAAAGTCTCGGCGGTGGAGGGAAGCGTGTGAGTGAGGTGAAAAAAACTTTTTCCTTTCTATCTAATATGAAAGGGGTACACGGTTTAATGTTATTTGATTAATTATAAAGAATATCGTTTTGTTATTTAATTAAAAATTATGATACTTAAAAACACTTTCATATTAGAGATGCTTTCATTTTTTGTGTTATATATATTATTTATGCTTGATAAAATAAATTAAAAATAAATAAAATGATAAATAAATAAATAAATAAGGTGATAAAGCTAATTTCTTTAGTAAAAACAAAAGATAAATATAAATATAAATGTTTTATTTTACATGTTTTGATTTATTTTATGTTAGAGGCTAATTCACGTTGTTAATAAAAAAAAAATAGATTTTGTTTTTATAATTAGGCTATTAAAATATAACTCATTTATATCAAATATAAGAGTAAAAAAATTAAAATTAAAATATAATAATCTCTTTAAAGCATTATGAAATTAAAAAAATCATTTTAAAAGATCAGTAACTATTAAAAAAAAGTTAAGAAAAACAATTTTAAAAATAAAAGAGAGGGTATTAATCAATATTTAAGTAGAAAACATAAATGAAAAGAAAAGGAGGCAGGCCCACACACATGACTGGCCAATAAAGTGCCCGAACACATCTATGCTTGAAAGGCCAAGCTTGCTAATGCAGGCGGTAGCTCGATAAGAATAGCAACAAGCATCAAAAAAAGAGAATTGACCAAAATAGGGTTAAAACACAAAGAACCATAAAATCTTATTTTTATTTTCAAAATATTAAACTGATTAGTTCTTCCTCCATTATAAAAGGTTTGCAAGTCTTTATATAAGCCTGAAAATGCAATAAAAAGGTAAAAAGAATCAGAATCCTAACAATCTTTTCCCAGCCCCTCACATTCTTCATCTTTTCTTAATCATTGATTCTCAACTTTCATTATCTCTTACATGTCGTCTTCAATTGTTCCCATCAAGCAAAAGCATCGATCCTTCAATCTAATCACAATTAATTTTATTCACATCTGTTCGGGAACCTCTTTGTATTAAAATAAATTGTTCCATCTCATTCAATAAATTTATGAACTCTACTACTTATAAAGTTCTATCAAATTCATAAATCTCTAGTTCCTTTTTCTTTTAAGATCAAAAGGTTGTTTCCTATGCGCTTACATTTGGAATGAGTTTATGATACTATATAAGGATCCATGGTCACTTTCTTCCTATCCTTGTTCCTGTAGGTCCTTTTTTTTTAAGTAACGAGTTAATTCTAAAATTTATCTCTGCATGTCCTCTATCGTGAGCTTCTAAACTTGTCCTAAGAACCCCCTAATTCCTTCCTATCAGACAATGTCTCACTTTTTATCGTCTTCCCACTATGGTTGTTTAGCAACATATATTAAGAAAAAATGACCTAGAATTGCAACCCATAGCAAACAATAACCTAGAATCATTAGGCTACGATACAAACTAATGCAGGCAAAAGCACGAAATGGATAACAATAAGCATATAAAATAGAAAATTGGTTGAAATAGGGTTAAAACACAAATAACCCTGAAATCTTTTTTTATATTTCTAAATATTAATTTGATGATTTATGCCTCTCTAGGAGGCTTACATGTCTTTATACAAGCCAAAAGCTGACCTTAACAAAGTAGAGAAAATCAAAATCCTAAAATAAAAAATAAAGATAGCTAATAATCATAAAATTTAGAAAAAAATAGCAAAACTGAATAAAAACAAAATCTTTATAGCCTAATTTAAGGAGAACTGTGTAGTGGATGAACTAATAAAAATGTAAACCTAATCCAATGATAGGATCAAAAGATAAGGTCTTTTTTAGCCAATATATCAGTATGGCATAACAAAACCTTATTTTGAGCCACTGATCCTTAAAAGCATTTGTTAGGCTATACACATAGTTTGTTTATGACAAATACCCACCTAGTTATGGCAGGTCTCCATAAAACTACTCACAACCCTGAATTTTTGCTAGTTCAGCTACATCTCCCATGTTTGGAATATATTTTTTTTAAAGTTTTCCACTTCACTTCTTTTTTTCTTTTCTTTCTAAACAAGCAATTGGTTATCTACTGGACTGCTTTTCAATTACCTTTAGTGATCACAAAAACATAGTTTGAGTTTTGGAACCATCCAAACCTATTTTCTTCATCATTTTCACTTGAAAACACCATAAGAGTTTAATAAACTCATTAGAACCCCAAAAACTCTCTAATCAGTTCAAAAAAAGTAAAAATCAACTAAATAACAAAGAACTAATAAACTCGTATTTTGGAATGGTTATAGAAAAACACCACTTTCATTAAACTATTCTCGATAATATGAACTCATTAATACAAATATTGGCCTTTTTAGTGGCCAAAATATTTTTAACCACTCATTTTCTCTCTCTTAGATTTTTTTTGATAACCTTTTCTCTTCTCTCTCCATATCCATGAACCAAAACATGAAAAAATGAAGTTGGGCATCGAAACATGAATCCCAAAAATAATAGGGATAAGAAGATAAGAAAAAAAAACTTCAGGGATTAAATTGAAAGTTTTCATGCAAAGATCTAAATGGGGCATGTTTTATTGTTCTTTGTCAAATGTTATCTTTTTTTTTAATTCCTATCTTAAACTTGCAATAAAATGTGATTTTATAGAACCGACAACCAACAAATCTTCGAATATTGGAAAATAAAAGAAATGTAAAAAAAAATGGTAATATAACCTTTGAGGATTGAATTGCAAGTTTTAAAAGCTTGATCAACAAAAAAGAAACTCAATTGTTCAAGTGAACAGGTGAGTCCACAATGCATTGCATTGTGAGGTGTGCTATATATACAACACACACACACACACACACACTTCTTTCCCTCAATTGGCTTTGGAACATTGAAAGGATATGCTTCAATTTTCTACCAATAGTTCACTTTGTATGGACAATCCATTCAAGGATTAATCATATTATTTGAACTAATTACTCTTAATTAATGTGTTCTCCTATGCTTTTTTCCTAATTTGTCTCTTTATTAAAAAATGATTATTTCTATAAAGCCTTCGACTCAGTCTTTTGGGATTACCTAGATGATATCATGGGTTATATGGGGTTTGGCAAAAAATGGAGAAGCATGATTTATTAACATCTTTCTTCATCAAAACTATTGGTTCTCATCAATGGATCTCCTTTAAAAGAATTCTCTGTTTGGCGAGGACTATGTCAAGGAGATCCGATTTCCCCCTTTCTGTTTGACATAGCTACTGAGGGCCTCTTGGTCCTTTTTTAAAAGGCATCTAAGGGGAACATTCTCAAAAGGCTACAATTCGTATCAAGAATTTTCCTTAGCCACTTGTAATATGTAATATGCATATGACACGTTAATATTCATCCATATAGATATTGATTAGTTAGTTTAAGTCAAAAGAATTCTGAGATGGTTTGCTCTGAGTTCAGGCCTATCAAAGTTGACGATCACTTATGCTTGCATTTGGCTATGTCTATTTTTGCAAATCATACTCCCTTCCAAGCAAATATCTTTGCATGCCACTAGGAGCCAATTCATCCCGTATCTCCACATGGAAGCTAGTGATAGAGAAGTTTCGTAAAAGGCTTCATATGTGGAAAGAGAGATTATTAAGCATGGCTGGACGTCTTTGTCTCATTAAAAGTGTCCTTAATTTCCTGCCTTTATATTTTATGTTTGTATTCATGATGCCAAAAAGGGTAGGCAGGCTTCTTTCATCCATCCAAAGATGTTTTTGGTGGTGTGGATGTACCAAACAGAGATCTTTCTGCAAGATCCAATGGAGACTAGTGATGCGCGATAAGAAACAAGGTAGCCTCGGTATAGGCTCCTTTTTATCGAAAAACAGAGCCTTGCAACTAAAATGGATTTGGAGACTATCTTCCCTAAGCATAAGTTTATGAAAAATGATTATCTCTTCGATGTATAATCTAGCTTATGAGAATGAGATCCTGATTTTTTGTAACCAACCCTCCAAGATCTGAAAGGATATTATGTCCATTGTTCAAATCGATGTTCTTCATGTATTCATGAATCATTGCAAATTCATGATCGGGAATGGCAGTTTAACATCCTTTTGGCTAGACAACTGTATTAGTGATTGCCTTCTTAAAACAGCCTTCCCTAGGCTACATCTTTTGTCTTCCTCTAAATCTGTTTTGGTGGCTGACATGGGTAGATGAAGCAATGGAATCTAGCTCTAGTTCATGCAATGGCGCAAACTTCTATTTCATTTTGAACAAGAACAACTATCACTTCTATCATCCTTCCTGGATTCCAAGCCTTTTTTCTACTGTAAGCTGGATAAGAAAATCTAGACTCTCAACAACGATGACCTCTTCAGTGTAAAATCTTGTTCCAAATTGATGGACCGGTTGCTTTACGGTGGTGCCAAACCATTTCAATCTTCTGTTTCGATAAAACTAACCCCATCAAAAGTGCAACTTTTCCTTTGGCTCCTTGTCCAAAACAAAGTAACCACAAAAGATTTTCTATTTTAGCATGACTACCTCACCCTTTAGGAATCAATATGCGCTTCCTGCAATAAAAGCATGGAATCCTCAAGTCACCTCTTCATTCACTACCATTTCACTTGGGATATATGGATGAAACTGCTTTTTAATTGGGGTTTTTGTAGTTTTTTTCCAAAATCTGTTGACGATATGTGTTACTAATAGTCTTTCATGGTTAAAGGCAAGCAACAACATCTCTCATGCCAGCTTCTTTTCTCATGTGTTGTATGGAATCTTTGGCTATATCGGAATGACATCATTTTAATGAATATGTTTCTCCATGGGGCGCCAAAGTATTGCTTTATGGGTGAGGCTTGATTCCAGCTCTTTGGAGCTTAATATAGAGAATGTTCAGTCGATGATTTCATCGGAAAAAACCACCCCGCCTAAACCTCTATGTCAACGACCCGTCTTTTTTTTTTTAATTTTGAATTTTCCGTCTGTAATTCAGTCGGTTACTACCGACGGATAGTGTTCGTCGGTAGTTACCGACTGAATTACGGACGAAAAAAGTTTCGTCGGTAATTTCGACCTTAAATTATCGACAAAAATATTCCATCGGTAAATCCGTTGCTATTAAGCGAATTTTTAGTAATAGGAGGAGCCGGTTTCTCATGTATTTTTCGTCCCCCTAATTGTCGCGCTCCCCTATTTCAAAGTTGCAGCATCTTTTATGCTTTCTTTTCCTCTACTTGTTCATCTAATGTAAGTTAGGCTATTATATTTGTAGCCATTTTCTTAATAAAACTTTTGACTATTACAAAAAAAAAAACAAATTCTTCTGGCCAATTAATCTTTATCAAACTCACTATTTTTTTTAATGTATTTACACCTAAAATAAATATATAAGTATTAATCATAGAAAACAACAATGATTTATGGTAAAATTGATCAAGAGAATAACTGAATAAAAAAATCAATCAAGCTAGAGAAGTTTTTGATTGACTAAGAGAGTTGAAATAACATTTGATCAAGTAATCAAAAGTCTTGATCGAAGAGAAAATGATTGATGAATAAATTTCAAACATGCGTGGATAATTAAAAGAAACAATTTTATTCAAAATGAAAAATCATATGATGAGAAGTTTAGTTTATTTTTTTTCGTATTGAATAATGGTAAATGTTTTCTTAGAAACGTGAAGAGCATTTATAATGATGCAGAAACGTGAAGAGCATGTATATTGATATGCATGCCTCTGCCTGCAATGGTGGCGGATTCCCTTGCTAATTGTTTCCCTAAGGAAGGGTAGACGTGTCATTTCAACCAAGGATGCAGTCTATATTAGTGATGGTGCATATTCAATATTGATTGATGATTTGGTTCACGTGATACATCCTATTTATTTATGATATCAAAAAAATAATTCAATTAAAAAACTTAAAAAATTAAAAATTTAATTTAATTTAAAAGAAAAAATAGAATGAATTTTTGCAAAAACTATAATGAGAGTATACTTTTAATCAAAAACTTAATTTTTTTATTCATGGACTTCTTTTTTTTTTTATGAAATAATGTTTTTTTAATGAAAAGTATTATTTTTTAAATAAAAATTTATTATGATTGTGAAAGCTAGTTTTATTTTAAAAAAATTGAATCTATTATTTTTTATCATCTATATGGAAAAGATTTAAGAACAATAAATCTAAGAAAACTATATAAAAAATACAATAAAAAATAAAAAAATAAATATTTTATCCTTATTAAATATCAACAAGTAAATTATTTTAAAAATATTTAATATTAGGCTACTAAATAATTATTTATAAAGCAATTGACAATATTATCTTAGAAAAAACCTTAATCTTCTTTAAAACAATGAAAAAAATTGGATAACCACTTAAATGTTATATTAATAAATTGATTTAAAAAGATTTTTTTTATTACAAGTAGAAAAATAAAAAAATACATGGATATTTATAAAAGATTAGATTCATATGCTATTATTTTTCCGATATTTTTTCAACTTTTCAATCATTTTTGAATGATTGAAAAGTCAGTAACTTCAAATTCACAAAACATCCTAAATTTTTTAATAAATCCATTTCAACCCCCACCCCCCAAAACAAAAAAAACTCTATATATTAGTCAAGGTGCGTGCAAGCTGATCCGGATATCCATGTTAATTAAAAAAAAAAAAACCCTATATATGCATGCCTCGAGCACATTGTAGACAGGAGATAAAGAGAGGCCATAAGAAAATATCAGGCAATGGAGTACCTTTTTTACCTGCTACTAATTTCTTTAACTTGGGCATGTCTATACGTGCTCAACGCATCCGTTCTACTTCGCCGGAAGTCCGGTTGCACCGTCCTCCCACCTGGCCCTCGCCAATTGCCGATAATTGGAAACATATTAGCCCTCGGTGACAAGCCCCACCGAACACTTGCTAAACTCTCACAAACTTATGGACCTTTAATGACCCTCAAGCTTGGTAGGATAACCACAATAGTCATCTCCTCTCCGAATATTGCCAAAGAAGCATTACAGAAACATGACCAAGCCTTGTCTAGCAGAACAATTGCGGATGCTCTTCGTGGACACCACGAAAACTCAATCTTATGGTTGCCTGCGTCGACTCATTGGAAATTTCTCAGAAAACTCGCTGCCACACAAATGTTCACTCCGCAAAGGCTTGATGCCAGCCAAGCCCTACGTGGAAAGAAGGTTCAAGAATTGCTAGAATATGTTCATGAAAATTGCAACAACGGACACGCTGTCGACATTGGTAGATCTGTTTTCACAACTTCCCTTAATTTAATTTCAAACACCTTCTTCTCTCTTGATATAGCCAATTACAATTCTGATTTGTCTCAAGAGTTCAGCGAACTTGTGGTGGGTGTCACGGAACAAATTGGCAAGGCAAATATTGCCGACTATTTCCCAGTACTTCGATTAGTAGATCCACAAGGTATAAGACGAAAGACGAATAATTATTTCAAAAGATTAACTCAAATTTTCGATAGTATCATCAACGAGAGGACACGACCTTCTTCTTCGGTTGCATCCAAGGCAAGCCATGATGTACTCGATGCCCTGCTGATTCTAGCCAAAGAAAACAATACTGAATTGAGCTCCACCGACATACAGGTTTTGCTTATTGTAAGTATTGAGATTAGATTATCTAATTGATAATTATGACCAAGTTTTTCTGCACACTAACCTTCAGTTCTGAAATTAATTATCTTCCGTGTTTACATCAGGATTTTTTCATTGCGGGCACTGACACTACCTCAAGCACAGTAGAGTGGGCCATGACAGAGTTATTACTGAACCCTGATAAAATGGTAAAAGCCAAAAATGAGCTCCAACAAGTCGAAGGACCAGTTCAAGAATCAGACATCTCCAAGTGTCCTTACCTTCAAGCAATAGTCAAAGAGACATTTCGGCTGCACCCACCAGCACCGCTCCTGCTGCCCCGTAAAGCCGTATCCGAAGTAGAGATGCAAGGCTTCACGGTGCCCAAAAATGCACAAATACTAATCAATATTTGGGCAATAGGAAGAGATCCAGCCATATGGCCAGATCCTAATTCGTTCAAGCCTGAAAGGTTCTTAGAATGCCAAGCTGACGTGAAAGGAAGAGATTTTGAGCTAATTCCATTCGGAGCAGGAAGAAGGATTTGCCCTGGATTGCCTCTGGCCCACAAGATGGTGCATTTGACGTTGGCATCTCTCATCCACTCTTTTGATTGGAAGATTGCTGATGACCTGACACCAGAGGATATAGACACGAGTGAAACGTTTGGGCTTACATTGCATAAGAGTGAGCCTCTCCGGGCTATACCCATGAAAACGTGAACTTGTTTCTTAATTTACAATGTTACCATGGCCTCCGGGACGAGGTATGAGATATTATTACGTTCTATATATTCCCTTTCCTGGATTTGGACAGGGTACGCCTTGTAACTAACCGGGAGAACTGTTTCCCGGAATTAGAAATATAAAATAAAAACAGAGCTGTCCAAACTTTATTGACTCTGATAAGGAGGTGTTGACTCTGATATTTTCTGTTGTGTTTATGGGTTTCTGGCCTGCTTGCTCTCCCTTTTTCTACTGTCTCCTCTCTCTTTCATTTTCTTTTCCTTTCATTAGCTTATCTCATGCTTACTCTTTGATTATTCGGCACAGAAATCATAGTGCATTGCCCATCGCTTGTGGATTTTTTTTTCTTTTTCATTATCGCTTGAGCACTTCCGTTATGGTTGTTTCGGCAATTCTATTCTTCTCTCTAATGATTTTCTTACCTCATTTTCTTTTAAATTTTCTCTGCTTTCTATAAACACCCTCCATCATGGATGGGTTTAGTGTTTTTTTTTAGGATCCATGCTCTCTTTTTCATGGTCGGACAGTAATGGATGTTTGGGGAATTGTTTGAAGGCTAGATTTCAAAGATTTTAGATTTAAGACTCCATTTTAGTGGCTAGATTTAATGTAGATTGGTGGTTTTAGATGTTAATTGGATGATAATTCATGAGGCTGGGTTTCTTATTTTGAAGGATTTTAAAAGTTTTTGTTGGAATCTAAGTTGTTTATTGGAAATTTTATGATGTTTAGTGGTATATTCTGTGATTTATTTTGATAAAAGAGAGTAAAGAGAAATTATAGAAAAAATATTTCTATCATTTTTTATAAATCTTGATTTTATTTTCTCTCTTCTTTATTTATTTGTATTTGTTTTTTTAATTAAAAAAACATCTTATTATTGATGGTGTAGTGTATCATGTGAAACAAGCTTGTATGAAAAAACATCATTTGTAGGTTTTGTTGCCTTTTTATGCTTGTAGCAAACAATGGGAGACAATTTGACAATATAAAATTTAAAGCTTTCTATCAACGATTGTGTTAGTATATATTTACAGCAAATAATTACACGAGAAATTAACTTTCTCCATGTGTGTGTGTGTGTGTCAAAATGCCAACCACAAGAGGTGCTTAAATATCCCATGATTTGTAAATATCGCTAACTACATAAGCTATGACAGAATAGCAAAAAAGTTCACGTTTTATCCTCGGATTTGATATGGAAAATAGTGTTACACACAGCCAACTTTTGAATTTCTTCTACGATAAACTATGTGATTAATTATTTTCCCTGTTTCTAAGAACATGAAATTCAAACATCACACAGTCTGGGTAAAACATGGTCTGGGGTGGCTGGGCTGCTTAGTGGTCCAGTGAAGGAGCTGGAAGAAACTGCAGAAGCAACTGTGGAAGCATGGAGTACTGGGCAGAGAAGCCTACGCAGGTGAGGGCAATCAAGGCTTTAGCAAAAGGGTTTGATTTGAGGAGTGATTTCAGATTGAAATTTGAAAAAAGAACGAGCAGTAATAACGAAAGGAAGGTTGTGTTTCTGAGGGCCTTACTGTTTCCAAGTAACTAAATTTATCTCAGGCATTTCATCAAATAGAAGCATAGCATCCATCACCTGAAACCCCGATTTAAAAGAGCAGTTTGTACATAAACATGACATTAAAAACCCACTTTGAATGTAAGACCATAAAGAAAATCACCAGCTAGTGGTGGTGGTGGTGGTGGTGGAGGCTTAAAACGACCATACTCATCCATCCTTGGTAATTCTAAAGCCACTACAGCACCACCTCCCACCTTTTTCTTAAGAAATGAGACACGAAACACTGGTAATTATAGCTTTTAGGCTGTTGGCCCCACCTTTTGTATAATTATAGAAGGGCTATAAAACCTGGGATTCAGCTCGATGCTCCTTAAAGCTACACTTGATTGTTTATAAGGTTGTAGCTTAAGAAATACTTGATCTCTTACTTGAAATTCCCTTTCGAACCTGTTTTTGTCTGTGATCTGTTTCATTCTATGTTTGGCTGCCTCAAGTTGAGTCTTTAACACTTGATCCATGTCGAATCTTTGTTGAATCATATCTTTCATAACAGCTACTACAGTAACTTCTTGTGTAATTAGCTCTCTTCTGGGAGGATGATAGCCATACAAGGCTTTGAATGCATGGACTCATCCTTATAGAATTATGATAACATCAATATTGCACCACCACTAAGCTAATCATAGCCAATAAATTCATTTCTTAGGATTATGCATAGTTATTTATCTCAAGTAAATCGTCAAACCCAGATTGGCTTGCTTAGATTGGCCATTAATTTTGAGGATGATAAGAGAAGCTTATTAGCAGCTTGACCCCTAAGGGAGCTCTGATCTATTGAAATTTCAATCTTCTTTTTGTTTTTCAGTCCAGATTCGTCCCTTCTCTCTACTGTTGTGTTTTATTGATGATACTGGTTGGAAATAATTTTACAAGATCTAAAACTATTGTATATCATCTTCAACTCCCCCTAGCAGATCCACAAATAGATCTCTGTAGAGGGAGTTTTGCTATGTTGAAGCTTAATGTATGCTCTTGTTTTTCAGCCTAGGTATGTCTTTTCTCCTTACTACTGCGTTTTAGAGATGCTACTGGTAGGAGAAAGTTTTACTACGCCTGAACCTACTACATCCCTTCTTAGATTCCTCACTAGTACTGTCATAAATAGATTTTTGTAGAGGGAGTTATGCTATGTTGAAGTTCAATGTCTACTCTTATTTTTTCTTCACAGTTAGTTGCTACTTCTACTGCTTGTAAGGGCTGTTTTGTGATGATTTTAGAGTTGTCTTGAGGTGACTTGGAAATAGAATTTTCTAGTATAGAAAATGGTTGCTTAGATGATGTTTTAGTGGTTGAGGCTTTATATGGTTTGGGTTTGTTTTAAGCTGTTTTTGTTGGAGTTTTCATGTCTGGGAGGTCTGTTAATAGCAGTGTTCATCTCTGTCCAAGCTGCTTGTAATGGGTTTTGTGTTGCTTTTATAGGATTAATGGGGAGGCTTTAAGACTTAATGACTTAAATGAAATCTCGACCCTTAATGTTGGAGCATATATCTTAGTCATTCACTGAAGTTAAGGATAAATGTTTGTCCTGCTGTGCAACTCAAAAATGGAGGACCAAGGCTATTTTTGCAGTCAAGACGATGCTGAGTTTGTTTTTTAGAGAGAATCTACATGTGTTTATAGTGACTTTAAAGCTAGAATTTTAGCCAAGAGTGAAGTACAAATACCATGGTATAAGTTGACATAAACTTTGTGTGGTATGGTGAAAGGATGGGGTAGAAATTAGGGCTGAAAAGTGAAAACTTCGTCATCCTTTTCTCTTGTTTTAATAGGAAGAAAAAAAATGAATAGTGAAATGTTTTGGCCATTCTAGACAAAACGGAACGGAATTGACAACCTTGGTAAATATAATGAACTCCTTCTATTCTAGATTAATAATGATTTCAGATAACAGTTCAGTTATTTGGAATCTTTTCCATATATACGCTTCCAATTGTATATCTTATATTCATAACACTAACCAATCTGAACTTGAACACTATCAGACACCTGTAGATGGAGCTTTGCTTTGTTGGAGTTTTAGTTTTCTTTTTATTTTTCAGTCCAAAGTTATCCCTTCTCACTACTGCTATGTTTTAATGATGATACTAGTGGGAGATAATTTTAAAATGTCTGAAATTACTATATACCCTCTTGAACTTCCCATTAGTTGATCTATAAATAAATCTATGTAGAGGGAGCTAAGCTATGTGGAAGTTCAATGTTTGCTCTTGCTTTTCAACCTAGATATGTCTTTCCTCCCTACTACTGTGTTTTAGTGATGCTATTAGTAGGAGAAAGTTTTACAACGTCTAAAACTACTACATCCCTTCTTAGATTCCCCACTAGTAATGTCATAAACAAATCTCTGTAAAAAGAGTTCTACTATTTTGAAGTTCGATATCTACTTCTTCTTTTTTTTCACAGTTCCTAGTTCCACTACTTGTAAGAGATGTTTTGTGATGATTTTAGGGTTATCTTGGGGTGACTTTGAAATGAAATTTTCTGATATGAAAAATGGTTTCTTAGATGGTGTTTTAATGGTTAAGGCTTTGTACGGTTTGGGGTTTATTTTAAGGTGTTTTGGTTGGAGTTTTCATGATTGGGAGGTCTCTTAATGGCAGTATTTTTATGGCAGTGTTCATCTCAGTCCAGGCTGCTTGGGTTAGGATTTTGTATTGCTTGTATAGGATCAATAGGGAGGCTCTAAGAATTACGAATTAATGAGATCTCGACCCTTAATGTTGGAGAATATATCTCAATCATTCACTGAAGCTAAGGATAAAAGCGTGTCCTGTTGTGCACCTTAAAAATGGAGGACTAAGGCTATTTTTGCCGTCAAGACAGTTTTGGGTCTGTTTTTTAGAGAGAATCTGCAGGTGTTTTTAATGCCTTTAGAGCTGAAGTTTTGGCTAAGAGTGAAGTACAAATACCATGGTATAAGTTGACATAAACTTTGTGTGGTATGGTGAAGGGATGGGGTAGAAATTAGGGCTGAAAAGTGAGAAATTCGTCATCTTTTTCTCTTGTTTTAATAGGAAGAAAACAATGGATATTGAAACTATATATTTTTTTAAAATTTGGTCCCCAAACCTTAGGACGTTGCAGTGGAATTCCCAATCAGCCCTAATTTTTTGATTTCTTACAATTCCACCCTTGACATTATTTGATCGGACCCTCAAATTTATGCTTTTTTTACAAAGCGATACTTGATTTTAAAACTTTTCAATTTGACCTTCAAACTTTCGATTTCTTGCAATTTTATCTATGACCTCATCCAATTAAGCTTGGAAAAATTAAATTATCTCTAATACAATTTTAAACTGATTTTTTGTATTTCCAATACCGAAGTCGGTTCTTGTTCACAATAACATCGTTAATCTTCTGAGCTTTCTTCCTGGGGTTCCTCTTCCCTACATCGAGCATTTCTAACTATATTCTGGCATCTTTCGCAATTGCTTTTGCAATCGGAGTGAATTTACAGATCCACTCGATATCCTCCCCACCATACAAGCATATGAATTTCCCTTGCTCTATCTGCATTAGGAATTAATTAGTTGAAAAAATCATAAGTAATGTGTGTATGAGATTCCTATGCAACTTTCAGCTTGTTGTTTAGTTTATAAACCCGTTTCAAGTTTGGAAATTTGAATTCCTCTGCTATCAAATGTATGCATTAGATGATGCCGATAGAGAATTGAGATGAAAAGGGTATTTTATTTTCATAATATATGTATGTGAAGAGAGCAAAGCTATACCCAAGACAAGGATCATTGGATCAATGCTATCTACCAGTAACTCGATTTTCCAGGTTTATTCTTTCCAGAGTCCTTCCTCCCCTGAGCTAGTGAAAGGGAAAGCCAGGCTCACCAAATCCACGTCATGGTCTTTTTTATTTTAAGCTAAAAAAAATAGATCATTGAGAATAAAAGTTGAACCTTTTATTTTAATTAAGCGAATTTGGTTGGATTGAGAGGACGGACCTAGGGAGCAGGGACCATGAGCGGGTTGGCCGACTGATTTTTCCAATTTAAACCAAAAAACAGGAAGAGGGCCAAAAGGATACCTGCTTTGCTTTGCTTAGGCCTTAGGACTTGCCTTGTGTTAATAGTCGGCAAAGGACATGATGCGAACCTCGTGATCGCGTGGTCACGCAACCCACAATCAAGATTGAGATCTGATCCCGGAAACCGAAATAGGTCTGATAGGAGTGTGACACAATGAAAACCTGCCCCAAGGCACCAACACTATTGGAATAAGTAGAATGACGCCATGAAGCCAGTTAATCTTCGATAAGTCAGATTCAGTTCGTTCAAGAACTGAAGAATGCAAGAATCACTCTCACACGTTAAAACTGAAAAATTCAGAATAATATTCATCCAAGCTGCTGAAATTTTGGCCTACATGAGTTTAAATAGTTCTTGAAAAGTTAACCCTAATGGACCCCTTATGTGGACTTATATGAGGTCCACTCAAAAATGGCCCAAAACCCTAAATTGAAAAGCCCATAACCTGATCCAAACAAGCCTTGGACCCTAGCTCAAAACAAAGTTTTAATTAAGCCCAAACATGAAAGAAAATAATAAAAATAACTAATCTATCATTAAATACCACCAGCTCTTCTTTCCTTGTGTAGCTAGGATGAATAAGGAATCCTTATAAGAAAAGGATTCCGAAACATTAATGAATCACTGCCACATTTGTAGATTATATTGCAGCTCATTAAAGATTCTTGTGGAACTAGGAAATTCCCAAAATGAGCTTCCATATCCTTGTAGGAAAAGAATCATAACCAAATAGGAAGTCCACAAGTCAAATGGAAGTAAATAACAAAATCCGTACAGCCTCCATTGACCAGTATTGTGGTTCCTTCCTGAACTCCGATTGACCTGAATTTCTAACCCAAGGTAGTAAGATATGTATGGAGAGTCCACATAAAATATTAACCCAATCCAACAGTCGGATTGAGAATTATGACTGTTGCCGTAAACCTGGACTGTTGCGCTTTTTACGCCAAAATCCGAATCTGACCTTACTTGGGTCGTATCACAGGGCTGAACCATATCAGGACACCATTCACGTTCTTAACTATCGTTGTCGTTGATAACCTGCTAATGACAATCATCTCATTTTTAGATTTAATTCCATGATTTATTGTGGTTAATTAAAAATTATTAATAATAAAAATTAATTATGATTATTATAAGAATTAATTATTTAACCTTTTAAGTTTTAAAATTCACTATAAAAATACAAGTGAAAGAAGAGCTTTAAACAAATTTTTTTTCCTTCAAATTTTAGCACACATTTTTTCAACTTATTTTTAGTGTTTTCCTTAATTTTTATGCTTTAATTATCTTCTAAAATCTAGAGTATAGGTTAACTTCTTTGAGAAATAATTAAGTTCTTTTAATTTGATTCAAAAATCTTATTTATAAATAGATATAAATTAAAGTGATTTTGTTAAAATCTTGAAACATGTTGTAAATATCTTAGTAATAAAATTTTAAGAATAAATAATTCATCATTAACAATAACAAAAATTTTATTACTTTAAAATACTGTAACAAATAAATATCATCCCTCGTTTAATTTAAATATATATATATATATATATATTATTAAAAATTTAAATATTGATATTTTTATTATTAGAAAATCTAAACATAGTAAATTTTGAGCTAATTTTATTTAGAGCTCACTTTAATTTAATCAAAATAACTTGAAATCAGAAAATATGAAGGTGAGTGAAAGGATTGCCAATATCTTGTCAAAATAACACATTGAAAATTAACGAAAATTGATGAAAATTGTGGAACATATGGCCCTACTTCATTGAAAATTGTGGAACCGGAGAATATCAATTTCATGAAAAAGTTTCTATTTCATGCAGGAAGCTACGAGGTAGAAATTAGTCTCAGCATTTGAGGCACTACTTTCACTCTTCCATTAAACTTGTGGACACAAATCGGCAACAGGAACATATTGTCAGAGTTCTAATCAAATTGATAGAGTTCCTTTACTGTTTCAAGAAAATTAGCAAGTCATTAATCTTGCAAAGTAACAAGAATTAATTTTTTTAACCTTTCAACTTAAAAAATGTACTGTAAAAATAAGGGTGAAGGAAAAGTTTCGAGGAAGTTTTTTCTTCTCTTCAAATTTTAACACTTTTCCTCAACTTATTTTTATTGTTTTTTTTTTTTTTTGGTAACCCGGGGTGTCCGGGCCAGCTTGCGCGCACCACAACTAATCCCCGGGCTCACTGAACATCCTGCAAGCCCAGTGAGCATGTAAGGCACCACGAGAATGACAGGCGTACACATAGAGGGTCGAACCCGGGACGGGGACGAAATAAGTCACACGATTGACCATAGCAGCTAGACCCTCAAATTTTTATTGTTTTTTTTTTTTTTTTATGTCTTAGCTATCCTCTCAAATCTATAGTTTAGGTTTATTTTGTTGGGAAATAATTGGGTTCTTTTAGTTTGATTCAAAGACTTTATTTATAAGTGTATATAAACTAAGGTGATTTTATTGGATATATTGCAAATATCTTAGTTGTATAGGTTATAAACAATAAAATTTTAATAATAAATGATTCATCATTAATAATAACAAAACATTTATTATTTTGAAGTATTTTAAAAGATAAGTATCATTATAAAATTTACACATAGTAAATTTTGAACTAATTTTATTTAAAGCTGGCTTTGATCTATCTAAGATGATTTGAAATCAGAAAATATGGACATGAGTGAAACGATTGCCAATGTCTTGTCAAAATAAAACATTGAAAATTGATGAGAATTGTGGAACATATGGCTACTTTTCATGAAAAAGTTTCTATTTCATTCAATCAATGAGTTTATTATTCTATTTATTTTTGTATTATTAAAATAATTTTAAAAAAATTTAATTTTTTAAAAAAAATTTCTTTATTTTAAATTAATATTTTTTTAGTATTTTTAAATCATTTTGATACTCTAATGTCAAAAATAATTTTTTAAAAATAAAAAAATATATTATTTTAATATATTTTCAAGTAAAAAATATTTTAAAAAATATTTTAAAAAACAACTATTAACTAAAAAAACAAAATCTTGTTGGAGTGACCTTGTGGCCCTACTTCCACGGAAGCAACAAGGTCGAAAGTCTCAGGATTTGAGGCCACCTTCCACTCTTTCATTAAACTTGTGGACACAAATCAGCAACAAGAACATGATATTGTCAGAGTTCTAATCAGATTGATAGAGTTCCTTTACTGTTTCAAGAAAATTAGCAAGTCATTAATCTTGCAAAGTAACAAGAATTTTTTAATCTTTTAACTTTAAAAATATACAGTAAAAAATAAGGGTGAAGGAAAAGTTTTAAATTAAAAAGTTTTTTTCTTCTTCAAATTTTCAAATTTTGACACTCTTCCTTAACTTATTTTTATTGTTTTTCTCATCTTTTTATGCCTTAGATATCCTTTCAAATCTATAGTTTAGGTTTACTTCGTTAGGAAATAATTGAGTTTTTTTTTATTTTGATTCAGAGACCTTATTTATAAGTGTATATAAATTAAGGTGATTTTATTAGACATATTGTAAATATCTTAGTTGTATAGGTGATGAACAATAAAATTTTAAGAATGAATGATTCATCATTAATAATAACAAAAAATTTATTATTTTAAAGTATTTTAAAAAATAAATATCATTATAAAATTTACAGAAAGTAAATTTTAATCTAATTTTATTTGAAGTTGGCTTTCATCTATCTAAAATGACTCGAAATCAAAAAATATGAACATAAATAAAATGATTGTCAATGTCTTGTCAAAAGAAGACATTGAAAATTGATGAGAATTGTGGAATATACGGCTACTTTTCATAAAAAAGTTTCTATTTCATACAATCAATGAGTTTACTATCCTATTTATTTTTATATTTTTAAAAATATTTGAAAATTTTTTATTTGTTTCTTTGTATCAAATTAATATTTTTTTAATATATTTAGATCATTTTAATATGTTGATGTCAAAAATAATTTTTAAAAAATAAAAAAAAATTATTTTAATATATTTTCAAATAAAAAATATTTTAAAAAATAACCATAATATATATAAAAAATACAATACCATGTTTGATTGAACTTGTGGCCCTACTTCCACGGAAGCAACCAGGTAGAAAGTCTCAGCATTTGAGGCCACCTTCCACTCTTCCATTAAACTAGTGGACACAAATCAGCAACAAGAAAATGATATTGCCAGAGTTCTAATTAGATTGATAGAGTTCCTTTACTGTTTCAAGAAAATTAGCAAGTCATTACTCTTGCAACGCCTAAAATGTGTTAATATTTTTGAAAAATATATTAAATATATATTTTTTAAAAATATATTTTATATTAACATAGAAAAATTATAAAACAATATTTTTTAAAAAATAAATTTAATATTTTTTAAAATAAAAAGTAATTAAAAAACCAATGACTGAACTTGACAATTGTTTTGGGATAAACTATCCAATTTAAACCAACAACAGAAGCGGAGTAAGAGCCGAAGAGGATACCTGCCGAGGCCTTGGGATTTGCCTTGTGGTAACCAAACTGGTCACGGTCAGCAAAGGACATCAGCCATGTTTTTTTTTTTTAAAAAAAACTTTTACCGTCACCGAGAAAAATAGCTAATGAGTGACAATCATCTCTCATCCATCTAAAACATTTCACCTAAAATTTCATGAAACCATATTGATATTGTTTTATAAATTTTGTTAAAACCAGATTAATTAATGGACATATCCAAGTAAAAATTGGGATTCAAATTCTTTTTGGGTTAAAATTTTATTGATATTTAAAACATGTTTATTTTTACATTTCAAAAGCACTTTTAAAAAAATAATTTTTAAAAGTTCTGGTTTTTTTTAGTCACTATACCAATATGGCATGACCAAACCTTCTCTTAAGTCGTTGATCTTTAAAAGCATTTGTTATACCATACACATAGTTAGTTTATTACAAATACCCACCTAGTTATGACATATCTCCATAAGACTACTTGCAACCCTTAATTTCTGCTAGTCTAGCTAAATATTTTTTTTTAGAGTTTTCCACTTAACCTTTTTTTTTTCCCTAAACAATTGATTGATCATCTACTGGATTGTTTTTCAAACACCTTTAGTCATCAGGAAAACATGGTTCAAATTTGAACCATCCAAACCTATTTTCCTCTTATTTTCACTTGAAAACACTTTAAGAGTTTAACAAACCCATTAAAACCCCAAAAACTCTTTAATCAGTTCAAAAAAGTAAATATCAACAGAATAAAAAAAATTAATAGACTTTTTTGGAATTATTATATAAAAACACCACTTTCATTAAACTCTTCTCTATAATATAAACTTATTAATACAAATATTGGTCCAAAATATTTTGAACCAAGCACTTTCTCTCTCTTAGATTTTTTTTTTTTGATAACTTTTTCTCTTCTCTCTCCATATCCATGAACCAAAACATGAAAAAAAAAAATAAAGTTTGGCATTGAAACATGAATCACAAAAATAACAGGGATAAGATGATAATAATAATAAAAAAAAACTTCAGGGATTAAATTGAAAATTTTCATGCAAAGATCTAAATGGGGTATGTTTTATTGTTCTTTGTCAAATGTTATCTTTTTTATTTTTAATTCCTATCTTAGACTCGAAATAAAATGTGATTTTACAAAACCGAACAAATCTTTGACTACTGGAAAAAAAAATGTAAAAAAAACAATATATATGGTAGTATAACCTCTAAGGATTGAATTGTAAGTTTTAAAAGCTTGATCAACAAAAAAAAAATCAACTGTTCAAATGAACAAGCGAGTCCACAATGCATTGTATTGTGAGGCGTGCTATATATACAACACACACACTCTTTTTAATTTTTCTACCAATATAATTCACTTTTCTTTTCACTTTGCATGGACATTCTATACGAGGATTAATCGTATTATTTGGACTAATTACTCTAAATTAATGTGTTCTCATATGCTTTTTTCTTCATTTTTCTCTCTAATAAAAAACGATTATTAATATAATTCTTTTAGCCAATCTTTATAAAATTCACTATTTTTTTTTTATGTATTTACATCTGAATAATTATCAAATTCAAAAGTTCATTAATTATCTCATGTTATGTTCACCTGGTTTAATTTCAAGCTTAAAATTTGTTTTGATTCATGTGCTCCATCCTATTTATTTATGATATCAAAAAATTAATTCAATTAAAAATAAGAAAAAAATTTAATTTAAAAGAAAAAGATTGAATGAATATTTGCAAAAAAATATAATGAGAGTATACTTTTAATCAAAAGCTTAATTTTTTTTATCCATGAATTTCTATTTTATTAATGAAAAGTATTATTTTTTAAATAAAATTTATTATGATTGTGAAAGCTAGTTTTATTTTTTAAAAAAATGAATTATTATTTTTACACATCTATATGAAAAAGATTTAAGAGCAATAAATCTAAGAAAATTATATAACAAATACAAAAAATAAAAAATAGATATTTTACCCTTATTAAATATCAATGAGTAAATTATTTTAAAAATATTTCATATTAGGTTAATACATAATTATTTATAAAGAAATTGACAATATCATCACAGAAAAAAACCCTAATCTTCTTTAAAACAATCACAAAATTGGGTAACCACTTAAATGTTATATTATTAAATTGATTTAAAGATATATTTTTCATTAAAAATAGAAAAAATAAAAATTACATGGATATCTATAAAAGGTCAGACTCACATGCTATTATTTGTCCAATATTTTTTTGACTTTTCAATCATCTCTGAATGGTTGAAAAGTCAAAGTTAAGAATAATATAATGTCTTAGATTATGCCTTAGCTAACCTTTCTTTTTATATATATGTTGCAGAACATGGTAGTAATTATAGGGATTACAAAATTAGAATTATCCTACATTAATTTTCTATTTAGATATATACAAGCTATTCATTTTATAATATGCCCCCTCAAGCTGAGGATGAAGGATTGACCTGAAGCTTGAAACAAAGGCAGTAAAGAATGCAACAAGAAGCGGTTTAGTGAAGATATCTACAAGTTGATCTAAAGAAGGGATAAAACGAATTTGAATCTTTTTCTTGGCAATGCGGTCATGGACAAAGTGATAATCCACCTCAATATGCTTAGTATGGGCATGGAACATAGGATTTGCTAAAAGATAGATCGCGTCAAAGTTATCACACCAAATGGTAGAAGCAGAAATTGAGGGAACCTGCAGATTTGTTAACAAGTATTAAAGCCAAATGACCTCAGTGGTACTGTCAGCTAAGACTTTATACTCAGCCTCATTAAAGGAGCGAGCAACTGTGCATTGCTTGCTGGATTTCCAAGAAATCAGAGTCTAACTAAAAAAGACAGTAGCCACCCGTAGACTTGCGATCATCAATACTACCAGCCCAATCTACATCTATAAATCCATGTAGAGTAAAAGAGGAGTCTCGAGTGATATGAAAACCATAAGATATCGTACCTTTAAAGTAGCGTAGAATACGGTCAACAGTGGCCCAATGAAAATCTGTAGGAGCATGTATAAACTAACAGACTGTGTTAACAGCAAAACAGATATCTGGACGAGTGAAGGTAAGATACTGAAAAACACCTATGATTTGATGAAATCGTGTAGGATTAGAGAATGAATTATTCGGCAATATAGTAACTTTCAAAGGAGAGACTGGAGTATCAACAGGTTTGCAGGAAGTCATATCATCTTGAGTGAAGATGTCAAGAATATATTTATATTGACGCAACATTAAACCCATACTTGTAGACTGAACTTCAATACCCAGAAAGTAGTGAATGACGCCTAGGTCACAAAGCTTGAATTCAAAGTTAGTAACTGTATTAGGTGGTGAAACATAGCACAGTTGCTACCTGTAAGTAGAATATCATCAATATACACCAGAAGATAAAAGATATTTGATCCATCAGACAATATAAACAGGAGGTGTCAACCTTGGAAGCCCAAAAACCAATAAAGAGCAAAAAATCACTCAGACGAGTGTGCCATGCTCTTAGTGCTTATTTTAAACCATACAATGATTTGTGTAATCTACACACATGAGATGGAAGAGAAGAGTCAACCAAACCTGGAGGTTGTTTCATGTAGACCTCTTTAGTAAGAACGCCATTGAGGAATGCATTATAAATATCAAGCTAATGAATCTTCCAATTTCATGAAACTGCTATAGAGAAAACCAATCGGATGGTGGCCTGCTTAATAACAAGACTGAAGGTTTCAGAATAATCAATGCCTTTCTGCTGGGTAAGACCTCTAGCAAAAAAGCGCCCTTTATAGCGCTCAATACTCCATTAACATAATATTTGATCCGATACCCCCATCTACTACCAACAACATTCATCGAAGGATGAAAGGGAACCAAAGACCAAGTGCAATTAGAGTGCAAAGTTGCGATCTCATCACACATAGAATTATGCCAAATTGCATATTGGTCAGCATTAGAGAATGCAAGAGGCTCAGAAGAGGGAGAATGCAGTACCCATGTGGAGGCAGGATTAGCGGCAGCTAAAGCAACCAAGTTTGCTATCTTTGGCTGCCATGGTCTAAGAACCATAGGATGTTTGCTTATCTATGGTGGCGACGCAAGGGAAAATGGTGGCAATGAGGAGATATATGGCAGCTGATAAGAAGATAGATCAACCATAAGATTCAGTCCAATTGGAAAGGATGAGGAAGAATCTGCCGCAAGCATAGGACTATCAGCAGAGGAGAGGCTGTAAGCATAGGCTGAATTTGCAGTAACACTGGCCAAGAAGGGCGAAGCAGAGGAGGGACTAGAAATTACCCCAAGGCCAGGAGGGGATGCTTTTCGGGTGGCTGGATGAGAACAATTGACGAGATGAACCTGCATCATAATGGTTAGATAAACATGCATGGGATGATGGGCAGCGAGGGCGGAGGCTGTGGTAGGGTGGCTGTTTGGAGTGGCAAAACTGAATTATAGTGGCTGTTTAGAGTGGGTAATATGGGTGGCGGAGCAGAGTCAAGAGGGTGACAGTGGCGAGTTGGGTGGGGGTTGTGTTCAAGACCTTTACAATCTGTTTAGAATTATCAAATGGAAACACATGTTTATAGAAGCAAACTTGATAGGAAATATAAATACAGTGAGATGCAATGTCAAAACATCGATAACCAAGATGCGAGGAATTGTAACCAAAGAGCACACATAGAGAGGAACAAAAATCCAATCTATGATTATTATATAGACGTAGAAAAGGAAAGCACAGACACCTAAAAGTACGCAAAAAATGATAGGAGACCGTTGAAACAAACAATCAAATCGAGATCAATGGGAAAGAACAGGAGTAGGCATGCAATTTATAAGATAAACAGAGGTTTCAAAAGCATAATTCCAAAACTGAAAAGGTGATTTACATTGCCCTAGAAGAGTAAGTCATGTTTCCACAATATGTCTATGACAACGCACTACTGTGCCAATTTGTTCATAAGTGTGAGGACAAATCAGACGATGATGGATACCAATGGTCTGAAAGAAGGTGGACAGTTTGCGGTATTCACTACCCCAATCAGTTGAACATATTTTATTTTTAATAAAAATTGACCTTCAATGAAAGTCTGAAATTAATGAAAAACGGAGTAAATATCGGACTTGGCAACGAGAGGGTAATACCATTCATATTTTGTATAAGCATCAACAAAGATAACAAAATAACGATAGCCATCCGAAGAGAAAAGGGGAGCATGACCCTATACATCACTAAAAATTAATTCTAGTTGAGCAGAAGTTTTGTGACCCATAGGTCCTAAAGACAAACGTGATGATTTTCCTAAAGGACAACTTTGACGTTGAAAATTAAGATGTTTGTTGTTACAAATGATCTTATTTTTTTATACTAACAATTAAAAAATACATGAAGCAGGATGAATTAGTCGACAATGCCATAAATCAGCAGAAGCAGAAGTAGAAGCAGAAGTGCAGGGAGACCAATAGGCTTGAGGAACTGACGTGATGAAAGACTTGGTCAGGGCATAGAGACCATCTTTACTCTGACCTAAGAGAAGGACTTCATTGGTGTTGAGATCTTTGACATAAAACACACGAGGGTAAAATTCAAAATAAACATTATTATCAAGACAATTTCTAAACAGAGATTAGAGGTTTCGTGATTGTAGGAACATGAAGAACATTAGATAAGATGAAAGAATGATGTGGTGTAATATTTTGTATGACCGAGATGAGATATAGGAAGGCCCTTACCATCACCAACATGCAAATTATCATTACCAAGATACGGTTATAAAATAGTCAAAGTGGCAAGATCTGGTGTGACGTGTTAATTGGCACCGGTATCCAGAAACCAATCGGTAAAACCAGTTGAGGAGAGATTGCGCTACGCCAAATTTGCAGTATGCTGCTGGCCATAACCCCGCTGCTAGAGTTAAGGACAGTAGGGAGCGGTATGGCTAAAAATTTAGCACGGTTGGCAGCGTGGATCCTACCCCCTATTACTCTACCAAATTCCTTGCCAATTACCTTGTCTACTATCACCGAAGGAGGAGCTGTGGAAGCTGTAGTGATCTAGTCTAGAGCCAGTAGACCGATTGCCTCTACTGTTGAATTGGTTGGGGCGCCAACCGCCATTGAATCGACCCATACTGCGACCAGAATTGTCAAAAGTCTAGCGTTGCACAACAAGGGCAGACGATGGGGTGTTGGGTGTGGGCAACAGAGGAGCATGTATGGCAGCTGAAGATTTATGAATAAATTCATATGTGAGGAGATGATTATGAAGATTTGCATACAACAAAGGTTCGGCCTTGGTAACAAGGCTTGTTAGTAAGTCTTTAAACTCTCCTCGAAGACCACGAAACACATATAAGTTGAAATCCTCAAGCGAAACCGACCAGCCAGCAGCAGCTAACTCATCAAATAAGGCCTTAGCTTTTTGCATAAATTGAGTTATTGATTTATCACCCTGTCGAAGATCCTGAAGAGAACCATAAAGTTGCATAATACGAGAGTTTGAGGTGGAAGCGAGAGCTTGCTCAAGAGTGCGCCTGGCAGAACAAAAAGTTTGGCAGCCAAAAACAAGGTGCAAAACTTCTATGGATAAGGAGGAAAGGAGAGCACTCAAAATAAGTTGGTCATGTTGTTTTTAGCGAAGAAAGAGCGGATTTACCTAAAAAGAGGTACCATCAACGATAAGAACATGTGGAGATGGACATGCATTGGAGCGATCAACAAAGCCAAAAACTTCTTGACCTAGGAGATGCGGCATCATCTGCATACACCATTATAGATAATTGGTGTTTGTTAATTTGAGGGAGATGACTTGATGAGTGTGAGAAAGGGAGATTATAGTAGTGGCAGTAGAGACAGAAGTTGCATCAAACACAGGCTGCAAGAAGGGAGTATTGTGGGGGTTGAAGAGAGTGTGTTCACCAGCCATGGCAAAGGAGAAAACAAGAGGTGATACAGTAGAGGAATACAGAGGAGCCGCGGCAACAGAAGAGGTCTACACCGCCGGTGCTGCATAAGAACAAGAAGTAATGGGCGGTTGTTCCATTGCAGAGGGAGTTTTGATGAAAGTATTTTAGTTATTTTAGGGCTCTGATACCAAGTTGAGAATAATAGAATATCTTAGGTTGTGTCTTAGCCATCCTTTCTATTTATATATATGGCAGAACACGACAGTAACTATAGGGATTACAACATTGGAATAATCCTACACTAATTTCCTATTCAGATATATACATGCTATACATTCTATAATAGTCAATTTTTTAAATTTAATTTTGAATTTATATTCACCTCAAAAACATCTAAAGTTTTTAATAAATCCATTTCAAACTCCAAAAAAAAGCCTATATATGCCTGCCTCTAGCGCATTGTAGAGAGGAGATAAAGAGAGGCCATAAGAAAATATCAGGGCAATGGAGTACCTTTTTTACCTGCTACTAATTTCTTTAACTTGGGCATGTCTGCACATGCTCAACGCATCCGTTCTACTTCGCCGGAAGTCCGGTTGCACCGTCCTCCCACCTGGCCCACGCCAATTGCCGATAATTGGAAACATATTAGCCCTCGGTGACAAGCCCCACCGAACACTTGCTAAACTCTCACAAACTTATGGACCTTTAATGACCCTTAAGCTTGGTAGGATAACCACAATAGTCATCTCCTCTCCGAATATTGCCAAAGAAGCATTACAAAAACATGACCAAGCCTTGTCTAGCAGAACAGTCCCAGATGCTGTTCGTGGACACCACAAAAACTCAATCTTATGGTTGCCTGCGTCGACTCATTGGAAATTTCTCAAAAAACTCACTGTCACACAAATGTTCACTTCGCAACGGCTTGATGCCAGCCGAGCCCTCCGTGGAAAGAAGGTTCAAGAATTGCTAGAATATGTTCATGAAAATTGCAACAAAGGACATGCTGTCGACGTTGGTAGATCTGTTTTCACAACTGTCCTTAATTTAATTTCAAACACCTTCTTCTCTCTTGATATAGCCAATTACAATTCTGATTTGTCTCA
This sequence comes from Populus tomentosa, assembly GCA_018804465.1. Taxonomy (NCBI): domain Eukaryota; kingdom Viridiplantae; phylum Streptophyta; class Magnoliopsida; order Malpighiales; family Salicaceae; genus Populus; species Populus tomentosa. The sequence goes on from CM031971.1 coordinate 10,988,752, forward strand.
AGAGTTCAGCGAACTTGTGGTGGGTGTCATGGAACAAATTGGCAAGACAAATGTTGCCGACTATTTCCCAATACTTCGATTAGTAGATCCACAAGGTGTAAGACGAAAGACGAACAATTATTTGAAAAGATTAGCTCAAATTTTTGATAGTATAATCAGCGAGAGGACACGACCACGTTCTTCTTCAGTTGCATCCAAGGCAAGCCATGATGTCCTTGATGCCCTGCTGATTCTAGCCAAAGAAAACAATACTGAATTGAGCTCCACTGACATTCAGGTTTTGCTTCTGGTAAGAGTGTGTTTAGTAGTGTGATAGCGGTTACTTTTCAAATAATTTTTTGTATTGAAATGTATGTCAATGATTTTTTTTTTATTTTTTTAAAAATTATTTTTGATATCAGCACATCAAAACGATCCAAAATATACAAACTATATTAAAGTTTAACAAAAAATTTTAAATTTTTTGAGACCGTGTTCCCAGTCTAAGTATTGAGATTAGATTATCTAATTGATAATTATGACCAAGTTTTTTTGCACACTAACGTTCAGTTCAGAAATTAATTATCTTACGTGTTTACATCAGGATTTTTTCATTGCGGGCACTGACACTACCTCAAGCACAGTAGAGTGGGCCATGACAGAGTTATTACTGAACCCTGATAAAATGGTCATAGCCAAAAATGAGCTCCAACAATTCGAAGGACCGGTTCAAGAATCGGACATCTCCAGGTGTCCTTACCTTCAAGCAATAGTCAAAGAGACATTTCGGCTGCACCCACCAGCACCGCTCCTGCTGCCCCGTAAAGCCGTATCCGAAGTAGAGATGCAAGGCTTCACAGTGCCCCAAAATGCACAAATACTAATCAATATTTGGGCAATAGGAAGAGATCCAGCCATATGGCCAGATCCTAATTCGTTCAGGCCTGAAAGGTTCCTAGAATGCCAAGCTGACGTGAAAGGAAGAGATTTTGAGCTAATTCCATTTGGAGCAGGAAGAAGGATTTGCCCTGGATTGCCTCTGGCCCACAAGATGGTGCATTTGACGTTGGCATCTCTCATCCACTCTTTTGATTGGAAGATTGCTGATGACCTGACACCAGAGGATATAGACACGAGTGAAACGTATGGGATTACATTACATAAGAGTGAGCCTCTCCGGGCTATACCCATGTAAACGTGAACTTATTGCCTGTGTATCATGTGAAACAAGCTTGTATGAAAAAACATAATTCGTAGGTTTGGTTGCCTTTTTAATGCTTGTAGCAAAAAATGGGAGACAATTTGACAATATAAAATTCAAACATCACACAGTCTGGGTAAAACATGGTCTGGACGTCATCAGTTTCGAAATACAGTTTTCTTTTGGCTTGGCGGGATTCATCCGCAGATATTGTTGACGAAACTGCAGAAGCAACTGTGGAAGCAACCATGGAAGATGCTGATTTATATATGTGCACGTGGGTCAGGGAGCTCATCGTCAGCCCTGTCCTCAAACACGTTATCGACCACGATGTCGCATCGGTTCAAATTATATTGTTTTATGTTTAGAGAAAAATGAAAAAATGGAAATCATTTTCAAATCAAACCAGTTTTCTAGGATAGTCTTTACACATTTGAAGTTTGAACACTTTTGAATTATCATGAAAAACTTGTGAACACTTTTCTGATTTCTTCTAGATTTAATGGCTTCCATTTCTTTCTGAAGTAACCCTCATGAAGTATGAATCATCATGATGCAAAAGATTTGTTTCTCAACTCCTTTAGTTTTTGTTCTTCCACGTGCACATTATCGTTAATCAAGGAGAAGCTCAATTCCTTCCGCGTCCTATGCGTTGCAAACCCAGAAATGATCGATGTCCACGATACCAAATTATTCCTCTCCACCGAAATATCCTCAAAAAAATTTCAACACTCACTATGGAACCACATCTCGAATATGTATCTACAATCGACTTGGCAATACTTATATCAAATACCTTAAATCAAGCTGCAAACTTGATTTCCTTATAGTCGAATTTGGAGACCATCCATCTTCCGATTCTTCTTCAATTATGAAGTACCAAACCCAGCTTCTTTTTACTTGAAGAAAAAAGGACTGGCTTTTTTCTTTTTAAGGAAAATTGGCTTCTAGAAAAGGAAAAGGAAAAGGAAAATGAAGGACTGGGCAAAGAAGCCTATGCAGGTGAGGACAATCAAGGTTTTAGGAAAAGGGTTTAATTGAGGAATGATTTCAGATTGAAATTTGAAAAAAGAATGAGCAGTAATAACGAAAGGTTGGTGCTCTTGGTTGAGAATAACAAAAGGAAGGTTGTGTTTCTGAGGGCCTTACTGTTTCCAAGAAACTAAATTTATCTCTGAGGCATTTCATCAAATAGAAGCATAGCATCACCTGAAACCCCAATTTAAAAGAGCAGCTTGTACATAAACATGACAGTAAAAACCCACTTTGAATGTAAGACCATGAAGAAAATCACCAGCTAGTGGTGGTGGTGGTGGTGGTGGTGGAATGTCCTTAACAAAACAAACTTCCCAACTGACTATATCCACCTAACTAACTAACAATCACGTGTGACACTCAAAAATCCAAATAACTAACTGCATTAGTTCTTGCCGCTAGTTCTAGCTTTCTGTCTTCAATACAACAATTCGTGCTAAAATCTAGAAATTGCTCATTCAATTCTTTCAAACCTTCACCTGTTGCATCCTCTTGAAACAGATCGAACATCTTGTTTTTAGTCATTTTAACTGAAGTAATTGCAGCTCCAGAATCAACAAACATCTTTAAATTTTTATATTTCATCTGCACTTCAAAGCCTTTCTCCAGAAACTATCTCTTATATTTCATTTGCACTTCAAAACCTTTCTCCAGAAACTATCTTAAGCTCAAAATGTTGTTCTTCATGTCTGGAACATAAAAAAACTTCTGATATGAACTTCTGCTCGCCATTCTTAAGTTTAATAAGAATTCTGCTTCTTCCTTCACCCGGTCTTTGAGAAAGATTTCCAAAGGTAATGTTACCTTATAACTTTCATCGATATCAACAAATACGTCCTTCATACCACAAATATGATTTGATGCTCCTGTACCTGTACCTAGATACCAGGTGTTGGAGTTGCTACCATCAAATTTTCCACAAGCCAACAACAATTCAGGCTCTTTAGAATCAATTTATTTCTCAGCAAAGTTCACATTCTTATCTTCAAATTTATATTGTGAACAATATGAAGCAAATGACCATACTCTTTACAATTATAACATTATACGTTTGCATTATTATTCCTCCAGTTTGAATATCCTCCATGACTTCTTCCTCTACTTCTGCCATGGCCTCTGAAAATAAAATTTTAATTTCATGCTCCATGAGATTCTTGATTTCTGAATGATCTTCCTCCTCTTCCTTTTCTATGAAAGAACCTTCCTCTTTGAAATGCTCCTCTATCAGATTCACTAACGTTCCTCACAGTTAAATTTATCTGCAATGCTTGTTCAAGAGATCTTCCTTCTAATGAGTTGATCATACGAATCAGGAAGACTTTGAAGTAAAAGCTCAGCACGTTCATTTTCCTCTATTTGTTGACCCAACGTAGTGAGTTGTGAAAATAGAGTTCTTATTGTGTTGATGTGGTCAGTCACCGACGTGGTTTCTGCCATTCGAAGGGTATAAAGTCTCCGTTTTAAGAAAATCTTAGTGTGCAAAGACTTGGACTCGTATAGCTTTGTTAGAGTTTCCCATATCTCCTTAGCTGTTTTCTTCTCCGCCACACTTGATAATACTTCATCAGCTAGTGCTAAATGTATGTTAGCAATAGCATTGTCATCCATCTCATTCCATTTTGCATTATCAGTGATCTCCGCGGGCCGATCCCCAATTGCTGCCAAGCAATTGTCTTTCCTCAAGATTGCCTTGATTCTCATTTTCCATAGTGAGAAATTACTCCCCTTGAACCTCTCAATCTTGTACTTTGCTGCCATTGTATTCACCGAGATCTATTCAGCTATCACCGTTTCACAGTTCTGTAACGTATATAGAAATAGTATCGTGTGAATAATACTTCACTAAGTAAGTTCCCAGGAAAGATTGGAGGGGTCACAAACGGTCCCGCTTAAAACCCAATCTCCTTAGACAAAACTTCCTAGACTGTATTTAATCACCGCACTGATTTTCTATATACGCCAACAGTAACGTAAGTGAACAGTACCGTATGGATGAATAGTGTCGTATAGGTGAATAGTGCCGTAGACGTGAATAGTAACCGTATACACGAATAACTTTTGTGTGTTAACAACACCAACCAAGAAGGCTCTGATACCACTGTTAGGATACTGGCATGCAAACCCGACAAGATAAAAGGCTTAAATGAGAAATGAGACACACAAGAATTTACGTGGTTCACCCAATTTGGCTACGTCCACGGGCAAGTATAGAAGGATTTTACTAGTAATGTGGGAATTACAATCTCTCTCATATAATAGGAGAACAACTAAGAATCTCTCTATTACTAGGAGAAAACACCTCACTTACTCTCTCACAAATACCTCACAATTTAGTGGGATTTCCCTCTTCACTCTCTCTTCCTTCTCTCTTCTTTCTTTCTTCACTTGGTGTGTATAATGCTTGGATGCTTGCCTATTTATAGGCAAGCATCCATGAAGGAGCAAGTGGCCAAGTTGGCCAAGTGGCCAAGTGGCCAAGTTGGCCAAGTTGGCCAAGTTGGCAAGTGGCCAACTATCTTCACATTCTCCCACTTGAAGACTTTGATGATTTAATCAAGTCTTCACACTTGATAATTTGTGATTCTTCAATCCTTTCAATACTTGCCATCTTCATGCTGCTTACGTTTCTGCTAGGCCATAAGAGGATCTGCACCATATATACTTATCAGTGTTGACTGGTTTGGTCAAAGCATCTGCTGGGTTTTCCTTTGTATGAACCTTTTGAAAATCCACACTTCCATCTTCCACCACTTCGCGAACAAAGTGATACTGAATATCTATATGTTTTGTTCTTGAATGAAACGCCGGATTCCTTGCAATATGCAAGGCACTCTGACTATCACAATACAAAAGAATCTTCTCTTGTTTGTGCCCGAGCTCCTCCATAAGTTTCTTCATCCATATTGCTTCTTTACAAGCTTGTGTAGCTGCCATATACTCAGCTTCTGTTGTGGATAACGCTACAACAGTCTGAAGTTTAGAGACTCAGCTCACAACTCCTCCTGCAATTATGAACACATAGCCTGTAGTGGATTTTCTTTTCTCAAGGTCACCAGCAAAATCTGAGTCAACATAACCTCTGACAGTGAATTCTGATCCTCTATAACATAATACGGCATCTGAGGTACCTTTGATGTATCTCAAGATCCTCTTGATAGTATTCCAATGCTCTCTACCAGGATTTGCCATGTATCGACTAGCTGCTCCCACTGCTTGTGCAATGTCTGGTCTTGTACATATCATGGCAAACATTAAACTTCCCACTGCTGATGCATACGGTACTCGAGACATCTCCATCCTCTCTGCTTCATTGCTAGGAGACATACTTGAGGATAATTTGAAGTTAACAGGAAGTGGGGTGGAAATTGGCTTACAATTTTGCATGTTGAAGCGTTGTAAGATCTTCTTCAAATAATTCTTCTGAGAAAGCCAAATCTTCCTCTTACTTCTGTCTCGGTGAATTTGCATCCCTAGAATCTTGTTTGCTGGTCCCAAGTCCTTCATATCAAACTCCCTAGCCAACTGTGCCTTCAATTCTTGGACTCGATCTTTGTTGGGGCCTATTACCAACATGTCATCCACGTACAACAACAGAATGATGAAAACATCATTTTCTTCAAACCTCTTGTAATACGTACAATGGTCTGAACTGAGTCTGTTGTACCCAAGGCTAATTATGAAGGAATCAAATCTCTTGTACCAACACCTCGGCGCCTGTTTGAGACCGTATAGAGATTTGTTCAACCTGCAAACCAAGTTCTCTTTGCCTGTTTCAGCAAAACCCTCTGGTTGGAGCATATAAATTTCTTCTTCAAGTTCTCCATGAAGAAATGCAGTTTTCACATCTAACTGCTCTAAGTGAAGATCAAATATAGCACACATCGCCAAGACTACTCTGATTGTAGTAAGTCGTACCACCGGAGAAAATATCTCATTAAAGTCTATTCCTTCTTTCTGAGCATATCCTTTCACCACCAATCTTGCACGATACCGCTCCACTTGATCATTGTCATCACGCTTTATCTTGTAAACCCATTTGTTGCCAATGGCCTTTCTTCCTTGTGGTAGCGGAACAAGATCTCAAGTGTTATTCTTGTGCAGAGCTTCAATCTCCTCTTGCATTGCTGTCATCCACATAGATACATCTGTGCTTTTGATAGCCTCACAGAAAGTTGATGGCTCTCCATCCTCTGTTAGAAGACAATATGCAATGTTGCTCTCAGTAACATATTCTGAGTGCCAAGCCGGTGGTCTTCTTTCACGAGTTGACCGTCGAACTTCAGGAGTTTCAGACTCTATTTGTTCTTGTTCTTCATGCTCTGGTACAGCTTCAGAAGAAGTATGATTCTGAGTATTTTCTATCTGGACTTCTGTAGTCTCCTTTAAAATGCTATTATTTTCTTCCATTTGCATTTTATCTTCTGCAAATATGACATCTCTGCTGATGACTATCTTATGGGCAGTGGGATCCCACAAGCGATACCCCTTCACTCCATCAGCATATCCCAAGAATACACATTTTCTGGATTTTGAATCCAGCTTGCTGACCTCTTGAGTATTGTACATCACGTACACAGGACTTCCAAATATATGCAATCGAGAATAATCAGCTGGCTTTCCAGTCCACATCTCCATCGGTGTCTTCAACTCAATTGCAGTTGACGGAGATCGATTTATCACATAACAGGCGGTATTGACTGCTTCTGCCCAGAATGACTTTTCTAGACCTGCAGCCTTCAACATTGCTCTTGTTCTTTCCAATAGAGTTCTGTTCATCCGCTCTGCCACTCCATTTTGTTGTGGAGTGTATGCCGTTGTGAACTGCCTTTTGATACCTTCATGTTGACAAAAGTTATCAAATTCATCACTGGTATATTCTCCTCCATTGTCAGTCCTCAAACACTTGATCTTCTTTTCAGATTCAAGTTCTACCCGCGCTTTGAAGGTTTTAAAAACTGAGAACACATCTGCCTTCCTTCTAATCGGATACACCCAACATCTCCTGGAGAAGTCATCTATGAATGATACAAAGTATCTTGCTCCTCCCAAGGATACAACCGGTGCTTGCCAAACATCAGAGTGAATCAGGTCTAAGATGCATTTGCTCTTAGTTGTTGACGTGCCAAACTTCAACCTGTGTTGTTTACTTGTAACACAGTGCTCACAAAAAGGTAATGTAACCTTTGTAAGCCCAGGGAGTAACTTCTGATCAGAGAGAACCTTTAAACCTTTCTCTGACATGTGGCCTAGTTTTTGATGCCACATCATTGTCTTCTCTTCTGCAGGACTGGCTGATGCGATTGATGTTTCTGCCCCCTGATGTGTTTCTCCCATTAATACAAACATGTTTGCAACTGTCTTTCTTGCCTTTAAAACCACCAGCGCGCCTTTGACAATTTTCATGATTCCATTGTCTGTTCGGATCTTACAGCCAAGACTATCAAATTGTCCTACGGACAAAAGATTCTTCTTTAAGTCTTTCACATGTCGCACTCCTGAAATAGTACGAATTAAGCCATCATACATCTTTAATTTGATGGTGCCAATGCCAGAAATCTCTACAGCATGATTATCACCCATGAACACTGTGCCTCCAGAGATAGGTTCATATGTATGGAACCAATCTCGTCTAGGGGTCATATGCCATGTTGCTCCTGAATCCATTAGCCAGACCTCAGCGAGCTCTTCTCTATCTGTAGAGATTGTTGCTGCTTCACTATATAGAACCTCTCCATCTTCTGAGGTGCTTGCAACACATCCTTGAGGTCTTGATGACTCTGCAGTATTCTCTATACCCTTTTTAAACCAACAATCCTTTTTGAAGTGCCCTTTTCTGCCACAGTTGTAGCATTTCACCATCTTCTTACTTCTTGATTTGGACCTCCCCTGTCTTTGACTCCCACTGGAGCCACGCTCCGTTGATCTTCCTCTTGACACCAATAACGCCTCTGCTTGGTTTGAACTATTTCTATCTCCTTTGTTTTTGCGCCTATTTTCTTCTTCCAAGATAGCGGCTGCAACATCATCAAAGACTAAATAGTCTGAGACAGACTGATAGGGACTATGGACACCACTTATCTCCACATTGATATGATATTGTCCACTTTGGGCCTAAGCCCTCATGGATTTGCTCTTGGGCTATACCCCAAAAGGCCTCATACCAATGGAGATATTTGTCCATCCTTATATACCCTTGATCCTCCCCATTTCTAGCCAATGTGGGACTTTGGTTGTATACCCAACAATCCTCCCCTCGAACAAAGGACCACCGAGCCTCCCCTCAAACGATCATGCATCCGTCCACTCTCTATCAACCATGATTCTTCATTCTCCACTTCACCGTGTTGGGGTCAGGACACGTCCATGAAGTATCCGGAGAGCACTACCTGACTTGAGAGTTTTTGCTCTTTCTAGGTCAACTCCTCTTCACCGTGTTGGAGCCAGGACACGTCCGTGAAGTATCTGGAGCACACCGCCTATCCAATAGAGCTGATCCACAGATTACATCGTGATTTGCTTGGGGGCCCACCACCTTTTGTTCGGCATTCCGATGATTCATCCATCATGGCTAACTCCGGGGCAAGGCTCTGATACCACTGATAGGGACTATGGACACCACTTATCTCCACATTGATATGATATTGTCCACTTTGGGCCTAAGCCCTCATGGATTTGCTCTTGGGCTATACCCCAAAAGGCCTCATACCAATGGAGATATTTGTCCATCCTTATATACCCTTGATCCTCCCCATTTCTAGCCAATGTGGGACTTTGGTTGTATACCCAACACCTTCTCCTCTTCTATCAATTTTCTGCTCATAGGCTTGCAGAGATCCCATTAATTCTTCTACTGTCAGATTTTTCAAATTATTTGATTCTTCAATTGCTACAACTACATGATCAAACTTTGAATCCATAAACCTTATAATTTTCTCACATCATCAATATTTTCACCATTCCTTCTCATCTGGTGAACCAAAGAGATTACTTTTATGAAGTAATCTGAAATTGTCTCATTACTTTCTTTACTCAACTTCTCAAAGTCTCTTCTCAATACTTGCAATTGTACCTTTTTTGTCTTTCAACTCCACAATAAGTCTTGTTAAGTATTTCCCATGCATCCTTTGATGTCTTTGTTGGTGCCACCATCTCAAAAGTTGCTTCATCAAGTCCTTAATAAATTGTAAATAAAGCCTTATTATCCTTCTTCCATGATTCTCTCAACTTTTTTCTTTCTACATGACTCATTGATGCCTCTTCTCTTGTTGATTCTGGTTTAGTGTAACCATCTTCCACTAACTCCCATAACTCTTGTGATCTTAGTAGTGCCTTGTATTGAATACACTAGAGATCAGAGTTTGGTTTAGTGAAACGGGGAATATGAAACTGAGAATTGTTATTGCTGAAAGTCATATCTACTATCAAACTTTGATACCAAATTTGTTAGAAAAACAATAACAGAATAGAGGAGGGGTTACTACTACACATAATTTGGTGGGATACAATACAGTAAATAATGGTACTCTCACACCTTTCATTATCAAATCCATACAATATATATATATATAGACATTATAAAATATCTTTTACAATCTTCAAAGTACTTAATTAATATTAGACTTTTCAATACTTACTTTGGATTCATAGTATTTTTTATATGGATGATTATTCATTGTACTAACTTCAATACACTTAATCTTACTAAACAAGTTTAATAACTAACAGCATGGTGGTAAAAGAGTAGCCCGCCTACTTAGTGCACCAGCCACGTTGTTGACATTGTCAAATTAATGCCTCAGGGAGAAAATGAACTACATTAATTTGGCATGTCGGCAACTTAACTTCTATTAATCATTGATGTACTTCAAGACATCATGATCAGTAAAGATCAAGGCTGTCAATTCCGTTTCGATAGGTGTTTTGTATTTTTAATTGGAATTGAATGTTTTAATTTCGGAGTGTTTCGGCGTACCGTATCGGGGTTGTACTGTTCATATATATATATATATATATATATACACACACACACACACACACACACACACACACACACACACACACACAAAAACATAATTCAAATTCAAGATAAATTAATTATAAATTATTCAATACAAACATAATATCAAACAAATATAATTTTAAAATTTAAAATATTTCTAAATAATCAAGATTGAATAGATCTTTAACTTAAAGTAATTCAACTTAAACAAAATATCAAAATATTATGAAATTAAAATATTTTAACATAAATATTTTAAATATATAACTAGGTCAATGTTTTCAAGGCTAATGGGATCTAAAACATTCCTTATTTTGCTCAAATTCCTATGAAGTATAAACTTAAAAAAAAAACATGAATATAAACCATATATATAGTGATAAATCTCATTTTAAAAAATTAATATCATTGTTAATGAAAATATTAATAATAATTTTCAATATTATTATTAATATCATTGTTATTGAAAATAGTAATAAAAAAGAGTTTTTTATATTTGGGTGGTTTAATTAATGAAATTGAACCAAGTTCAATTTGATTCAATGACTTTTTAAGACTGAAACGAAATATGTGGAATGAAACCGGAACATTCCGAATGGAATTTAGCTAAAAAATTTAGAACGAACCGAGATTTGAAATGAGATGAAAATTGTTCTATTTTGTTTTATTTTTTGAATCGGTATGAAATTTTTCAATCATTCTAGACAAAACAAAACGGAATTGACAACCTTGGTAAAGATAACGAACTCCTTCTATTCCAGATTAATAATGATTTCGGATAGCACTCAGTTATCTGGAATCTTTTCCATATATGCGCTTCCAATTATATATCTTATATTCATAACACTAACCAATCTGAACTTGAACACTATCAGACACCTGTAGATGGAGCTTTGCTTTGTTGGAGTTTCAGTTTTCTTTTTATTTTTCAGTCCAAAGTTATCCCTTCTCACTACTACTATGTTTTAATGATGATACTAGTGGGAAATAATTTTAAAATGTTTGAAATTACCATATACCCTCTTGAACTTCCCATTAGTTGATCTACAAATAGATCCATGTAGAGGGAGCTCAGCTATGTGGAAGTTCAATGTATGCTCTTGCTTTTCAGCCTAGGTATGTCTTTTCTCCCTACTACTGTGTTTTAGTGATGCTATTAGTAGGAGAAAGTTTTACAACGTCTAAAACTACTACATCCCTTCTTATATTCCCCACTAGTAATGTCATAAACAAATCTCTGTAAAAAGAGTTCTGCTATGTTGAAGTTCGATATCTACTCTTATTTTTTTTTCACAGTCGGTTCCTAGTTCCACTACTTGTAAGAGATGTTTTGTGATGATTTTAGGGTTATCTTGGGGTGACTTGAAAATGGAATTTTCTGATATGAAAAATGGTTTCTTAGATGGTGTTTTAGTGGTTAAGGCTTTGTATGGTTTGGGGTCTGTTTTAAGGTGTTTTAGTTGGAGTTTTCATGATTGGGTGGTCTCTTAATGGCAATATTTTTATGGCAGTGTTCATCTCAGTCCAGGCTGCTTGGGTTAGGATTTTGTATTGCTTTTATAGGATCAATAGGGAGGCTCTAGGAATTATGAATTAATGAGATCTCGACCCTTAATGTTGGAGAATATATCTCAATCATTCACTGAAGCTAAGGATAAAAGTGTGTCCTGCTGTGCACCTTAAAAAATGAGGACCAAGGCTATTTTTGTGGTCAAGACAGTTCTGGGTTTGTTTTTTAGAGAGAATCTGCAAGTGTTTTTAACGTCTTTAGAGTTGAAGTTTTGGCTAAGAGTGAAGTACAAATACCATGGTATAAGTTGACATAAACTTTGTGTGGTATGGTGAAGGGATGGGGTAGAAATTAGGGCTGAAAAGTGAGAAATTCATCATCTTTTTCTCTTGTTTTAATAGGAAGAAAACAATGAATAGTGAAACTATATTTTTTTTTTTTTTAATTTGGTCCCGAACCTTAGAACATTGCAATGGAACTCCCAATCAGCCCTAATTTTTGGATTTCTTACAATTGCACCCTTGACCTTATTTGATCAAACCCTCAAATTTATGCTCCTTTTACAAAGCGATCCTTGATTTTAAAACTTTTCAATTTGACCTTCAAACTTTCAATTTCTTGCAATTTTATCTATGATCTCATCCAATTAAGCTTGGAAAAATTAAATTATCTCTAATACAATTTTAAACTGAATTTTTGTATTTCCAATACCGGAGTTGGTTCTTGTTCACAATAACATCGTTAATCTTCCGAGCTTTCTTCCTGGGGTTGCTCTTCCCTACATCGAGCATTTCTAACTATATTGTGGCTTCTTTCGCAATTGCTTTTGCAATCGTAGTGAATTTACAGATACACTTGATATTCTCCCCACCATACAAGCATATGAACTTCCCTTGCTCTATCTGCATTAGGAATTAATTAGTTGAAAGAATCATGAGTAATGTGTGTATGAGATTCCTATGCAACTTTCAGCTTGTTGTTTAGTTTATAAACCCGTTTCAAGTTTGGAAATTTGAATTCCTCTGCTATCAAATGTATGCATTAGATGATGGCGATAGAGAATTGAGATGAAGAGGGTATTTTGGTTTCATAATATATGTATGTGAAGAGAGCAAAGCTATACCCAAGACAAGGATCATTGGATCAATGCTATCCATCAGTAACTTGATTTTCCAGGTTTCTTCTTTCCAGAGTCCTTCCTCCCCAGAGCTAGTGAAAGGGAAAGCCAGGTTCACCAAATCCACGTCATGTTGAAGTGCCATACCTCTTTCATGAACCTGAAGACTGCAACATCTAGCAATGAAGGGTGATAAACAGAGTACCATGGCATCATCGATTGAAAAGTCTCAAACTGCTTTATTTTGTTTCATGAAAGGTGCGTGAGACTAAGATAGCAAAAACTGGCTTGGTTTTTTTTAAGCTAAACGAAAAAAAAAAAGGTTTTTTTTTTATTTTAAGCTAAAAAAGTAGATCATTGATAATAAAAGTTGATTTTTTTTTAATTTTAAGTTAAGAAAGAAAATCACCAATAACAAATGGTTGGATTGAGCGGACAGACCTAGGGAGCAGGGAGCCAGGGACCAGGAGCGGGTTGGCCGACTGAATTTTCCAATTTAAACCATAAAATAGGAAGTGGGCCAAGAGGATACCTGCTTTGCTTAGGCCTTTGGACTTGCCTTGTGTTAACGGTCGGCAAAGGACACCATTCACGTTCTTAACTGTCGTTGCGTTGATAACCTGCCAATGACAATCATCTCATTTTTAGATTTAATTTATGATGAATAATTAAAAATTAATAATAATAAGAATCGATTATAATTATAATTACTACAGAATTAATTATTTAACCTTTTTAACTTTTAAAATTCATTATAAAAATAAGGATAAAGAAAGAGTTTTTAATAATGATAAGAATTGATTATAATTATTACCACAATTAATTATTTAACATTTTAATTTTTAAAATTCACTATAAAAATAAAAGTAAAGGAAGAATTTCGAATTTTTTTAAAATTTTGACATATTCTTCCTCGACTCATTTTTATTGTTTTTTTTATATTTTTATATTTTGATTATCCTCTTAAATCTAGAGCTAATGTTTACTTTGTTTAGAGATAATTGAGTTCTTTTATTTTAATTCAAAGACCTTGTTTATAAGTGTATATAAACTAAGATGATTTTATTGGAATCTTGAAAGACATGTTGTAAATATTTTTTTATTATTTTATTAACGTAGGTGTCCGGGTCAACTTAAACGTAACTCGACTAATCCCACAGACCCTGAAATTAATGACTATATAAGCTTCCAGTGGACTTGAGATTTGTGCAACTCGAACTGGTAACCTCTATGAATCAAACTCAGGTTCTTACCAGTTAAGTTACACCCCTCAAGATTAACATATTGTAAATATATTACTTGTATAAGTAATGGACAGTAAAACTTTAAAAATAAATAATTAATCATTAATAATAACAAGAATTTCATTACTTTAAAGTATTTTAAAAAGTAAGTATCATGTAAACTTAAGGATGTATGTTTAACCATAATAATCGTGTATCATCTAAACTTGAGGATGTATATTTAACCATAATAATCGTTAGAAAATGTTGGGTGGAATTGATGTTGTTAATGTCATCTAATAATCGTTAGAAAATGTTGGGTGGAATTGATGTTGTTAATGTCATCTATCCCTTTTGCAATTGCCATGGAATTGATATTGTTAATGTCATCAAAATAAGAAATTGAGAATTGATGAAAATTGCGGAACACATGGCTATTTTTCATGAAAACTACGTGGCTTGGATTATCCATCTCGTACTAGACAATCGATGAAGACCAGCGGGAAGCAACATCAATTCTCAATGCGCAACGCCTAAAATGTGTTTATATTTTTTGACGTGAACCTTGAGGACTTATTGTGAGGTCTGATTGAATGAATCTTACAGACTTTGATTTTGTCTGAGAGTGTTTGGCGCAATTAGAGAGTGTTTCGCGATAAGTTCTGTATTTTTAAAAAAATATAATTTTTTAATTGAATATATATTAAATGATATGTTTTTAAAAAATATTTTTATATTAACACATATCTGAAACAAATTAATTTAATATTTTTTAAATGAAAAACCGATGACTGAACTTTACAATTTGTCTTAGGATGAACTATCCAATTTAAACCAGTAAATAGAAGTGAGGTTAGAGCCGAAGAGGATCCTGCTTAGGCCTTAGGATTTGCCTTGTGTTAACCAAACTGGTCACGGTCGGCAAAGATCATCGGCCATGTTTTTTTTAAAACATCAATTCTCAATATACAACGCCTAAAATGTGTTTATGTTTTTGATGCGAACCTTTAGGACTTCATACTCATAGTTAGGTCTGATTTAATGAATCTTACAGCTAGATCAGAACTTTGATTTTGTAATAGAGTGTTTGGTAAAATGTGTAGTGTAGTTTTTAAAAGTATTTTTCTATAGAAAATATATTAAATGATATTTTTAAAATAATATTTTTAATATTTATATATAAAAAATATCTGAAAAACATCAATTTAATGTTTTTTTAATTAAAAAATTTTAAAAATCGATGACTGAACTGGACAATTTTTTTTTGAGATAAACTATCCAATTTAAACCAACAAACAGAAGTGGGATAAGAGCCGAGGAGGATACTTGCTTCGGCCTAGGGATTTGCCTTGTGTTAATCAAAATGGTCACGGACGGCAACGGACATCTGTCATGTTTTTTAACTTTTACCGTCACCAAGAAAAAGAGCTAATAAGTGACAATCATCTCTCATCCATCTATAACATTTTAGGCCAACTTCCACTTTTCCATTAAACTTATGGACACAAATCAGAAATAGGAACATGATATTGTCAGAGTTCTAATAGAACATGATACTGTCACGGTCGGCAAAGAACATTAGCCATGTTTTTTAAAAAAAAAACTCTTACCATCACCAAGAAAAAGAGCTAATGTATGACAATCAACTCTCATCCATCTATAACATTTCACCTAAAATTTCATGAAACTGGATGACTGTTGGAAAATTTGTTAAAACCAGATTAATTAATGGACATATCCAAGTTAAAAATGGGATTCAAATTTTTTTTGGGTTAAAATTTTATTGATATTTAAGGCATGTTTATTTTTTTGTTTTAAAAGCGATTTAAAAATATATTTTTTCTTTAAATTAATATTTTATTATTATTTTTAAATTATTTTGATGTACTGATATCAAAAATAATTTTTTAAAAAATAAAAAATATATATTATTTTGATGTATTTTCAAACGAAAAACACTTTAAAAAATAACCGTTGTTACACTACCAAAAACCTCATTAATCTACAATATGAACTCTTTAAAATAAAATATTAATATGATTTAAATTAATTATCAATGAATAAAAAATTGATTTTAAAGAACTTTTTGCTGGGATGTTTTGGTGTTACTTAAAACCTCCAAAAAAAACTTTATCACAAGTAGAGAAGAAACAAAACTCTCTCTTTTCATACTTTGGATATCATCCTAAATCATGTAATTAAGTCATTTTACTTTAATTTAAAAATATTGTTTAGAAGTACATCTAAATAAAAATAATGTTGTTAGAATATTATACCGAGGAGAAAAGGGCTCGGTGAGAAAAGGATTGTACCATGAGAGAAGCAAGGAGGTGAGCCTCTTTTAAATATATAACATGGATTTGGCAATTCAATAAATGAAAAACAATTCCAAATCAGCTTTGTCTACAAACAAGGAAGCTATAAGTTATAAACATCTTAGTTCTACAAGATAAGTGGTAATTAATCATAAAAATAAAAAATTTATCTTTAACAACAACAAAAATTTTATTATTTTAAAATGCTTCTACAAGTAAATATCTTTTTATATTTAATTTTAAATTAAATATTTTTATTATTAGAATAATATTAGGACTTTAATTTGATATCAATTACAAATTTATATATATATATATATATATATATATATATATATATATTTAGTATGTATATTAGAATTTTATTATTATATTTTTGTTGAAAGTATATTTGTCATAAATTTTTATTTTATATAATTATGATTTTAAACTTGAACTCTATTTAAAAAACAATATTTGGAGTTCCCTTTTAGAGGCCGTTTGGTACTGCGGTCCAAACGGTATTTTGCAAAATTTCAAATTTTTTTTTTTTTGTTAAAATTGAATGTGGTTTGTACTTTCTGGATCGTTTTGATGTGCTGATATCAAAAATAATTTTTAAAAAATGAAAAAACATTATTGACATACTTTTCGGCATGAAAAGCTATTTAAAAAGCAACCATTACCACACTTTCAAACACTCTCTTAATACATTCAAAAAAATTTAAAAACGATTAGAAAAGGAGAGACTTGACTCCGTTGAAAAAAAAAAGAAGATAGGAGAAGGTACGTTTTCCTTTCTATGCAACCACGTGGGTTCTGCTTGTCAATTATTTGGGGTGATGTGCACGTTCACCCCCGACAGCCTTGTCTGGAAAACAAATTGATTCGTTTGGGTGGTCCAGTGGTCCACGGTTGTGAGGAAAAACCGGAAAAAATTATGTGAGAAAAAATTATATTAATTTATAATATTTTATGAGAAAAAATTTATATTTACTTATAATTATAATTCTTAATCAGTTTAATATTTAAAAAATAAAATTAATAAAAATAATTTTAGAAAAAACATAACAAAACAAAAAAAAAATCACGTGGAAAAAAACATTATAGCAATCCACAGTAATTTGCGAGGAAAGTTACAGTATTTTCCTCATATATTGTAACTGTAATTTTTAACCAGCTTAATATTAAAAAATAAAATAAAAAAAATAATTTAGAAGAAAAGCATAAAAAAAAAAAAACATACGGAGAAATACTGTAGCAATCAACAATATTTTAAATAAATAAAATATAAAATTAAATTATCAATCAGCTCAATATAAAAAAAATCAACAAATATAATTTTGAAAAATAAAAAAATAAAATAAAAAAACTTGTGGGAAAACACCGTAGCAATTCACAGTATTTTAAAGAAAAAAATTACAAAGAAAATTTTTTAACCAACTCAATATTTAAAAAGTAAAATCAATAAGATAATTTTAGAAAAAAAATAAATAAAAAAAAAGAGGGAAGTTGGAAAAAAAAAAGTAATTTTAAAAATAAAGGAAAAGTTGAAAAAAAAATGCAAAAAAAAAAGTGTAGAATACACTATGAATTACTATTGTAATTCACGGTAGATGGGATGTAAAGAAACAATAATTTTTCCATATCTTTTAATTTTATATATATATTGTGGTATGTCACGATAGAATTTTAAGTTAATATGAAAGTTTTTTTTAGTATCATAAATTTTTAATTGTGAAACAAATCGATGTTCTCATTAATCAAACAACTTAAAAAAATAAATGAAACCAATGCTAAGTTATATATAAGATTTTAAGTTGATTTCTAACTTACAAGAATGAGGAGACTACACTATAAATTTGTTTTCACGTATCATTATTATTTTTAGTTGAGAAATAAATAAAAAAATATTGTTTATACTTGATAGAATAAAATAAATATAAATAAAATGATAAATAAATAAATAAAGGTGATAAAGCTATTTAAATAACAAAGCAAAAGGCAAGTTTCTTTAGTAAAACCAAAAGATGGATGTAAATATGAATGTTTTATTTTACATGTTTTGATTTATTTTAGGTTATAGGCTAATTCTCGTTGCTAATAAAAAAAAAACAGATTTTGTTTTATAATTTTTCTATTAAAATATAACTCATTTGTATAAATATAAGAGGAAAACAATTAAAAATATAATATAATAACATCTTTAAAGCATTATGAAATTAAAAAAAAATCATTTCAAAAGATCAATTACCATTAAAAAAAAAGTTAAGACAAACAATTTAAAAATTAAGAGAGAGGATATTAATTAATATTTAAGTAGAAAAAATAAATTAAAAGAAAATAAACAAAAAGAGAGGCAAACCCACGTGCATGGCGGCTAGTAAAGAGCCCAAGCGCATTTAAACCTCTAGAAAGCCAAGCTTGCTGATAATCATAAAATTGGTTGAAATAGGGTTAAAACACAAATAACCCTTAATCTTTTTTAATATTTCTAAAATATTAATTTGATGATTTATGTCTCTGCAAGGTTTACATGTCTTTATACTGACCTAAAATTAACCTTAATAAGGTAAAGAAAATCAAAATTCTAAAATAAAAAATAAAAATAACTAATAATCATAAAATTTAAAGAGAAAAAATAACAAAATTGAATAAAACAAAATCCTTGGAGCCTAATTTGAGGACACAACCATGTAATGGATGAATTGATAAAAAATTGAGCTTGGTTCAATAATAGGATCAAAAGTTATGATTTCTTTTAACCATTATACCAGTATAGCATGATCAAACCTCATCTCGAGTCATTGATCCTTAAAAGTATTTGTTAGGCAATATACATGGTTTGTTTGTGACAAATACCCGTCTAATTATGACAAATCTCCATAAAACTACTCACAACCCTTAGTTTCTAATAGTCCAGCTACATCTCTTATTTTTGAATTTTTTTTTTTTGGAGTTTTTCACTTTACTTCTTTTTTTTTCTTTTTAAACAAGCAATTGGTCGTTTGTTGGATTTTTTTTCAATCACCTTTGGTTATTAGAAAAACATGTTAGAGTTTTTGAACCATCCAAACCTATTTTCCTCCTCATTTTCACTTCAAAACACTATAAGAGTTTAATAAACCCATTAAAACCCAAAAAACTCTCTAATCAATTTTAAAAAGTAAAAATCAATTGAATAAAAAAGAATTAATAGACTTTTTCATATATATTTTGAATGGTTATAGAAAAACACTACTTTTATTAAACTCTTCTCGATAATATGAACTCATTAATATAAATATCGGTTTTTTTAGTGGCTAAAATATTTTGAACCAGGAACTTTCTCTCTCGTAGATTTTCTTTATAACATTTTCTCTTCTCTCTCCATATCTATGAACCAAAACATGAAAAAAATAAAGTTTAGCTTCGAAACATGAATCATTAAAATAACAGGGATAAGAAGATAAAAAAAAAGACTTTAGGGATTAAATTGAAAATTTTCATATAAAGATCTAAACGGTGCATGTTTTATTGTAATTTGTTAAATGTTATCTTTGAAAATTTTCTACCAATATAATTCACTTTGAGTTTCACTTGTTTCACTTTGTATGAACAATCTATTCAAGGATTAATCATATTATTTGGACTAATTACTTTTAATTAATATGTTCTCCTATGCTTTTTTTTTAATTTGTCTCTTTATTGAAAAACAATTATTAATATAATTCTTCTGGCCAATTAATCTTTATCAAACTCACTATTATTATTATTTTTATGTATTTACACCTAAAATAAATATTTAAGTATTAATCATAGAAAACAACGATTTGACAAAGAGAATAACTGGATCCAACCATGAATAACAAGAATCAATCAAGCTGAAGAAGTTTTTGAGTGACCAAGAGAGTTGAAATAGCATTTGATCAAGTAATTAATTAAACGAGACAGTTTTATTCAAAACAAAAAATCATATGATATCAATAGAAGAGAATTGAGTTTATTTTTTTCATATTGAATAATGGTAAATGTTTTCTTAATTAGAAACGTGAAGAACATTTATGCTGATGCAGAAACGTGAAGGGCATGTATATTGATATGCATGCCTCTGCCTGCAATGGAGGCGGGTTCCCTTGCTAATTGTTTCCCTAAGGAAGGGTAGACGTGTCATTTCACATTAGGCTAATACATAATTATTTATAAAGCAATTGAGAATATGATCATAAAAAAGGACCCTAATTTTTTTAAAACAATGACAGAATTAGACAATCACTAAAATGTTATATTAATAAATTGATTTAAAGAGATTTTTTTATTAAAAATAAAAAATACAGGGATATCTATAAAAGTTCAAAATCACATGCTATTATTTGTCTAATATTTTTCTGACTTTTCAACCAACCAGCATGTATAAATTTTTTGAATTTATATTCACCTGAAAAACAAAGTTTTAAAAAAATCCATTTCAAACAAAAAAACCTATATATGCATGCCTCTAGCACATTTTAGAGAGGAGATAAAGAGAGGCCATAAGAAAATATCAGGCAATATCAGCCAATGGAGTACCTTTTTTACCTGCTACTAATTGCTTTCACTTGGGCATGTCTATACGTGCCCATCGCATCCATTCTACTTCGCCGGAAGTCCGGTTGCACGGTCCTCCCACCTGGCCCTCGCCAATTGCCGATAATTGGAAACATATTAGCCCTCGGTGACAAGCCCCACCGAACACTTGCTAAACTCTCACAAACTTATGGACCTTTAATGACCCTCAAGCTTGGTAGGATAACCACAATAGTCATCTCCTCTCCGAATATTGCCAAAGAAGCATTACAGAAACATGACCAAGCCTTGTCTAGCAGAACAGTCCCAGATGCTCTTCGTGTACACCACAAGAACTCAACCTTATGGTTGCCTGCGTCGACTCATTGGAAATTTCTCAGAAAACTCACTGCCACACAAATGTTCACTCCGCAAAGGCTTGATGCCAGCCAAGCCCTCCGTGGAAAGAAGGTTCAAGAATTGCTAGAATATGTTCATGAAAATTGCAACAACGGACACGCTGTTGACATTCGTCGATCTGTTTTCACAACTTCCCTTAATTTAATTTCAAACACCTTCTTCTCTCTTGATATAGCCAATTACAATTCTGATTTGTCTCAAGAATTCAGCGATCTCGTGGTCGGTGTCACGGAACAAATTGGCAAGCCAAATATTGCCGACTATTTCCCAATACTTCGATTAGTAGATCCACAAGGTGTAAGACGAAAGACGAGCAATTATTTGAAAAGATTAGCTCAAATTTTTGATAGTATCATCAACGAGAGGACACGACCTTCTTCTTCGGTTGCATCCAAGGCAAGTCATGATATACTTGATGCCCTGCTGATTCTAGCCAAAGAAAACAATACTGAATTGAGCTCCACCGACATACAGGTTTTGCTTATTGTAAGTATTGAGATTAGATTATCTAATTGATAATTATGACCAAGTTTTTCTGCACACTAACCTTCAGTTCTGAAATGAATTGTCTTACGTGTTTCCATCAGGATTTTTTCATTGGGGGCACTGACACTACCTCAAGCACAGTAGAGTGGGCAATGACAGAGTTATTACTGAACCCTGATAAAATGGTCAAAGCCAAAAATGAGCTCCAACAAGTCGAAGGACCAGTTCAAGAATCAGACATCTCCAGGTGTCCTTACCTTGAAGCAATAGTCAAAGAGACATTTCGGCTGCACCCACCAGTTCCACTCCTGCTGCCCCGTAAAGCCGTATCCGAAGTAGAGATGCAAGGCTTCACAGTGCCCAAAAATGCACAAATACTAATCAATATTTGGGCAATAGGAAGAGATCCAGCCATATGGCCAGATCCTAATTCGTTCAGGCCTGAAAGGTTCCTAGAATGCCAAGCTGACGTGAAAGGAAGAGATTTTGAGCTAATTCCATTTGGAGCTGGAAGAAGGATTTGCCCTGGATTGCCTTTGGGCCACAAGATGGTGCATTTGACGTTGGCATCTCTCATCCACTCTTTTGATTGGAAGATTGCCGATGACGTGACTCCAGAGGATACAGACATGAGTGAAACGTTTGGGCTTACATTGCATAAGAGTGAGCCTCTCCGGGCTATACCCATGAAAACGTGAACTTGTTTCTCTACAATGTTACCATGGCCTCTGGGACGAGGTATGAGATATTATTACGTTCTATTCCCTTTGCTGGATTTGGACAGGGTACGCCTTGTAACTAACCGGGAGAACTGTTTCCCGAAATTAGAAATATAAAATAAAAAAACAGAGCTGTCCAAATTTTAAATTTTAATGTAGATTGGTGGTTTTAGATGTCAATCGTATTGGTTGTAGTAAAGGCTCTATTTGTGGGTTATGCGTTGTTAATTGGATGATAATTCATGAGGTTGGGTTTCTATTTTGAAAGATTTTAAAAGTTTTAGTTGGAATCTAAGTTGTTTATTGGAAATTTTACGATGTTTAGTTGTATACAAAGAATAAAGAGAAATCTTGTTATTGATGACAAGCTTGTTTGAAAAAACATCATTTGTTGGTTTGGTTGCCTTTTGTATGAAAAAATAGTGCTAACACAGCCACAGGGAAGAATAGCATGCAACATCCAACTTTTGAATTTCTTCTACGATAAACTATGTGATAATTATTTTCTCTGTTTCTAAGAACGTGAATTCAAACATCACACAGTCTGGGTAAAACAGGGTCTGGGGTGGCTGGGCTGCTTAGTGGTCCAGTGAAGGAGCTGGACGAAACTGCAGAAGCAACTGTGGAAGCAACCATGGAAGATGCTGATTTATGTGCACGAGGGCCAGGGAGCTCATCGTCAGCCCTGTCCTCAAACACGTTATCAATCTATATTGTTCTATGTTTAGAGAAAAATGGAAATCATTTTCAAATCAAACCAGTTTTCTAGGATAGTCTTCACACATTTGAACACTTTTGAATTATCATGAAAAACTTGTGAACACTTTTCTGATTTCTTCTAGATTTAATGGCTTCCATTTCTTTCTGAAGTAACACCACCATGACGCAAAAGATTTGTTTCTCAATTATCGTTAATTGAGAAAAAGCTCATTCCAGGAATACCTATATTATCACTATGGAACCACATTTTGAATATGTATCTACAATCGACTTGGCAGTACTTATATCAAACACCTTAAACCATGTTTTCTTTGAATATCCATGGATCAAGCTGCAAAATTGCTTATAGTCGAATTTGTAGACCATCCATCTTCCGATTCTTCTTCGATTATGAAGTACCAAACCCAACTTCTTTTTACTTGAAAAAAGGACTGGCTTTTTTCTTTTTAAGGAAAATTGGCTTCTAGAAAAGGAAAAGGAAAATGGAGTACTGGGCAGAGAAGCCTATGCAGGTGAGGACAATCAAGGCTTTAGCAAAAGGGTTTGATTTGAAGAGTGATTTCAGGTTGAAATTTGAAAAAAGAACGAGCAGTAATAACGAAAGGAAGGATAAAAGTTGAATTTTTTTTATTTTAAGTTAAGAAAGAAAATCACCAATAACAAATGGTTGGATTGAGCGGAGGGACCTAGGGAGCAGGGACCATGAGCGGGTTGGCCGACTGAATTTTCCAATTTAAACCAAAAAACAGGAAGTGGGGCAAGAGGATACCTCCTTTGCTTAGGCCTTAGGACTTGCCTTGTGTTAACGGTCGGAAAAGGACACCACCATTCACGCTCTTAATTGTCGTTGTCGTTGATAACCTGCCGACGAGAATTTTATTTTACCTTCATTCACCGGGAAAAATAGCTAATGCGCGACAATCATCTCTCTTCCACCCAAAACATCTCACCCGAAGTTTCATGAAACTCTTAGAACGGTCAAAAACTCAAATTTTGCCTCTTTCATTCTTAAAAATCACACCATCATGTTTCAACCCTCTTCTTTAACTGTTAAATTGGATAATCAATAAACTAAGCATTTGAAAAGTCTTCTTGCTCTGACACTGCCTCTTTTCAAAGTCTTGACATCAGGCACAATTTTGAAATTAAATATACAGAAATATTTCACAATTACCTCTTTGTGTCTACCACACCCACATGCACACCGCGTGAAGGAATCTCACAACTCTCCTTCCATTCTACCAAACTCCTTACTCAGCCCTTAAACTTTGTTGACGCAGTGCAGACCGCGTCCTTTATTAATACTTTGCAACCCTACTCAAACCAAACCGCAGTGAACAGCCATGAGACTAGCCACCATTCTGCATCTCGCCATCATTGCCGTCCTGATCACCGCCGCCACGTCCCAGGCTCCTCCCATTAGATACATCAACCACACCGTCGGCGACAGTGCCGGCTGGTTCTTCAATTCCACCACCAACACCACTGCCGCTAACTATTCCTATTGGGCTGCCTCCCAAACCTTCAATCTCGGCGACTATCTTAGTAAGTTTCAAATGTCTTAAATGCGTATTACGCATGTGTGAACGATTGTCGATGTTTGTTAAATTATTTTTCCATGTCAGTTTTCAGAACGAGCTCCAATCAGACAGTGATCCAGACCTACAATCTGACAACATACAAAAACTGCTCAATCGACCTCTCGTCTGATAACGATACGGCTGTCTATGACGGAGGCAACACGGTGTTCGATCAAGCGTTGACCATACCAGTACCGTTGACCATTCAAGGTCCGAATTATTTCTTCTCTGATGCTAATGATGGCATTCAATGCCAGTTTGGATTGGCCTTTGAGATCAACGTCAATCGCGGCCTTGGATTGCCTCCCAGTCTTAATCAGCCGCCTCCTCCTCCGTACAGGGAGCCTCCCGGTCCTGACTCGGCTTCTCCGCCAATTACTATTCCTGCCGGAGGAATAGGGCTAGGAAATGAGGGGTTTAAAAATGGGTTAAGCGTGCACGTGATTGCGTGTGCGGTTTTATTTGCTTTGCTGGCAGTCAACGGTGGGATAGGGATGGCGTTTTCTTAAATTGTTTGTATTGTTTCGTAATTAGATACGCGAGTCGGCAAACGGGGATATTTTCCGGTGTTTGGATGTTAATGTATGGAAGAGCTTTTCATGGATAAACTTATTCTTCAATGGAGAACAGATTGTTTGGATGTACTAACTGAAAGTAAAAATAAAAAATAAACATATACTTCTGTGGAACCACTATATATTATATTATAAAAAACATAAAGGAGAACGACAGTTCACCGTGTATTGTGAACTCTCTTTTTACCTTCTCCACACAAAACAAAAGAAGCCTAACTGGTAGGGATTGAATTTTATTTTTTTTAAGGATCCATTTGATATTATAAAATTGATCGGGATAAATTAATTAGCATATTTATTTGCATAATTAAATTACTTTACTTCATTTTTTTTTAATGGTGCGACCAAGATTGTTAAAATTGTGATTTTAACACGGAACGGAAAGCCGTTCACAAACTCGGATCGTAAAAACGGATCGTAAAATCGTCAAATCATAAGAAATTTTAAAATACATTAAAAAAAATTCATGCTTTAAATAAAAATTCATACATAACAATTCGTCCAATTAATTCAGTCTTATAATACTGAAATGGCATTAAATTCAGTCAAATTCAATAATTTTTTCAGTCTAATTTTCACCCCAATTCAATCAATTCAGTCCAATTTCAACCCAATTCAATCAATTCAGTCCAATTTTCACCCCAATTCAATCCAATTTTCACCGAGTAATATTTTGCACAATTCAGTCATATATAGTATATACTGTGGCATTCAATTCAACATTACACATACATGAATTACACGATTAACTAACAATTTACGGTGTCGTCGGCTGCTGTTGGAGATGATGATGATGAAGCTGAATGGCTGTTGGTGAAGATGATGATGATGAGCTGAACGGTGGCTGCTGGTGAAGATGATGATGATGAGCTGAACGGCTGCTGGTGAAGAGGCCCGACCGCCCGATGTCGCCTGCTGCTGTTGAAGATGGGGAAGAAAAGAGAACGTTGTCGGTGTGCCGCTGTTAATGAAGACTGCAGAGGAAGCCCGAAGCCGTGAGCTGTTGAGGAGATTGTTATCGGCTCGTCGCGGTTAAAATCACGATAACCAGAAAAGGAAGCCACGACCGTGAGCACTGAGGAAAGAGAATGAGAGAAGACTGGAGTCACCGGACCGTGAGCACTATAGCTGGCCGCTTTTGTGGAGGATGGAGAATAGATCGTTGTCGCCGATTAGGGATTTGTTCTGTATTTGTGCGTTTTGATTTGTTCTGTATTTGTTAATTGTTAATTTTGTTAATTCGGCCTGAAGACTAAAGACCGAAGACAGTCACGTGAAGGGAAAAGCAAATTCCAATAGGCGTCTGACAGCTGGACATGAGGGGGGGAAACTTTCAACGCCTAATTTTGTTGAAATCGCACAATCGGTCCTGATATCGCGATTTTGCGCGATTTCATCCGATTTTTATGATTTTACCCGATTTCAACCTGATTTTATCCATTTATGATTTTTTCAAGCGATTCAACCCGTAATGCATGTTTTAACTCCTAAAATCGTACGATTTTACGAGTCAAAACGCAATTTTGACAACCTTGGATGCGGCCCTTGTTTGGCGGGGGTATGGTTTGCTTTCCAAATATATTTTTTTCTCCCTCTCACTTTCCACTTTTTTTTTTTATTCTAGAAACTCGTGACAGCCCATCGAAAAAATAATTGTATCCTCTATATTATATCTTTAATAATTTTAGTCATTGTTCTTTTTATTATTATTTATTTTGTTTTTTAGATTTTTTTAATTTTAGATTTTTTTTCAATTTTATATCTGAGAATTTAATTTAATTTAATTTTTTAATTCAATTTAGTCCTCATTATTTTAATTGCCTTTTTTATGTTTTATCTTTTTTCTTGATTTATTAGTTTTTTAATTTCATCCATGATCATTTTATTGCATTTTTTATCCCATTTTGGTCCCCTTTTTATTGTTATTTTTTTATTCTTTTTATTTATCTTTTTTAAAAATTCCGTCCCTAAATTTCTTATTTTATTTGGTTTTTTTAATTTAATTTGGGTCATTGTTCTTTTTATTACTATTTTCTTATCATTGTTTTAATTTATTTTATTTTTAATTTAGTCTTTAATTATTTTCTTTCATTTAGTTTTTTATACTAGATTTAGTACACATTGTTTAAATTTTAAATTGTTTTGTAATTGAAAATTTTACTTTGTTATTTCTTTATGTCTATCTTTCTATAAAGTACTATTGATCTCATGACCAGAGTTTGATTTAAGTTTATTTTTTATCATTTTATTGTAAATTGATTTGTATTTCTCTTTCAAATTCATCATTTGATATTTTAATTATTGGATCCTAAATTTTGCTATTTGCTCCATTTTTATTTTTTGTTAGATTATTTTAATCTTATATTCCAAGTAATTGCTTGGTCGAGTTAACTTGGATTGATTTAAGTTTTTTTAAATTTTTTTTTTATAATTGAATTTTTTGATAATTTCATTATTTAACGTTGCATTATTGGTCCTTGTAGAACATTCCATTATTTTTTTATTTAGCCCTTATAGATCAATTTATGCTAATTTTTCATGAGAGAGTGAGATTGAAAGATAGGGACCGAAGTGGAAAATTAGAGGAAATTGGTGGTTTTTTCATAACTTTGGAGAGAAATACTCATTTTGCCGTTAAAAAACAAAACCAAAAGACATGATATCGAAGGGTAATTGCACTATCTTCACAACAATCCATTTGCCATTGCCAAATTTAAAGGAGGTAATCATGTTTTTTTCCTTTTTATAATGCATAGTAAAATGATGATTCTACACCTAGATTCAAGTTTCTTTAAAGCATAAACGCATGGACTTTTTCATCTTTTTTTTATTTTTAAAGAACAGTGAAATGACTTGCATGCACATAAAAGTAGATTTTTTTTATAGCTTATGTTCAGCGGCATTTGTGTATTTATACTTTTTTTTTCCTGTTATTACTAGGTTGGTTCAGTAGCAACTTTGTAACTAAATATATATAGATATTATTAAAATAAATTTGTTCGTGCATGTATTGCATGCATCAACACATATGAGATCGTCCAATGACCAAACACCGTATTTTAGCTGGTGTTTGGATTATCTCATCATCATTTTTGTGGCGAGGCGGTGTGTATGGCCAACGACTATCCGGTTTGACATTGTGACATTTTTTTTTGTTTTTTTTTTCTCCTCAATTTTCACACTTATTCTTTTAAAATTTCAAATCAACCTTTCCATTTGTTATTCATTCGGATTTAGTTCGTGTTTTTTTAATTATTATTTGTTTTATTTTGAATAATTTATAAAATTCAAAATTTTTTTCAATCTCACCCCCTTCTTTTTTTTTCATCTTTCAAATTTGGTTCCTGTTTTTTCATTTCTATCTATTTTGTTTGGAATAATTTTTAAATTTAATTATATATATATATATAATTTCATTTTCCTTAAGGCTTTTTTCCTATCAAATTTGATACTTTATTCTTTTGATTGCTATTTTTTTCTCATTTTCACAATTTTTTAAAATTGATCTCTTTTTTGGTTTTATCTCTTAGTATTAAATTGGTTTGTAATTGAGCTTCTTAATTGTGTCTGGATCTAATATTTTACGAGTTATAAGTTTTAGAGATTAACACAGGTTTAGAAGGTTCACCCAAGTTATCTTGGTTTTTTTCTTTCTTTTTTTTTTTCTAAGTTCATGCCTTTTCAATTTCAAACTTTATTATTTATTCAACTGAAGATTAGGTTCCGTTATTTTTCTTTATTTTCTTTGTATAGAATTTTTTCATTAATTTTGAAAATGACTTGGATTATCTCAATTGTTTTTATTTGTCATTTTTTATTGAATTTGCATTGGCAAATTTTTTTAATTGATTTTTTTTTCTAA
Organism: Populus tomentosa; assembly: GCA_018804465.1. Taxonomy (NCBI): domain Eukaryota; kingdom Viridiplantae; phylum Streptophyta; class Magnoliopsida; order Malpighiales; family Salicaceae; genus Populus; species Populus tomentosa. The sequence continues at coordinate 11,017,996 of CM031971.1, forward strand.
TTTCATCCTTCAATATTTGATTGGTTTTAATTAAATTAAATACGACTAAGTGCATGGCTATTGTTACGAGATCAAATATATTAATCTTAGCTATCTCTTGATCAAATATCAATTTAATTAATTAGATGCAACTATAAGCATTTTGATTTATGATTGAAAAAAAAAATTATATCCAAAAACACGTTGGAAAAACATGTATTTTTATTTTTTTATTAAAAAAATTATTTGACACATAGCGAAGCATGGGTCAAATAACTAGTGTGAATCTCAAACATGTGTTTCGTCTTACACAATGACCTAAGGAGTGTTGTTTTGGTGGCTTGACCTGTTTTTCAAAATATTTTTTTGTCTAAACAAATATAAAATTAATGTTTTAGAGGTGTTTTTTGAAGATTTTAATGTGTTAAAAGTAAAAAGAATATGTGAAAAAAATATTATTTTAATATGTTTTAAATTAAAAAGATTTTTTTTTAAATAATGTATCATCAAAAACACACTTACTCCTTTAAAGCAATATTGCTTTATTTTATGAACCTTTTTAAGCAATCATCAAGCTTTTGATAAGTTTTTCATAACTGAAGTGGAATTTTATTTTTTGTGTCTCAAATTATATCATGGCAGGTAGAAAAAGTTTCTACATCTTGGAAATAGTTGTATCTAACAATTATTAATTTAACTATATCACGAGCCACTCAAACATATTTTATGAGATTTAAGAAAAGAGTAAAATGCAGCTATATAAAGAAAAAATTATTAAATAAAATATGTCATAAGCCACTCAAGAATAATATATGAGATCCATCCATAAATAGATAGTGACTGAGTTTTGGTAACCACACCACGTTGCAGATTGGAACAACTATATTCAAGCGTAAAAAAAAAAAAAACAATTGTTAGCATAGCATGCTATTTATCATATTTATTTAATTATGTATCAACATTTTATTTGAAAAAAAGAGGAAAAATTAAATCAAAACAAAATAAATTGTTAACATAATTCATTTACGTTTTATTTATCTAGTTTTGCTCCATATCAGGTCCATGGCTTGGATTCCAACTTCGGTCATGTTGAAGTTGGTACGACATTAATTGTTTGACTAAGTAAACCCATATATGACTTATATGGCTCTAGAAAAATTTTCAGTTTGTTGTCATTTTAATCAATCAAGCTCAAACGCAAAAAATTAAATTGTCTAATGATAAAAAAAAAGGATTAAAATAAAAAAAATAATATCATAATGAATAAACTATAGTTCATCTAAGTTATCTGTTAAATTTATGACTGACACAATAATAATGTATTAACCTGATTTGCTATCTATTTTTTTTAATTCCCCTTCTTTTTCTTTATTTATCTTCTTGACAGGGCCTTAACTGGACCGGGTGGAATGAAATATAAAATTAAATTAAAAAATTTAAAAAAAATTAAAGAGTTCATGGTCTTTTCAATGGTATTTGAATCGTCTGGACCAATTCTCCTTCCCAGGATGGCACAAGCCGACGATGAGTATACGGTGATGGCCAATTTCTCCTCTCCGTCTTGTCTTGTCTTCTCCTTCTTTCCTTAATATTTGTGATAAGACTTGAAAAGAGGCAAAAAAAAATGGGAAAAAGCATTATCGCCGTCAACAGTAATTTGTTAGATAGATTACATTGTTATAACCTTAAAAATTAGTTTTCCTTTTTATATAATTATAACGAGGAGCTCAAGTCATAATTTTTTATTTTTAAAGATTACTTGGGTGCTTTATCAATTTTGGCTAAAAAGTAATTACCACGACAAGAAATTCCAAATGGGGAAAGCACAGCAATGTCAAACACAAAAGCAGGACTATTGATGGGACAGGATAAATTGTATTTGTGGTGGATACGAACAAGTTGGACGTCAGATCAATAACATCCTGCCCCGTCTCAAGCAAGCCGGATTCGGATTTTATTTTCCTTGCTAGCTAAGCGTGACTCTCCGGCCAAAATTTAAAGTTATATATATATATATATATATATATATATATATAATTTTTCAGTATTTTTTATCGTTTTTAATATTCTAATATTAAAAATAAAATTTTAAAAATAAAAATAATATTATTTTATTAAATTTCTAAATAAAAAATATTTTAAAACACAATTTCAACTATATTTCTAAACATATTTTTTTTTAAACTCGTTTGATATTATAGTAGTGGTTACTTTTCAAAGTATATTTTATTTAAAAATATACTAAAAAATAAATTATTTTTAATATTAACATATTAAAATAATTTAAAAATATAAAAATAATTATTTTAAAATAAAAATAAATATTTTAATTTTTTTAAAAAAATTTAAAACATAAAAAGAACAATATCTTCTTCTAAGAACTGATTCTACTGTAATTTTTTCACGAGTTTTCTGGTTTGGATGTTGCATCTAGCCTTCAACTAAGCTGAGTCGAGCCAAGTTTGTGTGCGTTTGAGCTCAAATTATCTAATTTTAGCAAGGCTTGGGCTCACTCATGTCACAAACAAGCCTAAAACATGAGGCTCAAGCTCAGCTCGTTTAAAATTTATTAGTTTCAAGCTTGTTTCGTTTGGAATATTTAATGAACTTGTAAACAAGTAATCATAAATTAAACTTTAATGTACTCATGAAAGTTTCACACAACTGTAATATCATAAAAAAGTCTTATAAATATAATATTTTTCATAGATTTTCAAGCAAGATAAATTTATATTTTCTTAATTCCTTGGTATAATACACACATATAGCTTTTCTTAATAAGTTTTTTTAATTACATATAAAATTAATTTATTTTATAAAATCTTAGACAAGTTCTTATCTTCTCACATTTTTACAAGCTCGTAAATGAGATTATTTGTAAACTCTTAAATGAGTTTAGCTGTAAATCTAATTCACAATAATAAATGCTTATTTGAGAATGTAGTTTTTATTTTTCAAGGTGTTTTTTAAGTTAAAATATATTAAAATAATATATTTTTTTATTTTTTAAAATTAACATAAAAAAACGATTCAAAAAATATATAAAAATTTAATTTTTAAAAAAATATAATTTTTTTAAAAAACGTGATTACAAGCGCGTTTTCAAATGCTTACTAATTGAACATATTAATTAACTTTATTTTTTTAAAAATAAATTAAAGTTTATTTTAAATTATTTTAATATATTTATATTAAAAATAAAATAAAATAAAATATTTTAAACCTGAGTAATCAAGTAATCGAATTAGCAGAAACAAAAACTAAATGAAAATAAAAAAATAAAAAAACACAACGGCGTGACTACAAAAAATCCCCATCTTGAATAGATATTTCCAAAAAGTCCCAAATGAACGGACAGATGGGGGAGGGAGAACGAGTGCCAGTTCAAACAAGAAACTGAATATAGTAGTTATCAATAAAAATAATCAATGCCATGTCTCCCTCCTCCCTCTGCCCTACCGACCCTCTCCCCTCCCTCCTTGCTGTACCCGTTACTTTATATTTTTTTTATCATTTTTTCTGTGGATTAAATGCTCACAACGCCACACGCAAAAGAGAAAGAAAGGAACCGTTACTTTCAGGAGAGAGACAAGTTCTCGGATATCACAACGTCATTGCCATCTTAGCGTAAAGTAATGATAACTGATTCCACTTCCATTTTCCATTTTCCCTGATCCCTAAAATCCTTACTTCAATTCCCTAACTCTCTCGACAAAATAACAATTCATGGCTGTTTGATTTGTCTTTCTGATTTTATTTTTTATTTTTTTTCGTGGACTAGGTATACTCGTGTTTTGGAATCGGGGAAAATGGGACTGATTTCAGGGTTATTTTTGGGGATCGTCTTCGGGATCGGGTTGATGGCTGGATGGAAACACATGATGCAGTACCGAAGCACCAAACGAGTTGCTAAGGTTCGTTCACTTTGATGATTGAGATACATGTCGTTTCCTTTTACTGTGAATTGCATTTGGAAAGTGAGATGTGCGAACTTGAATTTCTGTCTGCAGGCAGTGGATATAAAACTCCTTGGGTCACTCAATAGAGATGATTTGAAGAAAATATGTGGTGATAATTTTCCTGATTGGATTTCTTTTCCTGCTTTTGAACAGGTTGGTAATTTTCTCTAATTACCTCCTCTAGTATTCTTTTTTTTAAGAAAAACAATTGTGTTTTAAGCGAGCTCTAATTTCTTGTTGCCTTATTGTTATTATTTTGAAACTGGTAATATATTCTTGTGATGCCAGAAGACGTAATATCGTGTAACGTCTCCTTGTTGTATGGTGTATTGCGACGCGGTTTGCCCTATAAGTTTTCTCCGTCTTGTTTCTGATTGATCTTATAATGTTGTACTTTGGTTACATCCTGCAGGTGAAATGGCTAAATAAGCAATTGGGCAAATTATGGCCTTTTGTTGCAGAAGTAAGATTTTTTTTTCCCGTTCTATAATTAGATGTAACTGAGCAAAATCTTAGAAGTACCCTTTGGTTTCTTGCGAGTATGCTTTTATCATGTATATTGGCAAATGCTGTTCATGTTAGGCAAAAAACTGGGCTATCTTTTGATGTGTTTGTGTAGTTCTTTTTCCTCCTCCTCCTCCTCCTCCTCCTCCTTATTTTAAAAATGGAAAAGGATAATATTTGCAGGATGGGCTAGAATCAGTTGTAAGGGGGGTAATGCAGATCGAGGTTTTGTAAAACTTTAATGGGCCCTAAAAACAAGCTTTTTACCTGTCATAATAAACTTGAGATTCTCAGTCGAATGTGTTTGCAGGCAGCTACAGCGGTGGTTAAAGAATCTGTTGAACCACTATTGGAAGACTACCGACCCCCAGGGATTACTTCTCTAAAGTTTAACAAATTTTCTCTTGGTACTGTGCCGCCTAAGATTGAAGGTATGAATCAATAAATGCTCATTTCTGCTATGTAGTTGTATGTGTTGCCACTACTTGTGTCTGATGCAGTATTATTATGTCATTGAGGTTGATAGCATTCAATTATAATTTAATGCCAGGACCTGTACTTTTGAATAGGTCTTCTGAGTTCTGAAAGTCTTTCTGGCATTTTAGAAATACACACATGGCCTGTGCACATTTACCAGGGATATTTTACTTATTAAGTACATTTATTGTCACTGTGAAATGCACTTCTTTACTCCTTTCATAATTACATTTGCGGCTTCCTTCCTTATCACTTTACCAATGCAGGAATTCGTGTCCAGAGTCTCAAGCAAGGTCAAGTTACCATGGATATTGATTTACGGTGGTGTGGTGATCCAAGCATCATTCTAGGTGTTGAAGCTGCACTTGTTGCTTCCATACCCATTCAAGTTGGTGGATTAATGACTTTGGCTGATAACCAAATTCTTACTTTTTTTAACCCATTTGGATTTTTTTTGTGCGAGGGAGTGCTTACCTTAATATTTTTGTGGTGCAAAATGTTACAGTTGAAAGATCTTGAAGTTTACACTGTTATCCGTGTTATCTTTCAACTTGCTGAAGAGATTCCATGTATTTCTGCTGTTGTGATTGCTCTACTTTCTGAGGTACGACTATAAAAGTGTTTAAAACATCTGGTCATAATCATCATGATACCTCATTCTGTAATGATGTGTGGGTGTGAATGTCAGTACTCAAATAAGGGACTTTGATGGGTTTTTGACAATATGACTGATTTTTATGGATAGGAAATATGCTTATATAATTCAGGTTGTACTTAAGTGGTTACACTCTATTTGAGTTGTTTTATCATACAGCTCTTGCAAGATTTCAGAGAAACAGAAATAGAAATCATGTTGCATGGACATGCCTCTCTGTTCCTTCTGGTGATCTTGCGATTTCAACTTCTTCTTTTCGCCCCCCCCCCCCCCCCCCTAATTTCTAATGTAACTATCATTTCTAGTGGACCTTTAATATGTTCCAGCTTGAAGGCTACACAAACAACAGAACAGAACAGTACTAAGTTGTGATGAAATCCTATTTAATGAATGATTAAGCTCATCCAGATTTAAAGTTCTTTGAGTGGTTATTGTATTTAACAGTATAATGATATGCTATTCTGATATTATTTTCAAGAATTCATTTGGCATTGCAGTTGGATGGGGGTCGTAGTTGAACTCGAGAGAAAAGGCTGTTCCATTATTTTATTTAACTTCAATAACATGCTCTATTTGGCTTTAGTGATCATCATCAGTTATTACTTTGAGTTAGGTGGAGATGGCAAATTAATTGCATGATTACATGCACTGAGTAATTGTTGATAATATTCCAGTTATAATTGTTTTGGAAATGACTAGTTCTTGTATCATCAATCAGCCAAAGCCAAAGATTGATTACATTCTCAAGGCTGTTGGTGGAAGCTTAACAGCACTTCCTGGAGTCTCAGATATGATTGATGCAAGTTCCTTTTTTCCTCTTATCAAAACTTATTTTCTTATGTTTCATTGTTGCTTTGGTATCCTTACTCACGACTCTGCTCTTATTACATTTGGTAGGATACTGTGAATTCGATTGTTACGGATATGCTTCAGTGGCCCCACAGGATTGTTGTTCCCATTGGCGGTATCCCTGTTGACATAAGGTAAATAGCAAATTATATTGCCTTTTTTTGTTTTCAGTTCCCTGAGAGCTGTTACGGTATTCTTAATGGATTTTGGCTGTTTTGAGTATTTAAATGTATATGAAATGAATGTATGTTTGTTGCTTAAAATTACAGTCACAGTATTCTTAATGCATTTTGGCTACTCGTAATGTATTCATGTCATGAATTGCGATTGTGTTCATGATTACAATTGTGTTGATAATCAGGGAGTTTCTGGCACTAGATTAACTGTAATGGTCATTGTGGTCATGAATTGCTACCAATGCTTGAAATGTTTTTTAATTAACACAGTTTTTAAGAAATTTAACAAATTATCTTCAAGATTACATAACTCATGCATCATACAAGCATTAGTGGTAAGATGCTCTATTTAACATATTTGAAAATATAACCCCTAAAACATCACTAAGAATTAGTTCTGAATTTATTATTTTTTAGAAAAATGACAAGTCAACTTTATATGTATACTATTGAACAGTTTGATATCATAGAACTGTAATTGATGAAAGACAATTATATCTTATGATTATAATTTCCACAAACAATCTACAAAAGTAAATGTCAAAAAGTTGATATATGTGAATCCATGCCTAGTTTTTCAGGAATTTAATTGTCTTCAAGATTACATAACTCGTGCATCATACAAGCATTAGTGGTAAGATGATCTGTGTAACATATTTCAAAATATCAACCCTAGAATGTCACTAAGAATTATTTCTAAAGGTTTTTTGAAAAAAAATGACAAACTCAACTTTACATCTATACCTTTCAAACAGTTTGAGACCATAGGACTGTACTCTATGAAAGACACAATATAATCTTGTGATTATAAGTTTCCATGAAAGCAAATTTTAAATAGTTGATATATTTGCCTTCAATCTTTATTTTAACACCTGGGTCTAAACATTAGAAGCATAATGTGGACGAATGAGACCTATCTTCCTGAATGGGATAGTGAAGAAGCAAAAGAAGTAGCTTTCAGTTTGAAGGATAAAAACAAGGCATTGCAACCTGCCTGGAGTAACGAGTTATAAATTAATTGCCATATACCAGCCATAAAGTTCTTTATACAATAGCTGCAATCTAAATGGCTGTTTCAGCCTTATTCTTATATGATGCTGATAACAACAGGCTGTAACTGAGTTTGGTGATGTGGCTTCTTCTTGCTCTAAGGTTCCTTTTGCTTTAACATTTGGAAAGTTAAATCCACTTAAAATCTAACCACCATTATTAGTTTAGATATTTCTTTTTGTACTTTAATTTCAGTTTATTGAAAAAGGCTTTTTTTTTTTTTTTTTTTTTTTTATGGGGGATCTTATGCAGTGAATTAGAGCTTAGACCTCAAGGAAAGCTTACAGTGACCGTAGTGAAGGCAAATGACTTGAAGAACATGGAAATGATTGGAAAATCTGATCCTTATGCAGTTGTATATGTTCGGCCAATGTTCAAGGTTAAAACACAAGTCATTGATAATAACCTGAATCCTGTTTGGAATCAAACATTTGATTTGATTGCTGAAGACAAGGAGACGCAATCACTTATTCTTGAGGTTTAAATCTCTCATACTCCTCATCCTTTTGCTCTTATTATTCTATTTTGCCTTTTTCATAATACAACACTTGCATAGTTTCTTATGAAGCTCCGGCTCTATATTCTGTTTTGTTGACGTAATGAGATGAATACATGCTTGTTATGCTAGAAATATGCACTGGATAAGTTTTCTAGATTTTGAAAACCTATACTGTGATGCCTGCTTTCTTTTCTGTTTAGAAGGGAGGGAGATTAAGCCACATAATTGTCTGAGGTGTGAGAACATTTATTATTGTAGTGTAATTGCATGTACAAGTGACTACGTAGTTTTCTCAATTGCATTTTGTCAGATGCATGGTGTCTCCATTTTTTGCTCTCCATCAATGCAAGCTTGCATTTCTCATCTGCTGGTATTGTATGATTTCTGTGATGCTATTCCACCAAGTGCTCGCCGTTATCTTTGTTCAACAAGCAGTTGGAGTTTTCAATGCTTATCCATGTGCTTTTGATGTAGTTGATCCCTTCTGATAGAATATTGTATTTATCCTTTTTGAAAATAATTTTATGAAACTCTCTTTTAAAAGGTCTTTGATAAGGACATTGGGCAAGACAAGAGATTAGGAAGAGCAAAATTAGCTTTAAATGAGCTGGAAGCCGAAACTTGGAAGGAGCTGGAGTTCGGACTGTTGTCATCGTTTGATACATTGAAGGTTAAGGATAAGAAGGATAGAGGAACTATTACAATTAAGGTAACAAAATGCTGCATAGTTGTTTATTTTCTCATCTTTGACTTCTGCTTCAGCTTGTATAACATTTGGTGATAATTGAATCATATTTATATCCGTTCTACTGCCGAAAACTTGGAAGGAGCTGGAGTTCAGACAGATGTTTTTTCTAGTTTTGAGGACCAGTGTTTTTGTCCATTGTTGCACTCTGTTTTCTTCTTTTAGGGTTTTGTACTTCTCATTTATTTCATGTGCTGTAGTAACTGGATATGTTTATATTTTGGGTTGGATTTGCAGGTTTTTTACCATGAATTTAACAAGGAAGAGTCGTTGGCTGCTCTGGAAGAAGAGAAGAAGATCATAGAGCAACGAAAGAAACTAAAAGAAGCTGGAGTTATTGGGAGCACAATGGATGCGCTTGATGGGGCAGCATCACTGGTGGGATCAGGAGTTGGGCTTGTGGGAGGTGGTGTTGGTGCTGGAGTTGGGCTTGTGGGAAGTGGCTTAGGAGCTGTTGGTAGTGGCCTGAGCAAAGCAGGAAGGTTCATGGGCAGGACAATCACCGGACAATCCAGCAAGAGAAGTGGCAACACAACTCCAGTCAATAGCGTGCAAGAAAACGGTGGAGCAAAGCCCCTGTAGGGCCCCACTGCTGAAGCTTGTGAATTTGGCCCCAAATGTACTTTATTAAATTTGTTTTGCATCATGGTCCTTCTGCTGAAGAATGTGAATTTGGCATAGATATTTGTTATTATTAGTTTCCACTGTATCATCCTAGTTAAAATTTATTTTACGTGAATACATAGCAGTCTTCTTGAACACCCTACAAAAATAAAGTGATTGTTCAGTCTTGAATTCGCCTTTTTCTGCTGAAGGTGACTCGTGTAATCGAGTTTTTGAGCGATTTCCGAATTATTTTGGTCATTTGGAGTTTCGGACCTTTGTTATGGGTTTAATCCTGCTGCGTTAGAAAGTCAGCGGGGCAAATTTTTTATTTTTTTATTTTAAATTTATATTCTTTTATGTTTTTAAATTATTTTTATATGTTGATGTGAAAAATAATTTTTAAAAAATAAAATAATATTATTTTAATTTATTTTAAAATAAAAAATAATCATTATTATGTTTTCAAATATTCTATAACAAAAAAATAGGATGAGAAAAACACAGTTTATTGGTAGAGAATTCATTGTATACGAGGGAGTAATATGGTTTTTTTATAATATCAATTAATAATTATTAGATTAATTTGAAATAATTAATTTTTTTTTATTTTAAAAGTACAATGAAATAATTAAATTATCCTTAAAAATAAAATTTATTTAAATTGTGTTCCGGGAATTTTTGTTTGTATTTTTATTTTTTTAATTATTATCAAGTTGATTGAAAAATAATTTTATATTTTATTATATAAAAATTATAATAAAAAAAACTAAAGTTTGCTAACACATGTATATATATGAAAAAAGTGGCTTGCATCTCTTAATGTTTAAACAACTTCCATGCATGCATAGTTATTAAACCCGGATTGGCCCGATGGGTCGACTTGGTGGTTAGACCAGTCTAGTTTTATCAAAAGATAGACTGGTGCAAAGACCCGGTCAAACCCGACCAAACCCGATCGACCCGAAGGGTCAGCCCATGACCTGGGCGATCAGGGCAAACCCGTGCGAGACCCGGTGTTTTTTTTTCTTTTCAAATATAGTTTTTCTCCTATACCCCTTTTTTTTCATATTTTTTTAGTTGGTTATTAACACCTTTTAAAGCTCACTATATAAATATTAGAAATGTGTTTTTTTTTTTAATATGAGATTTGAAACCTTTTAGTATATATAATCTATGTTTTCAAGAAAAAAGTTATGTTTTTTCAATATAGTATTTGAAACCTTTTAGTATATATATTTTATATTCCAAAGAAAAAAGTTATTTTTTAAAAGTGAGATTTGAAACCCTTTCATAAATATAATTTATGTTCAAAAAAAAATTATGATTTTTTAATGTGGATAATATAAATACCTTAATTTAAAATAATAATATAATATTCTTCCACATGGGAAGACAGTATGTTGCCAATAAACTTTTTTTAAAACAGATTTCTCTCTCCTCCTCTTTATATTCACTCTAGTCATTCAAAATACTAGAGATATCCTTCTATTTACTGATATTTCAATTTTGGTCATTGTTTCTTTGATTTTTAATTTTTTTTTTGTTTTTTTAATTAAATTTTAATTTATTTTTAATTACATCATTGAATTTATAATTATGATTTTTTATTTTTTTAAATATGATCCTGATCATTTTTTTTATTTAAAATTTTTGTTTTGGATCTTTTTCCTCATTATTTTGGTCACTTGGAGTCGGCTTGGCACCGCTGCTTGCATATTTTTTAGTCTCGAGTTTCTCAAGTTTATTTAAGCCGTGGACAGGATTAGTTGTGTCATCGTTATGTATGTATAGCCTTCTTGAATATTATGATTTTTTTTAATTGAGAGCTTCCAATATTTTTGCTTTGTTTTTGTGTTTTGAAAAATTACATTTTATATCTTATAATTTATAAGTTATACATTACTTTACTTCCAAAAAAAAAATTAACATTATTTATAAAATATTTATTTTATTTTAATTAATAACTAAAAAAACTCTTGCTATGTTAAAATAATAAAATTGTCACTTTCTCTTTGCTAAACATAAAATCTTAGCCACTAGCCTCCTCTATTCTTGCCGAAATCTAGTCGCCTAAACCTAACAAAAATTTGGATCATCAACATGGATTTACATAAGCCAATTTACAGAAGTTCATCCAATTAATTTCTTCTGGTTCATTCTTGTCTTGAAGAAGGGTGTCGAGAGCAAATGAATTGTATAATGGGATTCGCTACTAAAAACCCATATTATTGGCCATTTACGGCATTTTAGATGCTGGACAACCAAACATGCCTCCATCCATGTCTATCTTACCATGCATAAATTATTGGATAATAAACTGTTTTTATTATTATTAATTAAATTTAAAGGATAGGCAAAAGTTGAGACATACATCAATTTTGATCGACTACTTATATATAATATTATCATATTTAAATCATTTTAAATAAATAAAAAAACAATTATTATTTTAAAACTGTCACCATACACAATTGAAACATGATAATATTGATGTTCTCAAATCAAACACCTTTAAATTATTTAAAAATTAATATTATTATAATTCCACATAAATTCATAACAAATGATTTCTTTTGTTTTCGTATATGACATGTTTAAATTATAATTTAACAACAAATTGATGTCACTATTGTATGTGATACTAGTGTTCACATCATAAAAAATAGTGTCACTATAATGACATAATATAAATGTGTTATAAGACATTCTATTAAAAAATAAAACAAATTGAAACCTGGTTAATTGAATGTAATTATAACTAAATTGCATTACCCCAACACTAAATGACAAAATTCATATCAAAATCTAATTGAAATTTTAATGTTCAATTGCATTAAACCAAACCCAAATTCATAGCAAATTAATATAATTCAATGAAAATATCAAACTCATCAACTTATAAATAATTTAATAGAATGTGTAATTCATCATACGTATTCATACTCTCTTGCATGAACTCGTCAAGCATAGTTAATTACATTATTAGTTGATTCCAACAATACATACAAAATTCATAATTTGACAACTTAACGTCAATTAAATACAACATATAATTAATTGAAATAATTAATTAATAATTAACTCAACTTATTTTCATGTTCAACTATATTAAATCAACCTTAATTGAAGGTATTTGTTAACTAATTTAATATTAATTCAACAAACTCTAAATCCAACCTAAATAATGATTTCATTTCAACCAAACTAAATCCAAATTCATAACAATGTAGTATGTTTTTGCTTGTAGGACTAGAAAAAGAGTTGAAGAGGTGGCGACAGCAAGGTAAACAGTCGATTTTAAACCCGAAACACATCCAAGGATTCTTAGAGACTAGGATTGGTTTGATTTTTAATTGTTTTAAAGGCAAAATAAAAGTATTTGATGGGTTTTCTTAGAGAGGTTGTGAGGGCATCATTTAGTTTTTAGAGAAAGGGTATCTAGGCTGTGTATTCTTCAATCTAGAGAAGAATTTAAATTTTAATCGAAGTTGTGCTTCTAAAGTGCGACTTCTTAAGTTGTTGCGCTTATAAAACATAATATTTAAGCATGCCATGCCGGTTAATAGCGACATTTACTAAATGTCATGTTTTAGAAGAGTAATAAAATCAAACTGTGTTATTTTATTAAATCTTTTTCAAACAGTGTTATTTTGCTAAAATTATATGTTTAGTGTACTAATTTAAATAATAAAAAAAACAGTCAAAACTACCTAAAAATCAAGAACCCTTTTGGTGTATTAGTCTTTGAAAAAATAAAACCAATGAAAAGATCTTCTTTTCTAAGCTTACAGGTCAAAACCCATAGAAGGTTAAATAAAAAAAAAAAAAACCTCTTTGAAAACCGAGAGACTGCACTCTTGGTTTTGCTAATAGCTTCAACGGGAGAAATATATGGATAGTTTTTTTAAAAAAACCCGTTAAAAAGGATAAATTATTTATTAATTTTGGATCTTTAATGTGATTGTATATGAGATGTGTCGCACCCGACATCGCGGCGGCCTTAAAAATTAATTTAAGATCTTTGGAAAGAACAGATTTCTGGCATCATGTTCTTTAATGTGGATATTCTTGTTTAAGGAGTCGCCACCCAGTATTATGGTCACTAGGAACCCTAACTGGTCAACAGAGATTCTATGGTTCGGGACTGGTAACGTAAAAGGAAAGATATTATCACCCCTTAAACGTCCTGCCTGAGGCAGGCTGCATTGCTGGTTTCGTCTTAAATTGCTAAATGTTTTATTAATTTATGTTATGAAAATTTGCTTATAATATTCCTGACTCTGGCGCCAGTGAATATTTAACTACGAATATTTCCAACTCTGGCGTTGGTAAATATTACGTAGCTATAAAAATAAATTTACATCAGTATTATTATTTTTTATTCCCGACTCTGGCGCAAGTGAATAAATAAATAATAATACATTTTTTTTTATGCACATATTTCTTATTTTTTCTAGCTAAATAAAATTGAATAAACGAATAAAAATAATATAAATTTAAACCGGTATTTTTATTCCTAACTCTGGCGTTAGTGAATAAACCAATAAACTTACATTATTTTTATTTATGCATACATATTTTTTTATTTTTTATTTTTCTCTGCCTCTTTTTTATTTTTCTGTTTTTTTTTTTCGGCTGGGCCGGGCTAGACCCAGCCCAGCATATATAATCTTTTTGGGGTTGGGCTGGGCTAGACCCAGCCCAGCATATGTACATTGGTGGCTGGGCTCAGCTCAGCCCACAGGGGCTGGGCCAAGCCCATCCGGATCGGCTCGGGTCACTGGCTTGGGCCAGTGACCCGGCAAAAAAACTGAAAGGCACGCGTGACTTGTTCACGTGTGCACGAACGCTGGTGAAGGTAATTAAATTACCTTCACAGTGTTCTTATAACACTTAAATTATTTCCTTGAAACGAAGATGCAAAAAAAAAAAAAAAAAAGGACGAAATCATACCTGCTTCTGGCAACCGGAGATACTTGCAACGTTGGTGATGATCCTCTCCTATTGTTCCCTCTGGTTTAACGCTGAAAAGATGATGCCGGCTTGCTGTGTTTTGTTTTGAGTGTTTTAGCTTTTGTGCAGGGGCGTCTGCGGAGTGACTAGTAATTGCGGGATCAATTATCTAGGTATACTGATGTTCCTTTTCTTGCAGGGACGAAAACCATCGGCCGATCTAGTGACTCTCCTCTCACCTTTTCCCTTTCTCTGTATCGCTTTTTTTTTTGGGGTTTTTATCTCTGTTTCTGTACTGTGATTTGCTCTGTTTCTGGGTTCTGTGTATTTTTGGTTCTGTTTTTGATTGCTCTGTTTGCTTTCTGGAATTCTGGGTTTCTCTTTCGTATCTTCTTTTTTCTGCCCTTTCTATATGGTTTTTAGTCTCTCATTTATAGAGATTTCCCAAGCTTGCCTCTAATCAGTCCTACCTTTGCAGGACTGTATCCTCCACGAACGAGATCGTGTGCAAAGGACTCGTTCCACGATTGAATTTGTTGCAGATTTTCAGGTCTCCGGTTGAATCGGGATAAGAAGATCACACGGTTGGTCCACCAGCCACGGCAGCGTTTCGGCAGCAACGGACTCCACCAGGAACGGCAACGTTTTCAAGTAACCCATGGACAGTTTCAGTTTGACCCCCGAACATTGGAAATTTTGCAATTGGACCCCTGAGCAATTAAAACATTTCTTTTAATTTTGCCCCCTTTTGGATAAATTTCAATTAAATCCTTAAATTGGTGCACTGTTTACAAAACAGTCCTTAATTCCTGGATTATTCAATTTGGTCCTTAATTAATTCTTTCAATTTTGCCCTTTTTGGATAAATTTCAATTAAGTCCTTGAATTTATTTAATTAATTAAATCAAAGTTTAATTAAGTCTTCAAACTTATTAATTCTTCTAATTTCATTAATTAAACTAATCCAAAATTTAAATAAATTTCCCAACTTATTAATTCTTCAATTTCTGATCAATTTACTCTCAAATTTGATAATTTTATCCATGAACTTTGAATTATTTGTTCAAAAATTGGGTTATGACAAGATGCTTAATATTTTTTTTTGTAAAAATAAAATGCCATTCCTATAATTTTTTTTTTAAGGAAAGCTATAAATGAAGGGAAAGTTTTAAATGGTTTTTTTTTCTTTTTTAACCTTTTCCTTTTCTTTTTCATTCTATATAATATACAAATGGTTTCTTAAACTGTCATTAAATTGTATTATTTAAAATATTATATTAACAATTTAACTCCATAAAGTAGTTTTTTATTATAGGAGAAATTCTAACATAAATAGATAGGGGTTAACTTGATTAAGATTTCATGTTCAGATCATACGAGTTAATTTGACTTAACCAAAAAAAATTTAAAAAAAAATATGTGAGATTTTATTATTCAACAAGGAAATATTTTAAACTATATATATATATAAAAAGTGAAGTGTAGCATAGTTATTACAGTTCAAAAAATTTATATATATGTAGGTTATAAAAAAATATGAGAATAAATATTTATAAATTAATTTTATAATTTTTTTTGAGGTTATTAAAAATATAAAAAAATAAATTAAATCTCACCAAATCACTAAGTTTTTGAAATGACCACACCCAACTTTATTACAAACCTAGCTTTTGTTTATTTGAAATCCGGTCAAAGCCTGGTCACATAGTTCTCAGTTCAACCCGTCCGGCCTGGCTGGTTTCTTATCTAAGAAGCAAACAAGAAGAAGAAAAACACAAGAAAGCCTTGAGAACCTGGAAACAGACAAATAAAACTTACCGAAACTTAGGAGCTGCCTCAACTCAGGCAGTGTTTGGCTGTGCCTTTTAATTTATATTTTATTAAATTTTAAAATTTTAAATTTTTATTAAAATTAAGTACAGTTTATACTTTTTGGATCGTTTTTATATGCTAATATTAAAAATAATTTTAAAAAAATAAAAAAAATCATTAACATGTATTTTAATATAAAAAACTATTTAAAAAATAACCACTACCATACTAACAAACGAGTTCCTGATCCGATTTACACTTGTGGACCCCAGCAACGACCACCGTTAATTAGCTAGCCAGCCAGCTTAACTAGCTCATTCGTCCACGTGCTCTCTGATATTTCTCACGCGTATTAATTTGCGCGTGGTTCACACTCCCCCAACTTCAAATATCTTTTATTTTTCAAATTCGATTATTAAATTCTTCGAAATTTAGACAGATAGTCTATTCTCGAACCCCCTTTATATTTCAAAAACAAATCTAATATAACATGATAAATCCACCTGGCATGCAGCGGCTTTTTAATTGCCAATAATTCTGTTTGTTTTTTTTAAAAGAATTTTTTAAAAAAATTAATTTTTTTTATTTTTTTAATTAATAATTTTTTTGATATTTTTAAATTATTTTGATACATTAATGTTAAATATAATATATTTTTTAAAAAAATATTATCTTAATATATTTTTAAATAAAAAATACTTTAAATAATAATTATAATTATAATTATATTTTCAAACACGCATTTTAATTATAAAAAAACATTAAAAAGATGTGGATTTGTTTAGTTTTGACGGATATTTTTTACACACTCACGTAACAGTGTAGACATACTTCTTAGGCAATGGTGGAAATGCATTGAAAAGGAATGAAATGAAAAAAAGTAACAAACATGGTGGCGTGCTAGATACATTGCGTCCTTTAATCTTTAAAAATAATGTAATTTATATAATTTAAATCTTTTTAAATTTTAAAAAATCAATTTTAATATAAAAATTTATTTATATTATTTTTTAATTTTTAATTAAAAGAAAAAATAAAAAAAACTGTTGTTGAATTCCAACAATAATAAAGTAAATCACCATTTACTCTATTTTCAGCCTCTTAAAATGATTTTTTTTTTATGCTCATGAGTTTTATGATATGAAAGGAGTTTTTATAATAGCTGTTTGAAATTTCAATGTTATTTTAAAAAACAGATCCAGATCAAAAATTCATAATCCGAATAATATGTTTGACAAGTTAATCTACAATATTCAAGTTATTTTTTTCTAATATTATTTTTTTAATTGATATATATATATATATATATATATATATATATATATATGTTTTAATTAATATTCATCATTGTGATTTTTTTTTGCTTATTTAATTTTTTTTGAATAAAGATTGTTTTTAATGGTGTTGTGCATATTTAATTTTTTAAAATATTATTTTAATTCATTTATAGTTTTCTTTTCTTTTGTATAAATGAATTTTATTTTTGAAAGTAAAAAATATTTATTTTTAGATAATATTTCTAACATGATCAATATTACATAATATTTTTTTCTTTTTTTTTTAATTATTTTAATGTTTATCTATTTCTATTATCGTTTGATTGAATAAAAAAATTAATTTTAATAAACAAACTCAATAAATACAATCAAATAAATATCTTGTCTTATAGAATCAAATATTTTAATTAATACATGTCTTGATTTTTTCAGTTTTATTTTTAGTTATCGTTCATGACTTTTTTTAACTAACATATATGATTCTTGATCTACTTTATAACATATATGCAAGAGGTTTTTGATTTATACTTGGAATTCTTTTAATACACAAAAACTTATTAAAAAAGCATGTATGTATAATTATTTTTACAAGAAAAAAATAATTAGTTCATAGCAAAACTCGGGTCGAATAGCTAAATAGAACGATTCACCGTAACTATTATTGATACATATTATGGAAATAAAAATTTTTAAAAGAATTTTTTTAATATAAAAAATCTTATAATTTTTTTTGGAATCAAATGTATCTTTTTTATCTTTATATCTATTTTTTTTTATTATAAATACTCATTAATTACAGCTTGAATATTCTAATACGTTTTAGTGTTATAACAACTTAAGAATTTTTTTAATACGAGGAAAAAAAAACCCAAAAGCTCTTCTTCATTTGAGCAAGACGAGGCAAGCAATATGGTATTCAGCTCCTCGCTCTCTTTTCTACTGAAGGCTCACGTCACAGTATCCGATTCACTAAATTAACTCACATGCTAGATAGATTAAACCATGACAACCCATCCATAAACGGACACGAGTACTAAAAAAGTCAAACTCAATTGGCTCTTTATCACTCCCTCATGTCACATCCTTGTCACTCTATACTTCTCCTTATCTCCACAAAATAGAAAACCAAATCAGAACACAGCTCTTCTCTCAACGATAAAGAAGAAAGAAGGAAAGAAAATACTACACCACACTCTGTTTTTCACCTTATGAATTTCTTAACCTAAAACAACCCCTTTGTTTCCTCTCTATTTACCACTATGCCATCTCGCCACCTCCGATCTCTATCAGAACCACAACCACCACCCCACCACCACATCCGCCTCCTCCCTCCACTCCTTGCTGGAACACTAACGCTCATTCTCATTTTCCTTATTGTACTTGTAGTCTTGTTCTATCGCAAAATCACGCGCAACCGTACAGCTCCAATTACAAGATCTCCAAACCACCACCACCACCACCACCAATGCCGCTGCTACTCCTACTCACTCCTCCGCCGTGCAACTTCCTCATTCTCACCATCCAACCGCCTCGGACACGGCGGATTTGGATCAGTCTACAAAGCTACCCTTCCTAACACTAATCAACATTTAGCTGTTAAATTGATGGACCAAAACGGTTCTCTTCAAGGAGAGAGAGAGTTCCATAACGAACTCTCAATTGCTTCTTGTTTAGATTCTCCTAACATTGTGTCCCTCCTTGGCTACTCATGTTCGCGAAAGAAGAAATTAGTTTTGGTCTATGAGTTGATGGAGAATAGAAGCTTACAAGAAGCTTTGTTTGATAGGAAATGTGAAGAGTTGATGAATTGGAAGGTTAGATTTGAGTTAGTGATTGGTGTAGCTAAAGGACTTGAGTATTTGCATCATTTTTGTAGTCCTCCGGTGATTCATGGGGATATTAAACCTGGTAATATCTTGCTTGATTCGTGTTTTAACGCGAAAATTGGAGATTTTGGTCTAGCGAGATTGAAGATTGAGGAGAGTAATGGTTTCCTGGAGAAGAAAGAGGGTTTTGGAGAGGATAACGGGTCGATTTTGGAGGAGACGGAGAGTGTGGCAAGTGGTTGCGGAGAGAGTGGGATTATAGACGTTGGTGGTGTTGTGAGATCGCCGGAGAGTTTTGGTCTTAGGGTTTTGGATTCGGATGCGTCACCGGAGATGTTTTCAGTGGTTTCGCCGGAGGTTGGGGTGGATAAGGGGAGTGTATCGGAGGCGGGTTTTGATAAGATGAGTGTTGATAGTGGAAGAGATTTGATTGGTGGAGGGAAGAAAGGTGGGTCGAGGAGGGATTGGTGGTGGAAACAGGATAACGGAGGTGGATCGGAGTCGGGGAGAGTGAAGGATTATGTGATGGAGTGGATTGGAAGTGAGATTAATAAGGAGAGACCTAAGCAAGAATGGAATGCAGCGTCTCCAGTTTCCAGTGATAATAAGTTGTTGAGCAAAAAAAGTTTGAAGAGTGAGCCAAAGAAGCATAAGAAGAAATTGGAATGGTGGGCTTCTTTAGATGAGGAGAGAATGAAGAAGAAGGAGAAGAATAGAAAGCCTAGAGAGTGGTGGAAGGAGGAGTTTTGTGAGGAGCTGACGAAGAAAAAGAAGAAGAGAGGACTTAGTTCGAGTAATAGTGGAGATTTATGGTGGCAAAAGGATGATGATGGGGTACAAGAAAGGAAGAAGAAGAGGAAGAGCAAGGGTAGTAGAGGTAGCATGGATCGGTGGGTGGATGGTTTTAGTGGTGAATTTAGAAACGGGAGAAGAAACAGCCAGGATTGGGCCAGTGGAGAGATCCCCAAGAGTGGTGGCATTAGTAGCACGCCTAGCATGAGAGGAACGGTGTGTTATATTGCTCCTGAATATGGTGGAGGTAGCCTGTTATCAGAGAAGTGTGATGTTTATAGTTTTGGTGTTCTGCTCCTTGTGGTGGTTTCTGGGAGAAGACCGCTGCAAGTAACCGCCTCGCCAATGTCAGAATTTGAGAGGGCTAATCTAATCTCTTGGGCCAGGCAACTTGCATACAATGGGAAGCTATTGGATATTGTTGATACTTCAGTGCATTCGTTGGATAAGGATCAGGCATTGCTTTGCATTACAATTGGTCTCCTGTGTTTGCAGAAATCGCCTAGCAAACGGCCCACGATGAAAGAAATTGTGGGGATGCTTTCTGGGGAGGCAGAGCCACCCCACTTGCCATTTGAATTTTCGCCATCACCGCCGTCCAATTTCCCATTCAAATCCCGAAGAAAGGCTCGGTGAGTTTATCAGATTTATGACATCATTTTAATTAACTGTAGAGCGTGTACTGCTGTAGCTGTTGTAGGCCATTTCTAATTTATCATGTTTTGTAGAAATTGTTTGCTGAAATTGAAATGAATATACATATTTATCATGAATTCAGGCTTGTTCACTTGTTTTTTCTTTTGGGCCTGCACATTATGTTTCAACGTTTTTACTTCCTGTAGAGATGATTCTTAGAGTGGGTCTGTTTCTTTTATTTTAAAAGTGTTTTTCAAAAATTTTATTTTTTTAAATTAATTATTTTTTATTGTTTTAATAGGCTAATGAAAAATAAATTTTAAAAAATAAAAAATATTATTTCAATATATTTTTTAAAACACCAATTACTAAAATGCTAAAGACTCTAATGCAAAACCACACTGACTTTTTTGTTTCTAGTTTCTACAAGTTGTCGAGTTTTAGGCAGCCCAGGGTTATCGGTACTGTTGGCGGGGACATCTTTTACTTTCCAAGTGATGATCCCACCTTAAAATTCATAACCAACATATTTGTTCGCAGTTATTTGCTTTTTTATGACCTTTGGACCTAAATGGGCCCATAAGATATATCCTTTTTTGTTGTCTGCTACCTTTCCGAAGTTTTCTCATTAGCAACATGAAATTCATTAAAGGTGGCAAATGCTGCCCAGTCTATTTCCTTTGCAAAATGATTTTGCCGTCGCCTTATAATCATCGTCGTCCTGTTCTGCACTGTGCATATTGAGTATTCTTTTCGCTTTGCTTGAACAATAAGCATATATGGGCAGAAAACAGTCTTGCAGAATATGCAGCATGTTTTTCAAAGGCTTCATCTTCAAATACGAAGCATGATGTTATTCAGAACATTCTTGTGAGGGAACTGAAACGATTTATAGCATCTTAAAACAGTAAGTATGAACATGGAGGAGCTTGATAAGCTTTGTCGTCCCTCTTAGACCTCCCAAGGCCTTGACTTAAGAGTGTCAGTTTCCATGGTTTTCCCAGTCAATCTGCTAAAATGTTTCCTTAGCTTTGTCGAAAGCCCTGTCCAAGACGACGCTGGACGTTACCTTCTTTCCTCTTCGACTTATCCTTTATCATGTTGAGTACATAATCATCTAACTTGCAGTTGGGTTTCGCTTTGCATTGAATAAATTCATGGAGGGTTCTTCCCAAGAGTTGAGCAGGTTGTTAGTGGATTAAAGTCGCTAGTCCTGCTCCTACCAGTGAACTGTGGAACCAGCAGTGTTAGAATCTTGACAGAATCTTCTTTCTATTGAATGTCCGACTGCAGCAAACATGCTGTGGAACAGTAGAAGGCGAATGCTTTCCAGGCCTCTGTATTGCCTTCTGACTATTACAGCGGAGAACATTATAATAGAAAGGGAAAAAAACAAAAGCATATATTTCACTTTCGGTGGGAATTGCAGATGTGTGATGGAAGACGAATGAGTTGTTGATTCTCAAATTATCTCAAGTATCTTGCAATCTATAAATTCCCGGTTCCGGTGCCTGAGGGTGTGATTGAGAATGCGGTGTCTTTTAAATTTTAATTATTTTTTTATTTAAAATAATTATTTTTTTTATAGTTTTAGATAATTTTGATGTGTTAATTTTAATAATATTTTTTAAAAAATAAAAAAATATTTTAATAAATTTTTAAATAAAAAATAGTCTACTGTTATTATAATCCCAAACTTTATTTAGTATAATCTTGATGCTTCTCTTTCACTTAAATGTGATTCCACAGCCTAATTCCCTGGGATTTAATGTTGCGTCTACGGTAGCCTGCCTTTTTGAGTCGATTTCACGTTGATATCATTCTTTTCTTCAACATCTCTGCAGTATTAGCCAGTTGACAGCAAGTACACGCTTATAATATTGAAATAAAATAAAATAAAACAAAACGTATAATGATTAATAGTTTAATTAACCATGAAATTTTTTAGCAAATTTGTTATTGTGATAATTATTTTCAAAATATTTGTTTTATAGTGAGGTGCACGGTGGAGTACTAGTAAAATCGTGATTTTTGAGCAATTGACTTCGTTGGCTAGTGGGGGAAGGGATTTATTCCCTTCCTCTCTAGGCGGTTCGATTTTTTATATGCATGTATATTATTTTTGTGGTGTCTTATTTATTTATTGGGATTGCTGTATATTCAATGAATTTAAAAATTAGTGAATTCAAAAATTAGTCTGTGTGTAAATTAACCTAAAACCTTATATTATCAAAATAAAAATAAAATCGTGCTTTATGATTCGGTGCTGTCTACTGCAGCCTCTATCTAGCTACAATCCTTTCAGACACAACCGACCAGAGTACTCCTATTGGTATTTACTTGGCTAGAAGCTCAGAGGCTTCAGTTACATGGTCACCAATCAGATGACACAACGTGGCCCTAAATGGTTGAGACTTGAGAATCCAGCGGCAGTGATGCCACCTCAACTATTGCACCGTGTCTGGGGTATTGTGATGAATTAAAAGTAAAATAATTTTTATTTTTATTTTTGATATTACCTTATCAGAATTATTAAAAAATATTTTAAAAAAACTTCAAGTTAAATATATTTTTAAAATATACTCAAATAATACAAGTAAAAAAACAATCTGAAACAATCTCTAACTCTTCGGTTGGATGCCCTAAATATTTCTCAAATAAAATTCCATTTGTTTGTATGGACAAACACGTTCTGACAATCCTTTGACATGTCAACTAGCCAAAGTAGCATTTTGCACGGGTTACTCCATTTTCGATGGGAGATGTTATTTAAAATAGTTAAATTGGTATTATGATTTTTTAAATACTATAACTATTTTTTTTATTTATATGTATTTTAACGGTAAAAAATATTTAGAAGAGCATATTTAATATATAATTATTTTAATAATTTAATATGATTTGGTTGACTTAACAAGTATAAAAATAATTCGAACAATTCTTAATTAATCTAATATTAAAAAATAAAATTAAAAAAAAACTCAATTAAAAAATAAACAAAAGAATGATCCAAGTCAACCTGAGTGAACTCGCTAAATTCATGATACATGTTACAAGATTAAAATAATTTTAAAAAATTACAAATTTAAGAAAACAAAAAAAACGATTACAATTAATAGTGTTTTAACATTTTTATTAATGGCATCTATATGCGGCAGGATTTGGCACTGCGGTTGGAAAACGTTTTTTTTAAATTGATTTTTGTTTTTGCTTTAAATTATTTTTTTTGATGTTTTTATATCATTTTGATATGTTGATATCAAAAATAATTTTTAAAAAATAAAAAATATATTTTAATGTATTCTAAAATAAAAAAATATTTTAAAAAACAATCACTATCATATCCTTAAATATTTTAAAAAAAAAATAGAAAGAGGACAAAACAAATTTGGGTTTCATCCTTCCTTTTTATAGCTCCAACGAGGAGTTACATTCAAGAGCTATAATAACATTTATACACTAGAAAGTTATTCCTACGTGTTAATGCAAAGAGCTAAAAGTTTATTTAATATGTTTTAAGTAAAAAAGAGTTTTTTGTACTAGAGTTGTATTAGTTGGTTATTATTAATAAATAATTGTATTAGTATCAAATATATTAAAATATAATTAATTTTTTTAAAATCGTTTATTTCATTGAAGTTCATATATATATATATATATATAATATTTAAAAAATTATATTACCAACTTAACTTTTCAGAATAGCTTCTCCACTTAAAAATGCTATAAGATTCTTACTAATAATATTTTTATAAGAAAAATAGTTAAATAGCATAATGTTTAGTATCAATATTGAAAAGCCAAATTTTTTTATCCTTTTTTTGCTCTTTAAAAAAACACATTAAAATAATATATATTTTTTTATTTTTAAAAAATTATTTTTGATATTGATATATCAAAATCATTTTAAAATATCAAAAATATATTAATTTAAAAAATAATTTTTTTAAAAAAAACATTTTTCAACGCAGTGCTAAACATTGTCTTCTTAGAGATTTCTTTGACTAAAATGTTAAAACACTATTAATTATTTCGATACCTTCAGCTGATAGCAGGCAAATTAAAAGTCCAAAACAAAAATGACAATCATGTCAATTTATATTTATGGCAATCTAGTAATTTTAGTTCAATATAGAAGTTATAATATCAATTTTGTAAGGATATTTTAACCGTTAAATGAAATATAATAACAATTCTAAAAATAATTTAATATTTTTTATTAATTTATTTTTCACGTATCAACTTTAAAATATAAGTTGTTATGAACTCATAAACTCTAAAATATAAATTATAAAATGCAATTTAAAAAAAATAAAAAAAAATGAAAAGAACGAGTGGGCTATAGAAAGTTTTGTAATTATAAAAAAATATATTTCAATATATTACCATCTTATTATTTAAAAAGAATGTAATCAAATATACTATAAATTTTAAATTTATATTTAAATCCTTTTCTGCTATAAAATACATTAACAGTATCTTTAATTTTTTTTTTATATTAAAAAAAAATAATTTGAGTGGATGCAGTGCATTTCTAAAATAGAGAAGATCACATCTACTAAAACGCTTCAATTGGTAGCGGTAACAAATATATATCAGTGGCATGCAAGGTTTTTTTTTTTTTTTTTTTTTTTTTTGTGGTGAAACATGATTTTCTGCCCAGAAATTTAATCCACCTAATGATCTGTTGTTTAAAATAGCACCATGATCCATGATTCATGGCAATATTAAGGGCAACCAAATTTCTCCGCAAAGGTTCAAAGTAATTGTGAACGAACTCCCTTCCTTCCTAATTCACAGTAGTTCTAGATACCACATCATGCCCAAACTCGATCCCTATGAGTACCTTAACATCAGGATCGATCCTGATGGCACTGTCACTCGCCTCCTCAAATTGCCACCTGCAAACGCAAACCCTGACCTGAACTCTGGTGAAGCCGTATTCTCTAAAGATGCCATTCTCAGCGAGGAAAAGAACACTGCAGTTCGTATTTACCTACCCTCCAATATCATCACTAAACACGCCGCCGCCGCCACGGTGAACGAGAAAATGCGTTTGCCTATAGTATTTCACTTCCACGGTTGTTCTTGGGTCCAATTTCGTGCTAACTGCACTATTCTACATGCAAGCCGGAGTTTGTTTGCATTCACAATCCCAGCTATAGTCATCCTTGTTGACTACCGTCTGGCGCCTGAGAATCGACTGCCAGCACCATATGAAGATGCGACTGATGCACTTCTTTGGCTTCAAAAACAGGCTTTGGATCCACAAGGTGAGAAATGGCTTAAAGACTACGGAGATTTTTCTAGGTGTTACCTTCACGGGTCTGGTTGCGGAGGCAACATTGCGTTTAACGCTGCCTTGCGCTCTTTAGACATGGATTTGAGCCCTTTAAAGATCGATGGTATTATTTTGAATCAACCATTGTTTGGTGGGCGAAGAAGAACAAAATCTGAGATGAAATTTATAGCTGATCAGGTGGCATCATTGCCGGCAATGGACCTCATGTGGGAGTTGGCATTGCCGGAAGGGGCGGACCGTGATCACCCATTTTGTAACCCAATGGCGGATGGACCTCATAAGAGCAAGCTGAGGTCATTACAACGATGCTTACTCTTTGGTTTTGGAAGGGACCCATTGGTAGATCGGCAACAAGAATTTGTGCAAATGCTGATACTTCATGGGGTGAAAGTTGAAGCTTGTTTTGATGATTCTGGGTTTCATAGGGTAGACATCGTGGACCCTCAACGAGCTGCCATACTCGATGAAATTGCTAAAGGTTTTATTGATTCTTGAATTTCTTTATGCAAATCCTATTTCCTATATCTTGCAAATAATCGAGCGATACGAAGTTGAGTGATCAGCAAAAACATGAATGAAAAATGTTCTTTTTTTTCATTATTTAATATATCAACAAATATTTTAATATTGTTTTTGAGTTTTGGATTGTAATACAGCAATTCAGACTGCCGCATGATGTGTATTAACGGTCTGTTTCTGATTTTTTAAAGTTTTTTTTATTTAAAAATATATTAAAATAATATTTTTTATTTTTAAAAAATATTTTTTATATTAGTCCAACAAATTAAATTGAAAACATCAAAAATATATTTTTAAATATAAAATATTTTTAAAATACAAAAATAAATAGGATATTATGTCTTCTAATCATATTATCTAGCTAAATGAAAAAAAGTGTTTTTTATAATGAAATTCATTTAATTATAAAAGTGTCTATGAATAAAAGAGCACAAAGAAAGATGATCCATCATAAAAGGTGGAAATTATTTTGTTTTTATAGAAAACAAGTATTTATTATTTTACTTTGTTTCTTATACTTGATATTTTTATTATTTTACACTTTTTTTATTTATCTCCATTTTTTTTATCTTCATGTTTTTTGTAATATGTTTTTAGTTTTTCCTCTTTTTTCTTTCTTTATATTTTGTTTTGAAAAAAAATATTATTTTTTATTTTTTACACTTTGAATATTTATTATTACTTTACACTTGAACTATTTATATTATTTTTTTAATTTTTTTTATTATTTTATAAAGAATGGTATAATTGTAAATTTTGCTAATTTTTTTTACTTCAGAGTTATTGTAGCTGTGGTTATTGGTATTTATAGTTAACAAGTATTTTGAGTTTGTTTAACAGTGTGATTGTGATTGCTTTTCAAATAGTTTTTCGTGCCAAAATACATGTAAATGATTTTTTTAAAAAAAAATTATTTTTGATATCAGCACATCAAAATAATTTAAAAACACTAAAAACATATTAATTTGAAGTAACAAAAATAAAAAAATTAAATTTTTTAAAAAAATATTTTTTAAATACAAAAACAAATAAACCTGAACTTATATTTTCTTTTGTTCATAGCAACCAACTTGATTCGAAAGCCTTCAGTCTTTGCAATAACTGTCTGGGAATGAAAGCCTTCAGATCTCCAGTAAATTCATACATTCTAATTTAAAACCTCAAAACAAAACTCACAATTATCCCTCGTTTGTCTTAGATATTTTCTATTGTCAATTTTATCATACTAAAGACAATACTCAAAACTAAAGTATATCCACATTCAAAGAATATTTAATCCTGATGGTAGTTTAATTAATTAGATTTTAGATTTTATTTTTAATAATCACAAGTTAAAGTTCTCTTAGTATCATTGAAGGTTTATATAATTATTAATTTTAAAGCTCGTGAGATTAGTTGAGGTGTACGTAAGTTAATCCGGACATCTACATTAAAAAAAAAAAATAAAGAATATTTTTTTTGATAAATCAAAAAATAATTATACAGATAAGAATACATATACAAATATTATACAACAAAAAACACTCGATGAGACCTAAAGAAAGTAAAGGGACATATATATGGCATAACAATAAAAGAAAATGGCATATATGATTTTTAAATCATTTCATAAGCCTCACGGAATATATGTAAATTCCATATTAAATATTAAAAATTAAATAATGTAATTTTTAA
The DNA here is from genome assembly GCA_018804465.1 of Populus tomentosa. NCBI lineage: Eukaryota > Viridiplantae > Streptophyta > Magnoliopsida > Malpighiales > Salicaceae > Populus > Populus tomentosa. The sequence goes on from CM031971.1 coordinate 11,046,286, forward strand.
TAGGAAAAATAATAAATTAAGAGAAATTTTTTATGACTAAAAATGAAAACCATCAATCAATTAGTTTAAAATCTTGGATAATATATATATATATATATATATATATATATATATATATATATATATATATATATATATATATATATATAACTGACTTGCTCTGTAATTTGAGAGAAAATGAAGAAAGTGGAGAAGTAGAGAAATTTCCAAGGCCTTCTTTCCTTCATTGTTGTCGGCTGGAACTTTAAGGAGAAGGGAAGATATTTTTTTCTTTAATTTACGACAATGTCTTTCATTAAAGCCCCACATGTTATTTTCATCAAATCCCCAATAATAAGTGTGTGTGTGTGTATTGCCATTCCATTTTATACTTATATGCATATTTCAATAATAAATAAGAAAAAGTAACAGCTAAACCATTCTTCTTCTTCCTTTCTCTCTATTTCATTTTTTATTATAGCTCATTAATTCACCAAATCATAAACTATATGAATTCATTTCCTTAAAATCCATAAATCAAATGTTAAATGCTCAAACTTTATTATCTTTTGTTTCTATTTCCTGGCTCACTTGCATTTTTTCGAGACCAAGCAACGCATACATAAAATAAAACACAGAAAGTGCCATTTAAATAATTCTTGATAGCATTTAGGAGCCATCATTATTATAAGAATTTATGTAAACTACGATGGTGATAGAATTTGTATATTTCAACTTAATCATTTTTATGTATTTAAATTAAAAAAAGTTATGTAATTTTTGAAATTTTTTTTGAGAAAAAGATACAATGCAAGTTAATTGTTGTTAGAAAATAATATAAATTATATTTTGAGACTTCACCTAACAGCTTAAGTTATTGGGTTGAGTTGGTTCTTTGACATGATATCAGAGCCTTATAACCAAGCGGTCACGAGTTCAAATCTCACCATCTCTATTTATTTGATAAAAATCAAGCACAAGATAATGTGGACCTGTGCAAGTTTCAAGCCCAAAGGGCTTTCACTTAAGGGGGTATGTTAGAAAATAATATAAATTATATCTTGAAACCTCACCTAATAGCTTAAGCTATTGCGTTGAGTTGATTCTTTGACAATTGTTTCTACCAAGACATGCATTCGGAGGAGAAAAATTATCTTTCTAAGATTGAATATTTCTCGATTAATTTAAAATCCGATCCTTTTTTTCCTATAAAATAAAAAAAGAATGGATAATCATGCAGGAAAAAAATAATAATTTTTTTATGCTGTTTATATTTGGTTAAACTGATTTGGTTCTATCGACTAAATTGGTTTTAGCTTTCTAAAATCAAAACTAAACTAAACTAAACTGAGTGAATGATATGGTTTTTAAATCAGTTTGATTGATTTTTTCTTTTCTTGGGTTAGTATTTTTTGTTTTTTTGTTTTAGAGTTTTTACAGTTTAATCAGTTGATTAATTTTTCTTTTAATACCTTTAGTATCATTAATTTGGATTGAAGAATAAAAATAAAAACCAATAAAATTTTTACAAAAAAACCAAGAAAAACATATTAGAAATAAAAAAATAAAAATCAAATTGAAAACAAATAAAACTTTTATAAAATAGCCAAGAATAAAAATTAAAATACTAACAATAAAAAAGATCAAACTATAATTTTTGAGTGAAAATTAAAAAAAAATAAATAAAAAAAAAAGAGAGGCTCACCAACAACAAAACCATTCCATCAACATTGACATACATGCTTTTGTTCTTTGTTTTATATATATACATGTATCAAATTGTTTATAATTTGACATGGTAATAACAAAAAAAAATTATTATGAAATGAAAAAAAAACCCCTTGATATGAATTTGAAGTTTTTTTTTTAATGATATTTTAATCATTTTACTATACTTTTTAATTATTTATTAATTTTTATATTTAATTAAATATCAAATTATCTCTTAGCTCTATATTATAATAACAAGAAAGCTACTATGCAAATATAAAAATAGCCTTTCACGTTCATTTTATTTTTTTTCTTTTAATCATATTCTCGTTATTTTATTGTATAATTTTAAATAGAAAAGGATTTATTTATTTTTAATCAAATAAATGATAATAATTAATAAGCCCCGTAAAGAGGCTCCCATTCTCTTAAGAACCAGTATTAAATTTACTGGACAGAGAAATAGCGGTGAATAATATTAGATATATTATTCATCAAAGTATATTTTTAAAAGTATAATTATAGTTATTTTTTAAAATATTTTTTATTTAAAAATTTATTAAAATAATATTTTTATAATTTTTAAAAATTATTTTTGTTATTAATGTATCAAAAATAATATGAAAATATAAAAAAATATTAATTTAAGATAAAAAATAAAATAAATTTATTTTTTTAAAAATATTTTTAAAATGTAAAAATAAAACGTAATTCTTGTGTTTGAGTGTGTGATTAAGATTGTTTTTCAAAGTATTTTTTATTTTAAAAAATATAATATTAATTTTTTTTTAGTTTTTAAAAATTATTTTAAAAATTAGTATATTAAAATAATTTGAAAACATTAATAATATATTAATTTAAAATAAATTATTTCTTAAAATTTTTAAATATATTTTTAAAATAGAGTGCGAAACACGAAATACGCTTTGATGTTTTTACGTTGAAACACCTTTTCGTTTTTCCAACAACTTCCCTAATAAGCTAGATCCACGTCAGACTAGATGATGCCCAGTCACCGTCCCCTCACTCTCCTTCCTCGCAATCACCAAACTACTACACAACTCCAATCAACGCCGTTCAATTAACACCAATAAATCGTGATCCCATCAAATTTACTGGACAAAGAACCAGTATTAAATTTACTGGACAGAGAAATAGCGGTGAATAATATTAGATATATTATTCATCAAAGTATATTTTTAAGAGTATAATTATAATTATTTTTTAAAATATTTTTTATTTAAAAATTTATTAAAATAATATTTTTATAATTTTTAAAAATTATTTTTGTTATTAATGTATCAAAATAATATAAAAACATAAATAAATATTAATTTAAGATAAAAAAATAAAATAAATTTAATTTTTTTAAAATATTTTTAAAATATAAAAATAAAATGTAACTCTTGTGTTTGAGTACGTGGTTAAAATTGTTTTTCAAAATATTTTTTATTTAAAAAAATATAATAATATATATTTTTTTATTTTTTAAAAATTATTTTTAAAATTAGTATATTAAAATAATTTGAAAATATTAATAATATATTAATTTAAAATAAATCATTTCTTAAATTTTTAAAATATATTTTTAAAATAGAGTGCGAAACACGAAATACGCTTTGATGTTTTTACGTTGAAACACCTTTTCGTTTTTCCAACAACTTCCCTAATAAGCTAGATCCACGTCAGACTAGATGATGCCCAGTCACCCTCCCCTCACTCTCCTTCCTCGCAATCACCAAACTACTACACAACTCCAATCAACGCCGTTCAATTAACACCAGTAAATCGTGATCCCATCAAATCAATCCGATTCAATAGATTTGCTTTTATACATACAAGCATATAAACCCAATCCTCACCAACCATAACAACACAACTCAATCGATTCTAGCGAGGGAGGGAAAAAAAAAAAAAATTCACTTTCTGTCTTCCACTGTTTTCAGTGTAGAAACCTTCTAGTCTACGTCTACAATACAATGTCCGGTGGCGGCGGTGATGCTCCACCTATCCCGCCCGCGAATAATGGCGGCGAATTTCTACTCTCTTTACTCCGAAGACCTAACCACCACCCAACACCATCGCAGCAACAGCAGCAGCAATCTCAGTCTCCTTCTATGACCCCGCAATTGCAAAATCACAATCAAAATCAACATAATCCTCAGCCTCGGCCTCGGCCTCTCGGTTTTGATCCTGCAGTTGCAGCTGTTGGCCCCAGTCTACCTGTACCGTCTCGTCAAGTGTTGCATCCCAACGGCCGTGATCTTCTCTCTAATTCGCCTCCTCTTTGGCCCCATAATCTCGGCTTTCCGCAGAAAAACAATGCTTTTCCTCACCCCCGTGGAAATCAATATTTAGCAGATGATTTGCAAAGATTAGGGTTTTCAAATGTGGAGACTAGAGCTAATAATAATAATAATAATAATAATAATAATAATAATAATGACAATTCGATCCAGCATCTACTTCAACAGAAGCAACAGTTTGAGCAAAAGCTACAGTTCGGCTCGTTTTCGAGTGAGATTCAAAGCCCTGCTGAGGTTTTAGTGAGTGCGAATTTGGTGCGAGAAGTAGGACCAGGGGGCAGAAGCTTCAATGGATTGGAAAGGAATAGGCATCTGGAGAAGCAAGCAAACTCGAATTCAAGGAGGAATTCTGAAGTGCGACAGCCAGGAGGGAGCAGTGGAGGATGGGGAAACCAGCACCGAAACCAACACCTGCACCAGGAACAGCACCGGAATTATAGGTCTCCGCCTCCCGGGTTCTCCAATAAGCCTAGAGGTGGAGGAGGTGGAGGGAATTGGGATTACGGAAGCAGGAGGAGAGAATTAGAGCTTAATATTACCAGGGAAAACGGAGATTATAGTGAAATGAATAATGAGAAAGTGAGGAGAAGTGAGGGGTCAGTTGAGCTGGGGCTTACGAGACAGCTTGATCGTCCAGGTCCACCTGCCGGTAGTAATCTGCATTCCGTTTTGGGTTCGAAGATTGGGGAATCCTTGATCAATTTGGATGGTGAAGATGGAAAGGATGATGGAGGGGAATTGGATGATCTTGGTGAAGAGCTGGTGGATTCTTTGTTGCTTGATGGTCAATCTGAAGGCAAGAAAGACAAGAAGCAAAGTAGCAAGGTCTGTTGTTTTCTTTTCTATCCGGGCATTGAGTTTTAAAGTCAGTTGTTTTATGTGAATCTTTTAATTGTATTTGATGTTCTAGGAGTTGAAATTTGAAGTAACTAGGAGTTCATTATAAATATGATGGCGCTACTGTAACTATATGAATCTTCCATTAGTTAACTAAATTATATACCTTGATGCACACTCTCAGTAGACGTTCTTAATGAAAACGGAATTGAGGTTAGTGTAAGAAAATATAATTTGCTTAGTAGCTGTTTCTAATTCCTTCTCTAATCGTGAATCTGTCGGATTTTCTTGCGGTTTTGATAATCAGGAGTCTAGATCAGATAACAGGGGTAAAAAGATACTTAGTCAGAGGATGAGAATGCTTAAAAAGCAAACGCAATGCTGTTTAGATATCGACAGACTAAATGCTGCTTTTCTTGCAATTTATGAGTCATTGATACCGCCAGAGGAGGAAAAAATGAAGCAGGAGCTATTTTTGATGTCATTGGAGAAACTAGTCAACAAGGAATGGCCTGAAGCTCGATTATACCTATATGGTTCGTGTGCAAATTCATTTGGAGTTTCAAAGAGTGATATAGATGTTTGCCTCGTAATTGAGGATGCTGAGATTAATAAGTCTGAGGTCTTGTTAAAGTTGGCTGATATATTGCAGTCAGATAACCTCCAGAATGTGCAGGTAAATGAGATTGCTGTCCTTTTAGAGGATCAATGAATTCAGATATAATGCAATAAATGCCATTTAACTGTTTTGGTTTTCTTCAAACTCCTAGAATGTTTACTGGGTAAAAGAAAATGACTTCTGCTAGAGCTCCCCAATTGAGTAGCCTGGCGTGTTTTTTAGAATATTATATGCAGACGTTTAAAATTAGCTTCCAGGCATTCTGATGAAGTTCTATCATTCTCAAGGGTAGACCCTGTTTTTTTCTTTTATAATTTAATTTTATACACGTGAATTCTTTTAGCTGAATGTTAGGATTTAGTTTCTTGGCATGTTTACCTTCTATTAACTAGTCTTCTAAATGCAGTGCCCTAATTAATGAATTACCATTGATAGTTTGTAAGGTAGAATCACTCTGGAAGATAAGAATATGATTTTTCCTACCTGATAATGAGTTCAAATATCATTTTCCCCAAATCCTGTGGACTATATAAAAACACATGCATGAACACACAACCTAGTCTTCTAAACTATATTGCCATATTGAAGTTGTAAATTGCAGAGCATGCAGATTAAATTAGCTAAATGCTGCAGATGCTTGGAGTTACACCTGTTGTGTTTGTGGATTATGTTTGATACGATAAACAGATTTCCAACGTTCACCCACCCTTAGGATTGAATGTTAACGAGTAATTTTAGTTAAAGAAAACTTTATTGATGAAGGAAATGGATTGTACAAATAGAGAAAAAGACATCTTTCAAATGAAAAACCCACACACTAGGACAATTGGAATCTGAGAGCCCTGAGCCATCTCATCACTTTGAAATTTGAGTGTCCAGCAAAGAAACCCCCGGAGAGGCCCCCATAGTGGAACAGCGTAGGGGTGGAAGTTCCCACAAGAATTGTTTTTGAAATGCTCCATTCTCAAAAAAATTATAGTTCTACTCCATCAACAACTACCAAAAAGGAAAAAAGCTGCAAAGAAAGCTTACTACCATAATGTCTTGATGTCTTTCCATTTGTCCAAACCCGTCAAATAGATCAATAACAACTCCTCCACACTTGTAACATCCCCCATCATATTAGGGATATGTAATACGGATAATTAAAAGATATTTAACACAGATGATTATTTTTAAAATATCTTGAATTGCGTAGTTTGGTCATTGGCCACCATTTTTGGGTTTGACGAGCTGTTTGCATTGTATTTATGCCTTTAAAACGAAAGAGTTGTGTGGTATTGCATTTTGTTGCATGTGATGTGATAACATAAATAGATTACCATGGCAACTCCACGATGAAAGGCTAACTAATTCTGCTAAAGATCATGTTGCTGCTTACAATACTCTGCAACAAGCCAATTTAGGTGATCTATGAACTATAAGCTGATATGATGCCTACCTTAAAGTGCTTGAGAAGTAAACCTTAGTAATAAATATAACATGTTACCAATTATTTTGATATTTTTCATTTTATTGTTTGGTTGCCTATTCTATTAGATATCTTCAGAGGATTTTTCTCTTGTTGCAGTTAGGTAATGAAATGAAAATCATTTGATAAGATGGTAACAGCCATGATCTACAAATTGCTGCTTTGGTAATTTTGTTTTAGAACCATGTTATTACTACAGTTGTGTGTGCACAGACACATTCACACACGTGGGCCAATTAACATCCTTATTCCTGTTACTCACACATTCAGGATGCGTCTTCATTTTGTGTGTATTTGGCTTGTCAATTCGGTGAACGGATTAACCTGGGCAATTTATTTTCTCAGTGTTCTGTGTTCTCCATGGTTTTTTTTTTTTTCCTAGTCCCATTTGGGCCCTTATTTTTCAGTATTCTGTTGGGAGTGAATATGTGTTTTTCCTCTCTTTTTAGTAACACTATTGTCAAGGTATTGATGAGTAATTTTTTTGTAAGCCTAGTAATATGAGGTCATGGAAGTATTATGTGCCATTACATCTTCATGGTGAGTTCATGTTTCTGCAATTTTTATATTAAATTTTGTTTGCAAGCGTTTGGACGACTCTAAGATGATCAATGCAATTTCTATTGACTTGTGCAGTTCATTCGCTTAGCCATCTTTTTTCAGCCATGTATAATCTAGAGGTTCCTCAAAGAAATAATTATCTTGTTTGGATAATCAGTGAGGTTAAAAGTAAGAACGTGCTCTGAAAAAATAAGGTAGAATCCTTTGTGAGATATAAAGTGAGAGCATGCTCTCAGAAAATAACATGTAAGACAACATTGGATCCTTATATACCTTGTCAATCCAGTTATAACTTAATCACTATCCATTTCTTTCTTAATATAATGTCCTATTTTCCACACTAATTGATCCTGGTTTATTCTCCTTAAAAATTGCTGTACTGTTAGGATGTCTTGTGACTCTTGTTTGATTTATTTTCGAGTCCATAATCCCATTACTTTGCAGGCATTGACTCGGGCCAGGGTTCCCATAGTAAAGCTTATGGATCCGGCGACTGGCATCTCCTGTGACATATGCATAAACAATGTTTTGGCTGTTGTGAATACAAAGCTTCTTCGGGATTATGCACAAATAGATGTCAGATTACGGCAATTAGCTTTTATAGTGAAACACTGGGCCAAGTCAAGAGGAGTCAATGCAACTTACCAAGGGACCCTATCTAGTTATGCGTGAGTCATCATTAAGAATTATCATATTTTGCTGAACTTGTCATGGGCCTATATGATCTAAAGACATCTATGTTTGCTTATTGAGTTTTTATTGCCTGATATTTCTTTCTTTTCAGGTATGTTTTAATGTGCATTCATTTTTTACAGCAGCGTAGACCTGCTATCCTTCCATGCTTACAGGTCTGCATTTCTATTCTGCTTGTTTATTTAGGAATTCTAGATTGGGTCTTTTTTAGCATTTCAGTTATTTTGACATATCATTATATGCTCATATCATTCTTTAATGTGATTATTCCCGAAGGTTAATGGAATTGGATGTTCTTTTGATTTCTTTCACCCTTGTTATATTTTACTTCAGTTGAATAGATGAATGACTCAAAATCAATAGCGTGGGAAATCTGAACCTTTTGCTGGTTATGTGCTCAGGATTTCAATTTTAGGTAGTGATTACTTCATAGGATGGTGTTCTCTGTTGTGGTGCCAAGATGTTGTCTTTTCAGCCTTATATGGTACTTGGCATTATTTTGGAGGGAGTATCCAAGAGGATATTGAGTATCATCCTCTGCTTTGGTTTATGAAGTGAACTCTTGCCATATTCTTGTATCTGGTTACGCATCGAAAAGTAATGTATTCTTCCTGAAATAAGTACACTGAATCAGCTTGCTGATGAACATTAAGTGGTTATAATTTTCTGGTAAACTCATTCTGGGGCAAATATTTTGGACAATAGCATTATTCAGCTTCAAAATCTTCTACCCGAACAAAGCATTTCCAAGTGAAATTTGTTGCTTGTTTTCTTCGTGTTTGCTGTAAATGTCTTTATTGTGAGGTGCTCTCTTTCAGGAGATGAGAACGACATACTCCGTCACTGTAGATGACATTCAATGTGCTTACTTTGATCAAGTTGAAAAACTCCGTGGTTTTGGATCTCGAAACAAGGAAACAATTGCCCGATTAGTATGGGCATTTTTCAATTATTGGGCATATAGTCATGATTATGCAAATGCTGTTATATCTGTTCGTACAGGAAGCATACTCAGGTGATGTGTGCTTTCCAGTTTCTTTTCATAAGATTTTTATCTGCGTAATTACGAGACTTGATTGACAAATATATGCCTCACGATTATTTTTCAGACATTATCACAAACTTTATTTTTATTTAAATTTTTTTCGAGAGTTCAAAAGGTTTTCTTTCTGCTTATACTTTATAGTCAGCTTGAGATGTTATGTGGCGTTTGACTGACTGTAATACCGTGATTATCCTTCTACAGCAAACACGAAAAGGAATGGACAAGGAGGATTGGGAATGATCGCCATTTGATATGCATAGAGGACCCCTTTGAGATATCTCATGACCTTGGTAGAGTCGTGGATAAATTCAGCATAAAAGTTCTGAGAGAAGAATTTGAACGTGCTGCAGATATCTTGCAATATGATCCAAATCCCTGTGCAACGCTCTTTGAACCCTATATTCCCAGTTGACTGGTCTGTGCTTGGAAAAGCATGATAGATGTATTTATGGACGAGTTATACCCGTCGTGTAGAGTCGCTTTTCTAACGTCATCCTCATTTCCATCTATGCCTTGTGTTTTCGTATTATGGTTTTTTTTTTTGATTCTTGTCTCTGGCACAGAACTTTTAGTTTTCAGAATTCTAAAAATCCCAAGTACAGGTTTTGACAGCCGACCGGAAAGTTGGAATTGGAACTATGTGTGTATGTATTTGAGGTTGAGGATGAGGTTTGGATATGAGATTTATTAAAAAAGCTATAAAAAACAAGAAAAAACAAGAAAAATTAGTTTTTTGTGGTTGAGTTTTGTACATAAATAAATTGTAACGTCAACCACACAAAAGCTAAAAGCTAAAACAAAAGTTAGAATTGTATCTTCCATTGTTTCGGAGGCTTCTTCCTCCCAGGTTGGTTTATGTGAAGCTTTTTCAGTTTTCACTGTTGGGGGCTTTTACAGAGTATTCCAGGAATGCACGGATCTTTAGAATTAACGATGATTTTTTCTGTTAAAAATAATTTTTTTTTAATGATAATTCTTTATCCTTTTATCATACGTTCATGTGATTGAATCATGAAAACTAATGAAGAGTTTTGACACTCAAATTATTGGATATTAAATAATCAGACAGTGACTATGAGGATGTTTGATTATGTGGATGTTTCTGTTTTTGAAGTAAATTATAGTAAAAAACTGTTTGGTAAATTATAAAATGAAATTTATTATTTGTGGGAACTAATTTAATAATTTGCGCTTAAAACGTAACTTAACTAAAAGTAGCTTCAATGCTTCTCTTTTTATGCTATATGTGAAGAGTGAATTCACTCTCTGCATTGTTCTATTTACGATTAATTTACTTCTCTTTGTTTACTTTACTAAAGTAAATAGTGGAGAACGTTTTTATTATTCATGTCGGTGCCGGATCCGGTTTAAATTTAAATATATTACATTGGATTCAATTTAATTAAAAAAATTTAATTTTTTATTTAATTTTTAATTATATTTTATTTAAAAAACTAATATTTAATATTATTCAACGACACTATATAAATTAAAAAAAGATTGTATGATGAAGTAATATTTGCAGAATTTAATTGTAATTTCAATTTTATTTCTAATGATATTCTATTTGATTTTGTTGCAAATTCAAAAAACCAATAAAACTATAGTTCTTGTTGAATGAATTTCGTACGTGATAGAATTATATATAGTTTAATTGAATAATAAAAAATATTTTATATATATTATTATTTATTTTTTAATATAATAGTAGTAGTTAAATCTACAATATTTAAATTAAAAATCATTAATATTAATATATATTTTTTTTAATTATTTTATAACCTCAATTTAAAAAACATTCTTAACAAAATAAATTAAATTATTTTTTATTTAATCTTAATTTCAACTATGCTTTTAACAAAAACATATATACATATCAAACTAATCTTAATCAAAAATATATTTTATAAAATAATTTTTTTAAATTATAATTATAAAAACCATCATAAGTATCAAAAACACAAATAGGACAGGAGGAGAGAACCAGACAATACTTCCAACCAAAGTCTTACCCGGTAAGACGGTGAGGAAGTACCACAAAGCAGAGCAGCCATAAAAGTAAAGTATAGTGCCTCATCTGAAACAGACCCCTCCTTCCTAGCTTCTGTTGTCGTTCCCAAACTAACAAAAAATGGGAGTCAATGATACAGACTCTGACAAAACCCAAGAAGAAGAGCAACAAGATCTCCCAAAAGTAGTGCTCTTCAGACCACCTCCAGCCTTTTCACTCATTGGCGAAGAATCCTTTGCATCCAACAAATTTCACTTTTTGAAAACCTACGACTCCCAACTCCCTCTAGACCAGTTCTTGTCCACTCATTCTCATTCCATAAAAGCTATCCTTTCCTCCGGTGGTGCACCCGTCAACGCTGACATCCTCCAGCTGCTTCCGGAGGTTGGTGTGGTTGTCACCACTAGTGCTGGTCTTAACCAGATTGACATCCCTGAGTGTCGCCGCCGTGGTATCAAAATTGCTAATGCAGGCAACGTGTATTCTGCTGACGTGGCTGATTTGGCTGTTGGTTTGTTGATTGATGTTCTGAGAAAGGTTTCGGCTAGTGATCGTTATGTGAGGCAAGGGCTTTGGGCTGCTAAAGGGAACTATCCTCTTGGTTCTAAGGTTTTGATCCGTGAATCTTCTCTTTATATGGGTCACTGTTAGTTCTTAAGGACTTAAAAGAATGATAATTGGAAGCTAACACTAGATTTTAAGTTAGTACTTTTGGTTTATTTAATTAATTATGTCTAATTCTTGAAATGAAAATGCTCTGAAAACATGTGTTGATTTGGTTTACTGCATAGCCATTCCATTTCTTGCCAATGAAACAAAACACCACCACCACCACCACCACCAGCAGCAGATCCTCAATATCAAACTAGCTGTGGTCGGCTATCTTGATCCTTTTGCGCCTTTCCGCACAGCGAAACAAAATTGTGATAAAAATGGACCCCTAAAAAGGAAACAAAATGGAGACAGAAAAGGTTCAACATCAGCAAGTTATCGTTTGATTGAACTAACTAATTGTGTCTGATTATATGTATTCTTCGTGTTCGGTATTTTCAGCTCAGTGGTAAGCGAGCTGGGATTGTTGGATTGGGAAATATTGGATATGAAGTTGCTAAAAGGCTCGAGGCCTTTGGTTGTTTTGTTTCGTACAACTCCAGGAAGAAAAAACCGTACGTTTCGTATCCGTTCTACCACGATGTCTGTGAGCTTGCAGCTAATTGCGATGCTCTCATCATTTGCTGTGGATTAAGTGACGAAACCCGCCACATGATCAAGAAACAAGTGTTGTCAGCACTGGGGAAGGAAGGAGTCATTGTAAACATTGGACGTGGGGCTATCATCGATGAGAAGGAAATGGTGAGGTGCCTGATGCAAGGGGAGATTGCAGGTGCTGGCTTGGATGTGTTTGAGAATGAGCCTAATGTTCCTGAAGAGTTTTTCGCAATGGATAATGTTGTGTTGTCACCGCATAGGGCTGTTTTTACACCTGAATCTTTGAAGGATTTAAGCGAACTTGTGGTGGGGAATTTGGAAGCTTTCTTGTCAAATAAGCCTTTACTCTCCGAATATGTGGACAGCGAATAATTCAACTCGTCGGTTTACAGGTCAGTTTGTTAATCATCTCTTGTATGATATCTGTTAATCAGTAAACAGATTTCTGAACAGAGCTTCTTTACAAGCAATCTCCTTTTCCATCATAAAGAAGACGATCTCTTGCATGGTTATTATTCTGATGTTGGATAATCAAACCTATCTCCGATTTGGTAAATCCTGTTTGATTCCTTCCAGTGATTGTTTCACATTCTTCTGCATGCATGCCGATGATAACAGTATGATATGACTGCAAAGCGAGTGAGAAGATAAAAGATGAAGAAGTCTTATCATCGTAGTTTTAAGAGGGGGAGGCTGAGCAGAATTACCTTCTTATCAGAATTATCTGGATGCTGGTTGCATCCTAAAATCCTAGCCATGGCTTCTCAATTGTTCTTAATGGCTGCAAACTTGATGAAGGAGCAATTAACCTAGTTCAGATGAGGGAGCAAAAAAGAAGAAGAAGAAGATGATATATACCATTTAATCAAAGACTTCTTTTGTAGAAACTGGATTTTTTATATAACAAAACTCGGTTGAAAAGAAGAAGAACAGAGTCTTGCTATTTGGGGCGTTTGCCGCTTTTTTCCACTGCTAGTAGTATCGTTGTTTCCATATTGAAGCAAATATATTTTTCAAATTTTCAAGTTAATCTTTGGATATTGGGATTTGAATTTGTTTGTCTTGAAGTATTTATTTTTCCCTATTTTTTTCTTATATATATTCGGAGTCCCTTAGGCTAAAAGGGAACGCCAAGATATTCAGACATTGAAATTTTTTTCCTCGAACAGTCTCAAAACATGAACGATTGCGAGAGCCGCGGTGCTAACAACGTTCAACTAAGTGTGCTGATTTCATACAATCAACATTCATCTAGTCAACGTGGCATGAATCTGATGCTCCGAACGACCATGAGAGCCACTCCTGACCTTTCATACCCCAAAACAAAAACATAAATTTCAAGTATCTTGAGTTGAGGACTCCGTGCCTCAACAGCCAAAGAGAAGGAAATGGTGCTGTGTTTGGTGAAAGGAGAGATCACTTTATTCATGTACATTCCTTTTACAAAATTAAAAGAAATGTAATATAAAATTAGAAAACATATAAAAAGAAAAAATAAAATAAAATAAAATAAAATACACCGAGAAGCCAAAAGAATTCACCAAAATATTGAAATGATGTCCATTTAAATTTAAAAAATACATGAGTAATAAAATTTCAATTTCAATTCACTAAAAGAAATCAAAAATAAATTTTAAAAATAAAAAATATTATTTTAATATATTTTCAAATAAAAAATAATTTTAAAAACAACTATTATCACAATATCAAACGAGCTTTTAAGTATGAGCGACTATCATTTATTTAAAATTAATTTTTAATTTTGATTTTATTTTATATAAGGTTAGCTTTATCCTATATTTATGATCATGAAATTTATGATTTAATTCAATTTAACTAAGATTTTTTGTTATTATTTTAAAAATTATATTTTTAGGTTTTTTTTATTGGGTTTTTTGATACTTTGTATGAGCTCGTATCGAGTTTTTTTTTTATTGTTATTTTTCTTGTAAAAAATAATAATTTATAATATATTTATGATTTTAAATAATATTTTTTTATTATGAAGTTTACAAGTTAATCCAAAATTATTTTTATTTAAAAATATATTTAAATAATATTATTTTTTTAAAAAATATTTTTTATATATGTATATCAAAATAATAAAAAAATTATTTTTTTAAAATTATTGTTTTATAGAAACACAAGGTAAGCACGTTCCCAAACGCTACTAATAATCTCTTTTATTAAATAAACCCTGTCGGTGTTTTATGTGTGGAGTATTAATTAATATTTATAGCAAGAAATCCTTTTCTTTGGTAATCTCCTCCAGACATTGAAGATGGATTGTAATGGTTATCATCAAGAAAATCATGATCAAAACCTTTTCCCAAAGCCAAAAGTCTTAGTTCTTGAACCACCACCAGTCTTCAAATATCACGAAGACAAACTCTCCCAAAAATTCCATTTCTTGAAAGCATGGGACTCACCACTTCCTTTAGACCAGTTTTTGACTACTCATGCACACTCAGTCCAAGCTATTCTCTCTCATGGCACCTGTCCAGTCACCACCAGCACTATAAGGCTGTTGCCATCTCTGGGGCTTATTGTCACCACAAGTTCTGGACTCAACCAAATCGACTTGCAAGAGTGTCGTCGGAGAGGGGTATCTGTGGCTTATGCTGGAAGCCTTTTTTCTGCAGATGTTGCTGATATAGCAGTAGGGCTGTTGATTGATGCGCTGAGAAGGATATCGGCTGGCAATCGTTACGTCACCCAAGGATTGTGGGCTAACAACGGAGATTTTTCTCTTGGCTCTAAGGTGAAAATCTTGTTAGGCACCTGAAAAAAAAAATTGTTGATTCTCAACGAGACAAGTCAATTAGGTGTTGAAAATAATGGGAAAAAGGCATATTGCTAGGAAACTCCTGGAATTTGGAATATCTTTTTTGAATCATTTTTAATTTGATTGAAAGCTTGAGAATGTTTCGAGTCTTGTTTGGTGATAAACCATAGAAATAATGCCTCTCAATATGTCATCTCATATAGCAAAAACTCACTGTTTTGTACTGCGATTTGGGCTCTTTTCAAAACGCGTTTGAGTTGAAACGGCATCAAATTGATGCTTGTTAGAGTGTTTTTCCGATGTGAGCATGCCAAAACTATGGAAAACACCTAAAAATGATCAATTCTGTGCTTTTTTTTTCAGACAAAAAGCACTTTGAACTACATACCAAACACCCACGAATTCAAGCTTTGAGATCCTAGAAGTTGGAGTGCTTACTTCGTATCCTCCCACCCCAAATGTCTACTCTGTTGATTCTTTATTTTTCTCTTTCCTTTTCTTATCCTCTAAGAGAAAAAAAAAATTGTCATCTTATATGCTGATAATTGGATTATAAATATCCTATTTCTGTGTAGTTGATGGCTGTATTTTGTTTCTCCATAAGATGTTGATGTTTTTTATTTCAGTTGGGAGGGAGGAAAGTTGGGATTGTTGGACTTGGAAGCATTGGCCTAGAAGTTGGAAAAAGGCTAGAGGCCTTCGGCTGCAATATCTTGTACAGCTCAAGGAACAAGAAGTCATCTGTATCATACCCTTATTATTCCAATGTCTGTGAACTAGCAGCTAACTGTGAGGTCCTGATAATTTGTTGTGAATTAAATGATCAAACTCGCCACATGATTAACAAGGAAGTCTTGCTAGCATTGGGGAAGAAAGGATTGATCATTAATGTCGGACGCGGGGCTATTATAGATGAGCAAGAAATGGTGAGGTGCTTGATGCAAGGAGAGATTGCAGGTGCCGGATTGGATGTGTTTGAGAACGAGCCTCGTGTTCCCAGTGAGCTCATTGCATTAGACAATGTTGTCCTGTCACCGCATAGAGCTGTCCACACTGAGGAAACTTTGATGGCTTTGGTTGAACTTGTGATTGGGAACTTGGAAGCTTTCTTTTCAAATAAACCTTTGCTTTCTCCTGTAATATTGGATGAATGAACAATACAATCTTTCTGTTTGCAGCTGCTGGTTAATCTGTCATGAATTAATTCAAGTATTTAGACATGGATATTATTGTCATTAAATGTTCAATTTCATTATTGAAGCCCCTGAATGCTTCATTGTCATGGATACACCTTGCTTCTATTTAGATTGAAACTTTTAATCTAATTAGAATTTTACTATTTAAGATGTTTGAGTAGCATTCCAGAGTTTTTTTTATTAAAGAAGAGATTGATGAAATAAAAACTTTTTAGTATGAGAACTTTAGTTTCTTTCTCTACAATTTAAAATAGTAATTTTTAAGGTTTACTGTAACGTTTTATACAATTTTTAGTTTTCTTATTATATATATATATCATAATTGAATTAACTCCTCGCTGCACTAGGAGAGCAGGTGGGATGGGAATTGTGGCTGGTTTTTAGGTTTGTAGCACAAGTCCAGCTACTGATAACTACTGAGCACTGGACTATTCCATTTTTCTTTAGGCTTAAAGCTTTGTTGAGAATCATGGGCCAGCATAAGTCATTATGAATCTTATGATTCATAAATCAAGTCCCTCACCCCTGTCTAGACCCAAACCGTGATACAATGATGGGATTTTTTTTTTTCATGGAAGCAGCCCAGGAGAAAACCATGTCTAATAGACTCGAAGAAACCGGAAGAGCAACAAAAAAAAAAAGAAAAAGAAAAAAAAGAAGGCAATGACAAACACAACATGCCAACGATTAAAAAAAAGAATTAAATTGAAAAATAAAATAAAATTACAAGATATCTCATGACCTTGGTAGAGTTGTGGATAAATTCAGCATAAAAGTTTTGAGAGAAGAATTTGAATTTCTACAGATATCTTGCAATATGATCCAAATCCTTGCGCGACGCTCCTTGAACCCTATATTCCTAGTTGACTGGTCTGTGTTTGGAAAAGCATGATAGATGTAGAAAACAATGATGTATACTAGCTAAATTTTTCATTAGTATTCTTCTCCTTATAAGAGAAAATATATAGGCAGAGTTTTGAATAGACGGTGCCCTGAATAGACAGAGCTCTGAATAGATAACAATTCTATTCTAAGAAAGTGTAGTAATTTTGTACAAGATTTGATATGACTTCTATAATTGATCAGATTCACATAATTACTGCCTATACGAGATTTGATTTGAATAGACAATAATCAGATTACAAAATAATATTTGATCTAGTTCCTATAATTAATCAGATTACAGAATCGCAACTAATCATGTCAACACCCCCCTCAAGTTGGAGCATAGGTATCAGTTGTCATAACCCAATTCTGGGTCATTCCTTAAATTTTTAAAATAAAAAAGAAAAAAATAAAATAAAGGCTTGCAATGTGGAGAAAGCTGTAAAAAAAAAGACTGCAAAAATAGGCAAAAATCGAAGGACAAATTAAATGCAAATTCGAAGGTCAAATTAAATGATTATTGGATGAATTTGCATAAAAATTAAGTCCAATGACATAATTAAATTTTTAATGGGCCAATTTGATTTAATCATGAGCCAAATTAAATTTTAATTATGTTTAAGAATTAATTTAGATCCAATTGAATGATTTAATTAAGTGCAAGGACTTAATTATACTTTAAATGGGTCAAATTAATTTCAGGGCTTAATTGGTGAAAAATTAAGTTTGGGAGCCTAATTTGGACTTAATTGAAAAGATTGAAATTTTAAGAAATCAAATTTAATTTTCACCAAATGAATTGATTGAAATTAGGGGCTAAATACAAAAGTTAAGGGACCAATTTTAGAGCCCGAAAAATATTTTACCTATAAATAGCATCTACAACTCCAGCTGGGGGGGCAATTTTGATATATGGGGCAGTTTTGACGACATCAGAAAAAAATACAAAAAAATCTAAACCTAAACCCATCTTTTTTCAAGAGGAGCCGCCCCCCACATTTTTGGTTTTCCTCTTCAGCTGGTTCCACCATCTTCTTCCCCCCTCAGACCAGCCACACCCGGCCTCCTTCTTCCTGGTTTGTTGCTCCCCCAAACAGCAGCAACCTTGACAACCAAACAGACCCCCTGCTGGTTTTGATTTTTGGGCTCCTTGAGCCGCTCCCCAGTTTTAATTTTCTTCCTCCTCAGCCCTTGCACAGCCGCCTGCACACAGAGCCGCCTCTCACTTCTCCTCCAAAAAAGGCTACAGCGGATCCCCCTTTGCCTTGACAAAGCAAGTCAAGCCATCACCATTTCCACATTTCGCTCATCTTCAAAGCCGAAACCAGAGAAGCCAAGGCAGCCCTCTTCCTGTCTCCTTAGTCTTCCTCTCGGCCAAAAAGCCAAAATCGGTTGAACCCCATACCCGACTCTCCTCTCGCCAGCCAGCCTTTTATTGCAGCTCCATCGCTGCCCATTGCAGCAAATTAGAGCAGCCACCACAGCCACCCAGCTTCCTTCTCTCCCTTCATCATTTTTCCCTCCTTCTAGCCAGTTAAGAGCTGAGCTCCCTCAGCCAAAACAGAGCCGTTCCCCCATCTCCACCAAGCCACCGATCTGTAGGCGATCTCCTCAGCCACGGCTGCTTCTCCTTCGGTTTCCTTCCACAACAGTGACGGCCGAACAGATCCAGCGCTGGGGCAACACTTTCATCTTCTTCTTTAACCGGCAGCAGATCCAGCGGCAGCCCCCACAGATCCAGCACCAACCGAAACCGACGATCAGCCAACACTTTTTCCTCCTCCAGCTCCGCCGGCCAGACACGGCAGGAGTACAATTGCTAACAGCTTTCCAGTCACCAGCAACCGCTTGAAACAGAGAACAAAGGGGGAAACGAAAAGGAACCGAGCAGAAAAAAATTCAAAATCAGATCTAAAACAAAAACTAAAATCAATTGCTGCTGTGTGTTGGGTTTGTTTTGCAGGTGACGGGCAACAGGAGATTAAAGAGGGGAGGAAGCCATTACAGCCCCCTCACGCTGCCTGAATTTCAGGGCGGCGCGTGAACCCACGGGCCGCCAGTGACGGTGGCGCGTGGTAAGACGCGCCGCCACTGTTCCAGCACTGTTGCTGCGATTCCAGAAGTGTTCCTCTGCAATTCCTGGAGTTTTGGGGGATTATTTTGTAAATTTGGATTATTTAATGTAATTTTTATTTAGTTTTTGAATTTGTATTTTGTGTAAATGTGAATGTAAAAGAAAAAAGAAGAAAAGAAAAGAATAATAAAAAAGAGTGTGGGTGTGTGTGTTGGTGTTTTTTTTTATTTATGTTATTGAATTATAAAAATAAAAAAGGATAAAAAGAAGTAAGTGTTTAAATTTACATGCACAAATATCTAAGGATAGATAAAGTTATGTTTTATTTTTCATAAAAATATAAGAATTTGTTTTTACATATATTCTGAGAATTAATAACTGATTTATCAAAACCTTAGAATTGGGCTAAAAATTTTGTTTTTTGAAATTACATCAAGCTCACGAAGCTTGAATGTGGTGTGTATTTTGTATGTGAATGTTTTATGATAAGACGGCAAAGAATAAAGAAGGATTTGATATTTTGATTGGATCACGGTGTAGAAGTACAAACTTGTACAGAAGTTGTATTTCTAAAATCCGATGAAAAGACAAAATTTTTAAAACTTCTTTAACACATCAAGTCCACGGAGCAGCTTGCCTCAGGTAGGGTGCGTTAGGGGTGCTAATACCTTCCTTAAGCACAATCAGTTCTTTACCCGTGAATTTCTGACAAGACCAGTCTACCAGGGTTTCCTAGTGACTCTCAATTAAATACTAGGTGGTGACTCCTAACGAACCAATTCAAGCAATACAAACAACAAGAGACAAATCACCAGCCGATTGCCGCGCGTGGATTTTTCGACATGCGACATCAGTCATGCCCAACTTGGTAATTACTCTCTGAAATGTTGGCCCTGAAACGACCTTGGTAAGAATATCAGCTAACTGATATGCTGTCTGGATGAAGGGAAATTGTATGAGTTTTTGATTTAATTTTTCTTTGATGAAGTGACAATCAATTTCAACATGCTTTGTGCGGTCATGTTGAACATGATTATGTGCAATGGAAATGACCGCTTTATTATCACAGTATAGTCATCAGGTCCGTATAGTGAATCCCTAATTCTGTCAAGACCCTCTGAATCCATAATAATTCACATACCCCTGGAGCCATACCTCGAAATTCTGCCTCCGCACTCGACCGGGCCACCACTTTTTGCTTCTTACTATGCCATGTAACTAGATTTTCGTTAACAAAAGTAAAGTAGCCTGATGTAGATTTTCTGGTTGTTTGATCCCCTGCCCAATCAGCATCGGTATATCCCTCAATGCTGGAGACTCCATGTTTTGAGAATAATAAACCTTTGTCTAGGGTACCCTTTAAGTATCATAAAATTCTATTCACAACATGCAAATGTTCTTCGATGGGTGCATGTATAAATTGACTTACGACACTGACGGCATAGGCGATGTCTGGTTTTATATGGGATAAATAAATCAGTCGACCAACCAACTGTTGATAGCGGCCCATGTCTGTTGGAACCTGATTAGGAAATACACTAAGCTTGTGATTGATGTCCATAGAGGTTGATGCTGGTTTGCAAGTAAGCATGCCAGTCTCTGTTAGTAGATTAAGCACATATTTACGTTGTGACATAGAAATCCTGTAAGCTAGTCTGATGACTTCAATGCCCAAGAAGTATCTGAGTTGCCCAAGGCTTTTCATTTCGAATACAGCAGCTAAATGTTCCTGTAATAGCTTCATCTCCTCTGGATCATCACCTGTTAACACCATGTCATCCACGTAAACAACGAGGGCTGTTACCTTCCCGTTTTGGTGCTTTATAAACAAAGTATGGTTTGTATTATTCTGTTTATAATTGAATGTTGTCATTGTAGATGAGAACCACCCAAACCAAGCTCTAGCCGATTGTTTCGGCCTATATAGAGATTTCTTCAAATGATAGACTTTGCTCTTAGTTTCAGAATTGCACTGCACACCCGGTGGCAAGTCCATATACACTTCTTCTTTTAAGTCCCCATTGAGGAACGCATTTTTAACATCAAACTGTTTCAAAGGCCACTCTCGATTGGCTGCTATAGATATGAGAATACAAATTGTGTCAAGCCTGTCAACTGGTGCAAAAGTCTCTTGATAATCCACGTCGTATTTTTGCGTATACCCCTTTACAACCAACCGGGCCTTATACCTGTCAATGTTGCCATCGGTTTTAAGTTTCATAGTGAACACCCATCGACACCCATTTGTTTTCTTTCCTTCGGGTAGGGAGACAAGTTTCCAAATAGAGTTCTTTTACAAAGCTTGCATTTCTTCATTTACTGCCTTGGCCTAAGCTGGATTTGTCACAGCTTCCTGCACATTACTAGGGATGGATATATTGGATAATTGATTAATAATGAGTGTATATGATTCAGACAACCTATGGTTAGAGACATAATTGTTGATTGGATATTGGATATTGACTCTATGATCGGGTTCATACTGTTTCTTTGGGACACTCTTGTTTGATCTTTGGGAACATCGTGGGGTTGCAGTAGTAGGGTGAACATCCTAGGCATAAGAGATATCAATAATTACATTTGACTCATCAGATATAGGTTGTAGGAGTACCTGGGATTCAGCATTCTGAGAAGATTCGTTGGTTGATGGTGTTAACAAAGGCAATTCTATATTTAGTGGTGACTCCTCATCAGTGCTCCTACCCCGTGACTCCTCATCGGTGCCATTATTCCCAAGCTATTCAATTATGTTTTCCACCTTAACAAATTCGTTCCTGTCACTCTCTTATAGCAAATGTTTAGTGCTGGATTGCTCCCCCTGAGAGGAAATGATGGAACCTTTTTTTGAATAAAAAGGTTTAGTCTCATGGAAGGAGACATCCAATGTGACGTGTAACTTTTGAGTGTAAGGATCATAACATCTGTACCTTTTCTGTAAGTCTGAATATCCAACAAAAACACATCGAGTGGCACATGAATCAAGTTTAGTTCATAACACCTTTGGAATGTGAATATAAGCAATACACCCAAACACTCTAGGCTCAAGTTTTGGAAGGTGCGAGGTGGATAATAAGGATTGCATCCGTTGTTGAGGTGTTTGAAAATCTATCACTAGAGAAGGTGTTTGATTGATCAGATACACAACAAACTTTGCAACTTCTCCCTAATAGTACCGAGGCATGTGCATGCCAAAGAGAGAGGCACGAACCACTTCTAAAATTTGATGTTCGACCAACCCGTTCTGTTGTGGAGTATAAGTACATGAAGTTTGATGCCAAATTCCATAGTGATGTAGATACTTCTGAACAGAGGTATCCAGGAATTCCATAGCATTATTAGTTTGCCAACTATGAATCTATTTCTGATACTGAGTACCCACCATACAATGAAATTCCTGAAATGTTGTAAAGACATCACTTTTTTTGTGTAGCAAAGACATCCAAGTCATTATAGTACATTCATCGATAAATGTGACAAAATAACAGGCTTTTGATATGGTAGAAATTTTTGAAGGACCCCATACATCAGAATGTATAACGACAAAAGGTTATGAACTTTTATTAAAACTCGGTAAATAAGTAATACAATGGCTTTTAGCCATTTCACAAGTATTGTAATGAAACTCAAAATCATAAACTACATTAAAAAGATGTGGTTGTAATTTTCTAAGATATCCAAAGGAAAGATGTCCCAATCGTTAGTGCCATAACCATATTATGGCTCGATCTGTATTTGAACTTCTAGTTTGATATGATTGGCCGAATCTCTGTCCTTCATTTTCTGTAAGTTCTAAATAATAGAGTTTGCCACATTTAACACCATTACCAAGAATCTTCCAGGTCAGAATGTCCTGAAACACACAGAATATCGGCCAGAAGGTTATTGTAAAATTAAGAGCAGAAATAATTTGGCCAACTGACAACAAATTATGTTCAAGGGATGGGACAACTAGAACTGAGTTCAACATGATTTTTTGAGTCAAGATGATAGTGCCTTCCCCAACAGTAGAGGAGGTACTCCCGTTAGCTGTAAAAATAGAAGAATGTGTGGAAGAGTGGAGGGATTGTAACTGACCAGTGTCTCTAACCATGTGATCTGATGCACCTGTATCAATTATCTATTATCTTTAGTAATTGCAGAGAATGTATTTGCCTTACCAGTGCTGTTAGAGTGAGCAAAAAATACAGTAGGCGGCAGGTTATCAGCAGCAGGTAGTTTATCAGCAGCGGTAGTCTGAACTTCAGCCGTGGTCATCATGGCTTTTTCTGCAAATTTCTTCCTTGGTTTGAGAAATCCCACCATTCAGGATAACCAATGATCTGATAACACCTCTGTTTTGAGTGTCTCGATTCACCATAATGCCCACAAACGAGGCTTGTGTATTTTCCAGCAGATGAATTATTTCGATTCTTCATTATTCCAGAAGTTGGTCCTTGATGGAGTTGGTTTGTAAACATGGCAGAGTGCACGAAGTGCTCACTGGTTGTTCGATAGTTCCCCATGGTTTGTCTTTGTTGAAACTCTCTCCTTATGCATGTGTATGTACTCTTTAAGTCCAGTCTTGGATCTTTGCGTAATATTTCTCCACGGACTTGCTCAAACTCAAAGTTAAGACACTCAGAAATTTATGAACACGAAGTCGATGCATTGTTGAATGCAGCTGGACCACTCCTTCAACTATCTCTCCTTGAGTGGCAGTTCTGTGATCAATTTCTTGAAAAAGAACCACCAGTTCATTGTAGTAAATAGACACAGGTCTTCCCTCTTGTTTGATAGAGAAAGATTTCTGATTTAATTCAAACAAACGAGTTTCATCTGAGCCATCATAGAAGGTCTTCGACACAGCCTCCTATATTTCCTTGGCTGTGGATAGGCGAATAAATCGCTGCATCAGTAACAGACTTATTGAATCAATGAGCCAACTTTTCACCTTTTGACTTTTGGTGATCCATGTTGCAAACATAGGATCTTCGGGTTCGGGTTTTTTTGTTACGCCAGTGAGAAATCCGGTTTTGTTACGAGCACCAATGCGCATCTCCATTAGTTGAGACCATAATGGATAATTGTTTTCATCTAATATGATGCTAGTAGGGAATGCAAAATTGTCTTGGTGAATAATAATGAGTGATGTTTGGCTATTTTGTGGAATGGGGACAATGGGGTTGAGGTTCGTCATATAGTAGGGGATTTGTGTGGGATTTGTGTTTGATTAACTAGAGCTCTGATACCATGTAGAAAACAATGATGTATACTAGTTGAATTTTTCACTAGTATTCTTCTCTTTATAGGAGGAAATATATAGACGAAGTTCTGAATAGACAGTGCCCTGAATAGGCAGTGCTCTGAATAGGTATAATAATTTTATACAAGATTTAATATGACTTTTATAATTAATCAGATTCATATAATTATTGCCTATATAAAATTTGATTTGAATAAACAATAATCAAATTATAAAATAATATTTGATTTAATTTCTATAATTAATTATATTACAAAATCGCAACTTATCATGTCTCAATCATAGATGTATTTATGGACAAGTTATACCTGTCGTCTAAAGTGGCTTTTCTAACGTCATCCTCATTTCCATCTATGCCTTGTGTTTTCGTATTATGGTTTTTTCTTTTTCTTTTTTTTGATTCTTGTCTCTGGCACAGAACTTTTAGTTTTCAGAATTCTAAAAATCCCAAGTTCAGGTTCTGACAGCCGACCGGAAAGTTGGAATTGGAGGAAGTAACATAAGTTTAGGAGAGTATCTTCCATTGTTTCGTAGGCTTCTTCCTCCCAGGTTGGTTTATGTGAAGCTTTTTCACGGTTGGGGGCTTTTACCGAGTATTCCAGGAATGCACGGATCTTTAGAATTATGGTAATTCTTTATCTTTTTATCATACGTTCATGTGATTGAATCATGAAAACTAATGAAGAGTTTTGGCACTCAAATTATTGGATATTAAAGTACCAGACAGTTACTGCAAAAAGATTACAGAGGACCAGAGGGGAGAACCAGACAGTTACTGCAAAATGATTAAAGAGGGCCAGAGGGGAGAACCAGACAGTGCTTTCAAGTCTTACCCGGTAAGCCGGTAAGGAAGTGCCACAATGCAGAGCAGCCATAAAAGCATAGCATAGTGCATTATCTGAAACAGACCCCTCCTTCCTAGCTTCTGTTGTCGTTCCAAAACTAACACTAAAAAATGGGAGTCAATAATACAGACTCTGACAAAACCCAAGAAGAAGAGCAACAAGATCTACCGAAAGTAGTGCTCTTCAGACCACCTCCAGCCTTTTCACTCATTGGCGAAGAATCCTTTGCATCCAACAAATTTCACTTTTTGAAAGCCTACGACTCCCACCTCCCTCTAGACCAGTTCTTGTCCACTCATTCTCATTCCATAAAAGCTATCCTTTCCTCCGGTGATCCAGCACCCGTCAACGCTGACATTCTCCAGCTGCTTCCGGAGGTTGGTGTGGTTGTCACCACTAGTGCTGGTCTTAACCAGATTGACATCCCTGAGTGTCGCCGCCGTGGTATCAAAATTGCTAATGCAGGCTACGTGTATTCTGCTGACGTGGCTGATTTGGCTGTTGGTTTGTTGATTGATGTTCTGAGAAAGGTTTCGGCTAGTGATCGTTATGTGAGGCAAGGGCTTTGGGCTGCTAAAGGGAACTATCCTCTTGGTTCTAAGGTTTTGATCCGTGAATCTTCTCTTTATATGGGTCACTGTTAGTTCTTAATGACTTAAAAGAATGATAATTGGAAGCAACACTAGATTTTAAGTTAGTACTTTTGGTTCATTTAATTAATTTTGTCTAATTCTTGAAATGAAAATGCTCTGCAAACATGTATTGATTTGGTTTACTGCATAGCCATTCCATTTCTTGCCAATGAAACAAAACACCACCACCAGCAGCAGCAGATCCTCAATATCAAACTAGCTGTGGTCGGCTATCTTGATCCTTTTGCGCCTTTCCGCACAACGAAACAAAATTGTGATTAAAATAGACCCCCAAAAAGGAAACAAAATGGAGACAGAAAAGGTTCAACGTCAGCAAGTTATCGTTTGATTGAACTAACTAATTGTGGCTGATTATATGTATTCTTTGTGTTTGGTAATTTCAGCTCAGTGGCAAGCGAGCTGGGATTGTTGGATTGGGAAATATTGGATATGAAGTTGCTAAAAGGCTCGAGGCCTTTGGTTGTTTTGTTTCGTACAACTCCAGGAAGAAAAAACCGTGCGTTTCGTATCCATTCTACCACGATGTCTGTGAGCTTGCAGCTAATTGCGATGCTCTCATCATTTGCTGTGGATTAAGTGACGAAACCCGCCACATGATCAAGAAACAAGTGTTGTCAGCACTGGGGAAGGAAGGAGTCATTGTAAACATTGGACGTGGGGCTATCATCGATGAGAAGGAAATGGTGAGGTGCCTGATGCAAGGGGAGATTGCAGGTGCTGGCTTGGATGTGTTTGAGAATGAGCCTAATGTTCCTAAAGAGTTTTTCGCAATGGATAATGTTGTGTTGTCACCGCATAGGGCTGTTCGTACACCGGAATCTTTGAAGGATTTAAGCGAACTTGTGGTGGGGAATTTGGAAGCTTTCTTGTCAAATAAGCCTTTACTCTCCGAATATGTGGACAGCGAATAATTCAGCTCGTCGGTTTGCAGGTCAGTTTGTTAATAATCTCTTGTATGATATCTGTTAATCAGTAAACAAATTTCTGAACAGAGCTTTCCAAGCAATCTCCTTTTCCATCATAAAGAAGACGATCTCTTGCATGGTTATTATTCTGATGTTGGATAATCAAACCTATCTCCGATTTGGTAAATCCTGTTTGATTCCTTCTAGTGACTGTTTCACATTCTTCTGCATGCATGCCGATCATAACAGTATGATATGACTGCAAAGCGATTGAGAAGATAAAAGATGAAGAAGTCTTATCATAATAGTTTTAAGAGGGGGAGGCCGTGCAGAATTACCTTCTTATCAGAATTTATCTGGATGCATCCTAAAATCCTAGCCATGGCTTCTCAATTGTTCTTAATGGCTGCAAACTAGACTATTTTTAAGTAATTTTTCTTTTGACATTTGGTATCGATTTGGGAATTATAGATGCTCAACATCTTGCTTGTTTGAATTATTTTCAGTTAATCTTTGAATATTGGGATTTGAATTTGTTTGTCTTGAAGTATTTTTTTTTTTCACTATATTTTTTTAAAATATATTTGGAGTCCCTTGGGCTAAAAGGGAACGCCAAGATATTCAGAACATCGAAAAAATTTTCCTCGAACAGTCTCAAAACATGAACGATTGCGACAGCCATGGTGCTGACAACGTTCAACTAAGAGTTTGCGTAGTTATGATTATTTTTTAAATAATATTTTATATTAAAATATATGTTAAAGATATTTTTAAATTTTTTAAAAATTATTTTTAATATCAGTACATCAAAATAATTTGAAAACATTAAAAATCTATTAATTTAAAGTTAATAAAAAAATAAAAAAATTAAATTTTTTTAAAATTATTTTTGAATGTAAAAACAAACTAAGTGTGCTGATTTCATACAATCAACATTCATCTAGTCAACGTGGCATGAATCTGATGCTCCGAATGGCCATGAGAGCCACTCCTGACCTTTGATTCTGGAACATAACCCCGAAACAAAAACATAAATTTCAAGTATCTTGAGTTGAGGACTCCGTGCCTCAACAGCCAAAGAGAAGGAAATGGTGCGGTGTTTGGTGCAAGGAGAGATCATTTTATTCATGTAGATTCCTTTTACAAAATTAAAAGAAATGTAATATAAAATTAGAAAATATATAAAAATAAAATAAAATAAAATAAAATACACTGAGAAGCCAAAAGAATTCACCAAAATATTGAAATGATGTCCATTTAAATTTAAAAAATACATGAGTAATAAAATTTCAATTTCAATTCACTAAAAGAAATCAAAAATGAATTTTAAAAATAAAAAATTTAATATATTTTCAAATAATTTTTTTTTAAAAAAACAACTATTATCACAATATCAAACGAGCGTTTAAGTATGAGCGACTATTATTTATTTCAAATTAGCTTTTGATTTTTTTTTATTTTATATAAGATTAGCTTTATTCTATATTTATGATCATGAAATTTATGATTTAATCCAATTTAACTAAGATCTTTTGTTATTATTTTAAAAATTATATTTTTAGTTTTTTTTACTGGGTCTTTTGATACTCTGTATAAGCTTGTATCGAGTTCTTTTTTTTATTGTTATTTTTCTTGTAAAAAATAATAATTTATAATATATTTAAGATTTTAAATAATATTTTTTTATCATGAAGTTTACAAGTTAATCCAAAATTATTTTTATTTAAAAATATATTTAAATAATATTATTTTTTTAAAAATTATTTTTTATATATGTATATCAAAATAATAATAAAATATAAAAAATTATTTTTTTTAATTATTTTTTTTAGAAACACAAGGCTAGAGGCCTTCGGCTGCAATATCTTGTACAGCTCAAGGAACAAGAAGTCATCTGTATCATACCCTTATTATTCCAATGTCTGTGAACTAGCAGCTAACTGTGAGGTCCTCATAATTTGTTGTGAATTAAATGATCAAACTCGCCACATGATTAACAAGGAAGTCTTGCTAGCATTGGGGAAGAAAGGATTGATCATTAATGTCGGAAGCGGGGCTATATATATCATAATTGAATTAACTCCTCGCTGGACTAGGAGAGCAGGTGGGATGGGAATTGTGGTTGGTTTTTAGGTTTGTAGCACAAGTCCAGCTACTGATAACTACCGAGCACCGGACTATTCCTTTTTTCTTTAGGCTTAAAGCTTTGTTGAGAATCATGGGCCAGCATCAGAAATTATGAATCTTATGATTCATAAATCAAGTCCCTTACCCCTGTCTAGAACCAAACCGTGATACAATGATGGGATTTTTTTTTTCATGGAAGCAGCCCAGGAGAAAACCATGTTTAATAGACTTGGAGAAATTAAAATAACAACAACAACAATAATAATAAAAAAAAATAATAACAAGTACAAGATGCCAAAGATTAAAAAGAAGAATTAAATTGAAAAAAAAAAATCTGATTTGGTCTTAGTTTACCTATTAAACTTGGATACTGAGACAAGATAATTCCAAAAAAATTATAGATTTTTTTTTATAAAATACAATTTCAAATCAATCTAATATTAAAGGATAATATAAAAAAAATCAATTAATAAAAGGACAGGAAAAATCCAAGTAAACCTGGCTAACCTGCAAAACTTGCAACCCGGATCATGAAACCGTGATAACCCTATAAAAAACAAATCAAAACATAATTATAAAATTCAATTGCCAATTAGCTCAATATTAAAAGATAAAGTTGAGAAAAAAAAAATTAAGTTTGAAAGTTAAAAAAAAAAAATTTAAAAAGTTTTGATGACTACAATGAAAAAGACTTTGGCATTTCATTACTACAGTTAAATGCTAAGAGCTTTTAGTATATGTTTATGGATATAAATTTATTAATAAGAATAGCTTTTATAAATATACTAATTGACATGTAAACTTTGAACATCATGTTTGCATGAATTTGAAAGTGCCACTACATTGATTTCATTTGATATCATGTGTCTAGTTATTAAATCTGAGTTGACCCATGACTTAACATAAAGCTTGAGTTCTAAATTGAACAAGTTAATTCAAATTGATTTATTTTTTTTAAATAAAAAATTATTGTTTTGATTTTTTAAAAAAAGTTAAATTGAGATTTGACCATATTGCCCCCAAGTTGACTTAATAATTATGCAAAAACCATTGTAAAAAAAAAAAAAGCCCCTTAACTCTAGATTTAATTTTTAAGGGCGTTTTAATTATTAATTATTTTTATATTTAATTAAATATCAAATTACCTCTTAGTTGAAATTACAATAACGAAAAAACCATTATAAAAATACTTCTTGATGCCAAGTTTAGATTTTTTACTTCCATGAAAAAAAAAAATTATTTGCTCCTGGGTCAATCTAGTAATGATAAATGAGTCATATAAAAAGATTTTAATACATTTCAAAACCAGTGTTTGTTTTTTTGATGGAGAGGTAAAGGCGTCATTATACTTATCTAGTAAACAATATAAATGGATTTGGGGTTACAGTGTGTTGTCTAAGGAGGTTTTAGCACTTTTTAATGTAAATATAAATATAGTAGGACATGATGGAAAATAAAATAAAATAAAATGAAACGAAATTATAGTTATAGAATACTAAATAACTTTTAGGGGGCAAAACGCCTATGTTTTTTTTTTTGTTTTAAATTAAACGAGCCATAATTCAAGGGAATATTTACAAATTAAATCTTATATATTTTGGGACTAAAGTTAAAACTTTGCCAAACTACCCCCCCCCCCCCCAAAAAAAAAAAAAAAAAACACTTCTAATTATTCGTGTTATACATCAATGGGGTGCTTTTTCTCGCTGTCGTTGGCTCTTTAATTAAAACCTTGAATCTGTATGTTTATGAGCTTTTAATTTTAAAATTTGAGATCTCTCTAATTTCTGGCACCAGAAGTCTCTGGTCGTTCATGACTATCATCAATATTGAAACCATACGCAGTTCAGATAAGGAATGCTTTTGGATCTAAATCTTATTTTTTGAACAGCTTTTGAATTTTAATTTTTATATAGTGAAATGCCCCTTTTTTTTTCTTTTTTCTTTTTTTTTAAGTTAGTTGGATACATCAATTCAAGTGCTGCTGCGGAGCCACTCATACAATGGAGATAAAAAAAATGAAAAAAAAATAAAATTAAATCAGGACGTCTCTAGAAGTTCGTGTACGAAATTAATTAATTCAATTCCGATTGTACATACTCGGCCCCAAGTTAAGAGAAAACTGGATCTAGCAAGAGTTTCAATCAATCTCATGGCAACACTAAATATGATAATAATTAGACAGGCGATTTTTGATATACCGCAGGTTGAGTTAAATTTTTTTAATATAAAAAGAAAATATTTAAGCTCATTAAAATGATTTTAGCATTATTATAAAAGGCTTCATGATAATACAAAAAGAGTTATGCACACCATCAAAATAATGACCTTGAAAAATAAACCAAACAAAATATTCTAAAATAAACATTTTATATTTATATTTAATCAATCAATTTATTTTTATTTTTTCAAAAAAAAATCTCAATGCCATATTGGGTGTACACCCTGTTGGTGCTGGGCATGCATCCCTACATCCTTATGGGTTCGAGTTGCCATGTCCGAGTTCAACATACTTGGGTCCAAATAGTGTGTTTGAGCTTATTTTTCACCTATAATGAACTTAAGCAATTTGCCCAAACCCAACATTCCCTTGAAAATTTTTCCAAGACCTCATGCGAGTCCTGCAATATTTTGTATTGATCTAATACATATAATTTTAAGTAGAACAACTCAAGATATCACAAGGGTAAAATTATATTTTAGTCCCTCATCTCTACAACAAAAAAAGAAGAGAAAGAGAGACTTGTGAGTTATAAATACACCGTAAATCTTTCAAACTCAAGGTTTACAACCTCTTTATTCTCTATATTTTTAGCGTATATATTTTCAGAATCTATCTCTCTAAATTATCATTGCATATTTTCTCTCTACACAAATATTTTTTTAAGCATTTGAGAGTCCTCACATCTATCAAAAATATATTTTTTTTTAGGTATCAGCTACTAACCACCTTAACTTACCAAGCATCAGACACCAGCTACCAGCCCTCTTAGTTATGGAGAATGGAACAAAATATTAGAACTGAGAGATTAACTGATTATCCAACATATAATCCTTATTTCTAAGCTATTTGGATATTTTAGAACTTCATTATTGACATCATCTATAGAAAACTGATAAAAAAACCATCAGTTTTTTTTCTAAAACTTGGTGCCATCTACTTGGACATTTCCAGGCCATTCCATGGCACATAACCAATACACATTTGGGTTAAGACATGAGAAAAATCTACCCGTTACCGCGAGCACCTCTACCAAACCAGAGCTTTAACAACTCACCCGTCAGGTGTAACTCCTCACTCGGGGTTATGTTGGAAATCTAAGAAAAAAATCAGACATTACCATCCCAACAAGTCTTGACACCTTTAGTAACACTCAACGCCCTTATTCCATGACCACTGACCACACCAGGTGCTCGTAGACGATCTCCCTAAAAGAGACTAGGTAGAATGACATTTATGGGAGTCCCTCAAGAGGCATACCATTGCAATATCCATGTACAAAGCTGGTACTCCAAATATACTTTCTCTAACTACCATGAGATGGACATTAATTACCATAACTGTCATTCCATACCAAACTTCCCAAGCTCCTAAGAGCACAACAAATAAAAGATTAAGAGATGGTTTGCATATAAGCATACATATGAGAATATCTACAACCCTCATCAGTGAAGGGGTTCTTCCTTGTCCAATCGAGTATTGAACACTCGACTCCCTAAGAACTACATTTCCACAAAAATAATTCCGGACAACTGTGATGGCCTAGCTGACTTGAGGGAGTATGTACAGAATGTGCATGATAGCTTAGAGTTTCTCATCCATGATAATGACTTAATGTGCAAAATCCTCCTCACAACCTTCCGATAATCTATGCATACATGATACAATAATTTGGAGCCAAGCTTCATTGAAGGGTTTAGTGACCTTTGAGCCAAGTTAGTGATACACTTTAACACCAAAATACCAGCTAAGAAAATCTACAAAGCTATTTGATATTACCTAATAAGGGAGAGAGTCTACATGGACATATCTGAAAAGGTTCAATAAAAAGATGCTCAATGTGAAAAAAATTGCTTGATTCAATATCCTTAGAGGTCTTGATAAGAGGGGTAAGGGATTACGTCATCCAAAAAAAAACTTTATACCTTACTAGACATAAGTTTGCTTAAGGTGAAGCAAGTCATGAAAACTCATATACGGTTGAAAGATGTTAAATTGTTACGATATAGGCCCTTTTATATATATATATATATATATATATATATATATATATATATATATATATATATATATATAAGGATAACCAATATGAAGGAACTTCCAAGTGAAATCGTTCTTTTAGTAGAAATGAAAGATCAAGAAAGAACCATAAAGGATCAACCAATGGGCATTTATGTATCCTAAGGATTTATACACGCCTTGAATCAAAATATGATCACTCAAAGTTATCAGAGTAGTCAAAGCAAATACCTTGGCACCAACTCCAAGACATATTCCTTCTAAGAACCTTTTTCATACTTATCACT
Source organism: Populus tomentosa (assembly GCA_018804465.1). Lineage (NCBI taxonomy): Eukaryota > Viridiplantae > Streptophyta > Magnoliopsida > Malpighiales > Salicaceae > Populus > Populus tomentosa. Next base: position 11,079,966 of record CM031971.1, read on the forward strand.
TATATCACCTTAGGATGCATAATCTTTAATAAAAATGTAAGTTTATTTTTAAAATAAAAATAATGTATATCTAAAATGCATTTCCTATATATAAATCTCCAGTGGAGGCATCTAGACTCTTTTCAACGAAGGGATTGACTTGGTCTTTCTAGTGCAATAGCATCACTCTCTTTAAAGAGGATTAATTTAGTCTCCCTAGGGAAATAACCCCACAATCTCTAAGGGATAGGTATGAGGTCTTCTTATTTCGATAACATTATTCTATAGGTGATGCATAAGAGCCTCTCACCAATTTGCTAGGGGTTGATCTTAGATCCTTTATTCTCCGGTGCAGTTTTGAACTGATACATTCTCTAGGTAATGCTTAAAGACCTCTCATCAATTTGCTAAGGGTTGATCTCGGATCCCCCATTCCCCAGTGCAGTCTTAGATAAGCACATTCTTATTCTTTATAATTTTAATTGTAGAAATTGATTTCAGTGTTGTTTGCTAACAATACATTCTTTATAAACTTGAGAAGAAGTATAAATTTTAGAAAAACTCATCACCATATTCTTTTGATGTAAAATTTTCAATTTATCAAAATTAAGATGTCCACAACGAAGATGCCATGCATCCTCTTTTAATCTCGTAAAAAACATGAATACGTGATATTCTGCAAATATAAAAGAAATAATCGATTCATTGTCATATTAACTTTAACAATTAATCCTAATTTGTCATCTCCAGTTCTATATACATTGTTTCTGATATAAACTCTATGCAATTTTTTTTCTTGAAGATGGCTAATGCTAAGCAAATTTATTATCAATTTTGGAATAAGGAAAACATTGAAAATGGTATGAACACTATTCTTCTTGGATTGGATTATTGCCATTTCTTTTTCTATAATGAGAATTTTTTACTCGTCACCAAACTTTATAAAATCTTGATAAGATTAATCTAAATTAAAGAAAATTGATTTATCTCCACTCAAATGATTGCTACACTCAATATCCAAGTAACATAAATTTTGATGATTTTTCTCATTCATATGGTTAGCTATCAATAAAAACATTTCACCTTCCTTCTTTATGAAATTAGATTTTCTATGACCATTTCTATTCAAACTACTTTAATATTCAAATTTGTAATGTCCATACTTGTGGCACCTAAATCATTTAACTTTTGATTTGTCCACTAGTTTTAGCTTGTAAAAAGTTGAGTGATTGTTGTCATATCATTTTCCTTTTCTTTAAGAATTAGAAAACTAATTATCTTTAAATTTTTTATGTGAAAATCTAACATTATTATTGTTTGTGCTTCTTCCACTTCCTTGTCCACCTTTTTGTAGATAGAAAAAATGATTATTAGATGAAACTTGTAAAGCTTACTCTTTCTTGTCTTGTTAATTCAATTTTGCTCATGAATTAGGAAGGAATTTTGCAATTCATCAAAGGAAAGTTCATCAATATCCTTAGCTTCAATACACTACAACACCTAGTTTTAGTGTCAACGATAAAAGAGTTTTCTCAATGATAGTAATATCCTCTATTTTATTGAAATGGATTCACATCTTGTTGATGATTGCCATTGTTCCAGAAAATTAATGTGACTGTCTCTCCAATATCCATCCTAAGCAATTTGATTTATTTTTGAAGTGTTTAAAGTTGCTACCTTTTTACTGTTATTGTTATATGATACTTTTTTTTTAATTGAAACCCAAATATTCTTAGAAGTTTCCATACAAAGAATGGTTTTCAATATTGATAGGTCAATTAATTAGAAAAGATAATTCTTTTATTTAAAATTTTTCAATTGTTACACTTTTATCTTTGTTTTATACATATCCAATATTATTGATCTAGATGATGGTTCAATTATTTCTTAAGAAATGATTTGTCAATACTCCTTTGACCATAAAAAATTCTCCATTAGCATACTCCAATAATTATAATGATCATCAAAGCATGGAATGGTTGGTACAACAAAATTATTAGAAGCCATGATAAAAAAATATATATATTATTAGAACTCTTGCATTAAAGAAATTATGTTAATGCTTTTTTTTTTTGGAAGAAGTCCATGTATTGGAGGGACTAACTAGAAGGTAACCAAAAGCAAGAGACAAGAAAAAATAAATATAGAAAAGAAAATAGAATAAGACAAAAACAGAAAGCAAACAATGAAAAATAGAAAACCAACAAATATAAATTAAAAAAAAAAAGGCATAAGGACTAAAGGAGTTGATGTGTCATGCTTAAAGCTTTTATTTGGTGTTATTAGACCAATCTATAATACTTTCAAGCTCTATAAGTAAATTAATTCCAGTAGTCATGAAAAACTTAACTACATAGTTGAGTCAATTCAAGAGATGATATAAAATTAAGAGGAAGCTGTCTTCAAAGACCATGGTTCCATCATTGAAAATAATCTTATTTCTCATAAGCCATGTAGTCTAGCTAACACAACAAGAAAACATGGACCAAGCCTTGCATTAAAATTTTCCAAACACTAGATTAGGCTACTAAAATAAAAGACCATCAATTTAGCAGGGAAGACAACCACTAACACCCCCACCAATCCAAGAATTCCATCCATACTGTCAATGCTGCTTATTCAACGTAGAAGCTTTTGTCCAACCTGGAAGCTATTACTGCTGGTGTTGGTTATTGTTTTGAACTTAGAATGAATTGTTTTACTAATTTTATCCTAAGTTTCTGCTGCTGCTGCTCAACTGAACAACTGTTGTTTCAATTGTACCATGTTGCTGCTGAGAAACTGCAACCAATTATACTGCTGCTTGCTATTGCCTGATCAAGGAGGCTGTTGTTTACTTTGAAAAGAGACTGGCGCTGCTGTGCTCGAGATCTGCTTGATGCTGCGTTGAAGTTAGTTTGCTACTAAAATTTGCTGGATGACCAAACCTATTCAAATTTAAAAAGGTTTGCAGCTATGATGGAGGCCTGCTGTCACGTGAAGGAGCTGGTTCTTTGTCTGTTTATTTCTGCTGGAATTGAAGCTCGAATCGCTGACTGCTACAACTGATTTATCTGCTGCTGCTTGCTGGAGAAACTAATATTGTTGTGTCTTGTTCCAAGCTGCTGATATTAGAGAGTGATTTTTATGCTGCTGGTGGTTCATTCTTGGAGCTCTGTTGCCTCGTATGTGCTTTTGGAATTGATAAAAAACTGATGCCGTGGAAGGGGTTGCTGTTGCTACGTAACTTCGACTGCTGCTACGTACGTCTTGTTTTTCTTACTTCCTTGCTCTTTTAATTAACCTATGCTCTAATACCAATTGTTAGAATCAAAATACACAACAAGTGTTTATAATCTTCGAAGCATTAATGGCTGATTCACCACTCTTAAAATTATGAATATGTTGGCCTGAGATTATACCACTAACAATTATAATCTAATAAGAAATCTAATTAAATAAATAAAAATTCTAATAAACTAGTTTAACACGAATCATTTTTCATCAAGCATTTTTACATACACTAGGAAAAAGAAGGGAAACAAGGCAGCTCGTGCAGCTGAGGTAGAAGAAGAATTAATTAAACAAACCAGGAATTTAGCTCAATTATTTACCCTACCCTTCTTGATTTTTCCTATGAAACACATATATTTTCAAATCTCTCTCGATCTATCTCTTCACTGCTTTCAGCGACCGAGGCCAGTGGGACTCGGCAAATCGGTCTAATTAGAATCTTCCTTTAGGCTAATTACCATGCTACACACACAGAACAGCTATATATATCTGTTCATGGAATAACAATACACACAAAGACATCACATGCATGTACCCAAAAATAAACATATAGCCAAATGAAGTGTAAGTACGTAGGGCCATTACACAAAGTAACATAAAATTTTTAACTAGATTCTAGTTTAGTGGGAGTATCCGAGGCAGAGAACCTTTTTTATCATAGGTCCTCACTCATTTTTTTCTTTTTTTCTTTTTTCTAATCGATCCTACTCATCTATATATAAACTATTGTGTATAAGGTCTCAAGTATATTATATATCTTTCTATCTTTTTCAGTTAAATTTTCAGGTTTTTTTATGAAAAAATTCCGGTCAGCTTTTATTCAAACATGGGTTGTTTAGAGTGCTTTCCGGGAGATAAAAAGAAGTTACGAGGGCATCGGTTTTTACATGCATCAGGGGTCGTGTGTAGGTGTGTGCGTGTCTGTTAATGAGGGTAAAATATGAAGACTAAGTATGGTAGAGGAGACACACTGTCTAAAGAGGAATGACGCAACAGTGAAAACAATAAGATGCCAATGTTGTTCACTGACCTTCACAAACCACTGCCTTAGCTTTTCCCTCCTCTGCCTTCTAACTTCCTATTAAACTCTACTTACCTCCTCTATCCTCTCTCAATGATCCACGATCTCCTCTCAATTTCTCTCATCGACTTAACAAGAGATAAGTCCTTCTAGTTCCTATAATATATATTTATCTGAAGTGCGTGGAAATTGAAATACACACACACACATATATATGTGTGTGTGTGTGTGTTCGTGTTTATCATTATATGCCGTTGATTGTTTCGCTACAAACATAATAATGCCTCCTACTCTTCCTCCACCTCGACAGCCTTTAGTATTTGATGCTTCAATTCTTCAACAAGAAGCCAATATACCCTCTCAGTTCATTTGGCCTGACCACGAAAAACCATGCCTTGAATCCCCAAAACTCGCAATCCCCCCTATTGATTTTGGAAGCTTCCTCACTGGAGATCCTTTGGCAGTCTCAAAAGCTACTCAGCTAGTAAATGAGGCATGCAAGAAGCATGGATTCTTTCTAGTTGTTAACCATGGAGTTGATTCAAAGCTTATAGCTAAAGCTCATGAGTATATGAACATGTTTTTTGGCATACAACTCTCAGAGAAGCAAAGAGCTCAAAGAAAGATAGGAGAGCAATATGGGTATGCTAGTAGCTTCACTGGAAGATTCTCCTCCAAACTTCCATGGAAAGAAACACTTTCTTTCCGATATTGTGCTGACAACCAGTCTTCTGACATCGTCCAAGAATACTTCTTGAATGTAATGGGAGAAAATTTCAAACAATTCGGGTAAGAAACCATAATATCTTTCATTCCAATTAATGAAAATATTACACAATGTTGTCTATTATAATATTAGCCAGTGAAGACACAATACAATAATTTGTAATTTTGTTATGAATAGGAAGGTTTACCAAGAATATTGTGAAGCCATGAACACTCTTTCCCTTGGAATTATGGAGCTATTAGGAGTAAGTCTAGGAGTTGGAAGAGAATATTTTAGAGATTTCTTCGAAGGAAACGATTCAATAATGAGACTGAATTACTACCCTCCTTGCCAAAAGCCGGATTTAACTCTTGGCACTGGGCCTCATTGTGATCCCACATCCTTAACAATCCTCCATCAAGATCATGTCGGTGGCCTTCAAGTGTTCGTCGATGAAAAATGGCACTCCATCAGTCCTGATCCGGAAGCTTTCGTCGTCAACATCGGTGACACATTCACGGTAAGATCATCAAAAAACAACAAGGGTAGTCAAAATCCTTTCTAATTGTTTCTTCCTACGTCACATAAAGAGAGTCAATCTTACTATTTGGAGGCTATCCCAAAACAGTACGTGTCTAATCAAAGAATTGCTGTACGATTAATGTGACAAACTAATAAACTTTGTGTTGTTTCAGGCTCTATCAAATGGCATTTTCAAGAGTTGCTTGCATAGAGCGGTGGTAAATAATGTAACAGTAAGGAAATCCCTTGCTTTCTTTCTCTGTCCAAAACTGGATAAGGTGGTGAAGCCACCAAATACCTTGATCGACTCTAAGAATCCGAGGGTATATCCGGACTTCACATGGCCAACTTTGTCAGAATTCACACAGAAACATTATAGGGCCGACATGAAAACCCTAGATGTCTTCACAACCTGGCTTCAACAAAAGAACAATTAGAGGGTACCAAAAATATATTTTTTTTCCTGTTAATTAGGCCGAGGAAAGTGAGATTATAGGAGTGGACAATGCTAGGTGCGGTGAAGGAGGGACTTGGTTCTTCATGGTGTGTATTTAGAAGAAAAAGGCAACAGAAGAACCAAAAAAAGAGGCCAGCAAAGTAATTTGCTGCTAGTGTGTTAGTGTTTGCGAGAATCATATCAATGCATGTAAGAAGCACATTGTAGGAATAAAGATCTGCAATGGGCTCCATGCATTTCTTCGTATTGTTATGCTATTTTCATTTTGTTAACACGACATGGATTCTGTGTACTTATGTGCTTGGCCACCACCAAATTCTGGTAGCCTCGATTATCTTTCTATATGGAAGATAACAATCTTCAGTAATTGGATTCCCAGACGAAAATCTGTCGCTGATAGTACAAATCTGAATTGCTGTATTTTTTTTTTGATAATTAAGCAGTGATCTGAAGTACTGTATTAATTGATGACACGGTATATAGTGCACAGGTAATGGGGCTTGCATTCAATAAAAACCAATGCTTTGAAGGCCTATATTTTCATAACATTCTATATGTTTCTTTGAAAAAATGTTATGCGTTGAGGTTCCATTTGCTAAATTTATTTTAATTTATGGAAATAATTGGCTGCCAATGCACTCTTAATTATACAGTAACATACTAACATCCCAGTTCGGTTTTCCATCTCACAGCCGCTTCAAATTTTGGAAAAGATGGAAGTAGATCATGAGATAAAGGCAATGGTAGAGGGTTACTCTCAATAACATGAGTAATTCATGGTTCAAATCTTCAATAACATGGTTTTAAATCGTGGAATTAATTTTTTCCATCAAAAAACCCCGACCATTATTTAAAACTATGGCTTGGATATATTTGAGCTATCCCTCTAATCAACATTGATATTTAGGACATAGTCATTCGACTGATAATTATCCTTGACGTATATAAAAAATATTTCCTCATTTTAGATATTGAAGGTAAAACTATTGTGGCCACATATACCATTCATTATTTACCTCTACAGTGTAGTTTTTTTTTTTTTGTTCTTAAAAAAAAAAAAACAAAGGATTTGATATTAAAGGTATTTCAGTTTTTTTCTACAATTAATTAGTCATTATAAACTTAATCAGGGTGAATATATCTTTTTTATTTTTTTAGCATTAAAGCAAAATATTTTAAAACTTGCATCAAAAGGCTTTTTCATTGATTTATATCTCCAAGCATAGTAAAATGGTTGATTTATCCTTAGCAGACAAAAAAAAGAGTTAGGCCTGGAGGCATTTTAGTCTTTTCACCTTGCTTTTTTTATTATTATAAAGTTATTCAAGGGTAATTTGATTTTTTAATAAATATAAAATATTATTTAAATAGAAAAGCTATTGGCACATGCTTCTCACACGCCAACACATGAAAGGCGCTCGCGGTTTTTTGATGGTGCATATGTAACATCCTCGATTGCCAAAATCATTATTCCACTATGTCATTCGAATCCACACGGCACCATCTTTTTCTTGTTGGGATGGCACGTGGCGGAGGTTATAGGATGGATGTTGCTGGTGAGACTTTTTTCCCCACTTTTTTTTTCTTTCTCTTGAAAATCGCACTTGACATTTAAAATTTCAGAGTTATCCTCTTAGTTATTGATATTTGAACTCCGGTATATATTCTTTTGATTATGAATTTTTGTTCTTGGTCCTTTATAAAAGTTTTATTTGTTTTCAATTTCATTATTTAATCCCAAATTGTGATATTTTTTTCAATTTGGTCCTTAATCTTTTTATTTCTAATTTTTTGGTTGACCCTTTTGTACAATTTTATTTATTTTCAATTTCATCATTTAATCTAAATTTGTGATATATTATTTTTTCAATTTGGTCCTTAAGATTTTTATTTTTAATCTTTTACTTGATCCTTTTGTATAATTTTTATTTGTTTTTAATTTCATTCTTCAATCTAAATTTATGAAGAAAAAAATTCAATTTGTTTCTCATTCTTTGGATTTATTTCCTTGTGTTAAATTGATTATTTTTTTCAAATTCACCCTTCAGTAAAAAAAATTTAGTTGTCCTCTAATTTATTTTTTATTTTAATTTTGATCCCCAGCCTTTTAATTATTATTTTTTGTTTTGTATACTTTTGTGTAATTTGATTTTTTTTTCCCTTCAACATTTGATCAGTTAAGGATTAGGCTTTGTGATTTATCCGTATGGTACTTCCAATCTAATGATTCGGAACAGGTCTGAAAATTTAACATGGGTTGATTTTTTTAACTTTTTTTTTATTTCATCATTAAACATTGTTTTTTTAACAAAAAAAAAAAAAAAAGCTTTGTGATTTTCTTTGATTTCATTTCTATCGGGTTATCCTAATCTCATGACATAGATCGCAGTTGTTAAGGATTAACCTAGGTTAGCACGCCCTTTATTAAACGGGTTACATGTCTATCATGCTAACTCGGGTTGACTCAGGCTGGTTGTTTTTTTATCTATTTGTGATCGAATTTCATTATTCTATATTTAATTAGTTAAAACTTGAACTATATTATTTTTCTCCTTATGGAAAAAAAGTATTTTTCTCAAATTATCATGATCGTTTTTAATTTTTGGACCGTTTACTATCACTGTCTATTTTATTATAATCTAATTAAAATAAAACCAACTTATTTGATCTATTTGGGTCTATAATTCGAGTTGTTAATTTTTGTTTTTCTTTAAAAATACGTATGCAACATCTAAATATTATTTAAAAATAAAAATTGTCTCGTTGCATCACACATGTCGATGCCTAGTGTGTGTGTGTTTGGATTAAATGTGAAAAAAATGTTTCTATTTACTTTCATGATATCTGGAAGATTACTGTAATTTAACTTTCAATCTAAGAGGAACCTTAATGAGAATTGATATAGCCAATATTGGTTTGAAGTTAAAATTGAAATTTCGGTTCAATAAGGTGAGGAGTGAAAGCTAATCTCATTATAAAGCTCAATTATTGACATATCAATTAATACCGGCAAACTAATAGGTGTTTTACTACTATCGTTGTGTGATCTAAATTAGCTGACGAGTCTTCGTGTAACTGAAAGAACATGTACTTTTCTCCTTTTGGCAAGATATGTTAAATGCTGTCTTTTCTCTTCTTTTTTTTAATGCGTAAGACAAAAGAACCTAACAAATCGGACGAAAATTATCATTACTCAAGTTTACTTTCATCCAAGGTGTCATTTAAAAGAAGAAAGTTGGGTATAGCCAGTTGATTATCACATGCAATATTGAGGGCTTCAAATTTGGAAGGGAAAAAAAAAGGTTTTTAACTTATCAAAGTTGTCCTTTTGCCCTATCTATCATTATAGCTTTATTCGTTTTTTGTCATTATTTAGTCATAGATGACTTAATAAGGAGGTCAGCTAAATTAACAGGGTTTTGGTGAAGCAAGCAACTGGCGTGGAACCTGGCCAGCTATTCTTCCCTCCATGGAAAACAATATATATATATATATATATATATATATAGTTGCCAAATAATTGAGAGTCTCAAAGGCCAGTTCTGGGCTACAATTCGCTCTTCATTTTCAACCTTAAGGATGCCAACTGTGAATTGAACTTTAAAAAATGAATCAAAACAAAACTAGTACTAGCACTGCACTCAATAAGCTCGCAATCAATGTTTTCTAGTGCACAATATTGTAGGAGCGCTAGAGCTGTACAGCTAACATGTGTGTGTTAGTGTGCTTATATAGAAAGTTGGTTGGATTGCTCTCCTATATATATATATATATGTATGTATGTATGTATGTATAGCTTGTTTGAAAGCGACTTTAGTTTTATCCTCGCTCAGTTTTGTCATCTAGGGCTCTTAATTAGTATCCACTTGATCAAGTGGGAGCCTATCTTGCTTGTCATTAGTATAAGCAGATGTTATGCTGGTGTCCATACCAGATGTGTCGCTGTTTTTTCCTTTTCTTTTTCGTCGTGATGGGCAGCTCTCCATGTTTTAAAATCTCATCTCACTCTTTTTGAAGTTTGGAATTTGAAATTAATCATAAAGTTGTCATCTTCCTATTGGAAACAGACATGACTACTTGTCTCTGGTTTAAGTCATATGATGTGTGGAATCCAAAAATTAACCTTGTTCAAATAAAACATCTAGCAATTGCACACATGTGCTTCAGGGCCTACAACTTGTGGAGAAGAAAACGATGCTGTCCTCGAGTAGTAGAGTATTGGTAGAGAAATCAATAATCTATCAAATGAATCTACATAAGATCTTCCATTCAAACTTGAGGATCTTTTATGGCGCTGTGTCTTTGTTTTAGCTGTTCACCATGTGTTTTTTATTTTTTTTAAATTATTTTTTTTATATGTTTTTGTATTGTTTTGATATACTAATATAAAAAATAGATTTTTTTAAAATATATATATATATATATATATATATATCTGAAAATAACACTTTAAAAAAAAATAGTTATCACAATACTAAACATTACATGCATGTAACAATACGTGTCTAAAAAGCAAATAAAGAAGAAGGTTTGCCAAACAGATAATGGCTAACCAAAAGATGGAGCACATGATTCTGCAAAACAAGGCCATGCTATATCAACAGGGTCCTCTGAACATGGACTTTCTACGATACACGTTCAGACAAGAAGATTCTCAAGACAAACTAACTTGCTATATATTCACATAGATTTTATCCAAAAACATCAAACCCTTTTCACCCCACATTCCCGTGCATGGGTTGCTTCTTAATTTGCTAATGGGAGAGATAATAATGGGGAGCAGAGAAAAGATGCCAACTTCGATATTGGATATTTGGAAGATGCAGGAGAAAAGGAATTAGGTTTGATGGAATTGGATGAAAAGGGCTGTTTGTGCAAGATATGGGAATCAGAATATGACAGTTAAACCTTCAGGTATCTGATGCGTTTGACATTAATTAGTTTTTTAACTACTTGTTTTCACTGTAATTAAAACATTAATAATTTTTGGGCTTCGGTCACAAGTTCATCTGTGATTCTTGATGCCTCTCGGTACAGCACCCGTACGTACTCAGCTTTTGAAACGATTCATGAAGAAGGCCTTGATTTCTCTCCCATGACTTGTATTAAGTTGCCATGATTTAATTTCGTAAACAAAAAAATTAAATTAACTAAAACCTTTGCAACTATATTACACTTTACATATCAAGTTAAAGCCAATTTAAAAAAAAAAATGCTCCTGTATACCAAGTGAAAAAACAATAGTGTTGTTCACTATGCATCAGGTGCATTGTTTTTTTATTTTTGATTAACGTGGATATCCGGGCTAGTTTGTGTGTACCTTGACTAATCCTACGGGCCTGAAGTTAACGACCATTTAAGTCTCCAGTGACTATCATATGAGCAACCACAGGGCTCGAACTTAAGACCATAGATGGAGCAAACCTCTTAGTCTCAAACTCTTATCACTGGGCCACCTCCTAGATAGTTCATCAGGTGCATTGTTGACTACATTATTCGTGTGAGTAGTTCATATAAAATTCATGTTTTGATAATTAAACTTTTATTCTTTATAATCTCATCATTTCAAGCTACAATAGCATGTTTATATGCATTTAGATTTCTTTCAAATTGCATGCTTTTGCATGTGCAAAGTGTCGATGAATATTCTAAAATAAATTAAAAATTAATTTGTAAAATATGACTTTAGGTTGTCACTAAAACTAAATAAAACGAGGACCAGCTTTAACAAAACAGATCCAGTTTAGATTTTGGTGTGGAAAACTTAACTTTGCTCCTTTAAGTTTTAAATTATTTATTTATTTGGTCCCTGTTGTTTTAACAATTCATAGTTTGATTCTAAACTTCTTTTTTTTTTCATTTTAGTCCTTACATGTTGAAAAAAGAAAGAGAAAGTCACCGGAAAATATTGAGAATAGAGAAAATGCTTGAATTGTCACATTATTGACTTTAAACCATAAAAAAAGATGATCCTAATATTAATATAATCATTTTTTTATGAGTTTAATAGAGATAGTGTTGCTCTTTAACTATATTGGAAAAAATAGATCGATGTTTGTAAATAAATTTTTATTCATTCATTTGTTTTTGTTTTTTAGATTGATTAAGGGGCTTTTTAGGGTTGCAAATGGGTTTATTGAGGTTTCAATAGTGTTTTCAGGTGTTCCCAAGTTAAAATAAGTGAAAAATATGTTTTTGGTGTTCCAAAATCAAATCTCAATTTTTTCAATCACCTCTAATAATTAAAAAATTATTTGGTAGGAAACACATCATATACCATAGCTTAAGACCTGTCACCCATTTAGAAGGAAAAAAAAAACTATAGTATGGGCTTTTTATGGTTGGCCACATGCATGGGCCTAGCGTGCAATACCCAACAACGTCTTTATTAATTTTAGAAATTAATTTGAAATCCTACTTATAGTCTAGCACAAGTATAGGAATGGTTTATTTTCTGAAAAATCATGCCAATTTTTTCTCCTTGGCTAAAAATTTATTTGCCTATTATATGCTTTGCCACTTGCAATGTTAATATTATAAATTTAAAGATAATTACACTTTTTTTTCCTATAGTTTAGTCATTCTTTCGCTTTGTCGTTATTCTTTCACAAATTACAGTTTATATTCTTGGTCAACTCAATTACCTTCTTATATATTATATATGAAATTGGACCAAAGATTCAAGTTTATCTCTCAAAAAACCCTAGAAATTTTAGCCTCAACCTCAACTTGTATTTAAAATTGTTTCTTCGGTTGTAAATAACCAACTCTAATTTTTAGATGGTTAACCAAACTCTATTATTTCTTACCTCTCCTTTTCTCTTTCTTTTTCTTTTCCCTTCATTGGTCTTTGTGCTCTCCTCTCTTCCTTTTTTAAATAACAAAACCCAATTAGTCATCAATTATTTCAACTAGTAGATAGTTTGATATGTAATATAGCATGAAACCGATACTCAAAAAGACTTCACTAAGATCTACACTCTCTTTGCAGATAATATTGGGCCGGGAATGTGGATGTTACTTGCAAAATAATACTTTAATGGCTAAGTCAGTGTAGTATTTAAAAGGTGTTTATATATATATATATATATATATATATATATATATATATATATATATATATATATATATTAAAGAAAGTAATTACAATTATATAGTCATGAATGAGAATATTCCTCCTCTTCTTTTTCATTTTACCTTGGTTATATAGCTTACCCTCAAGCAAAAATTATCATAAGCAAACTTATTATGAATTATAAATAGCTAAGATAAGAATAGCTCTTTATATATGTGCTTTACATTGTAGTAGCTAAATGGTGTAGGTACAATATAGATAAAGTGTAGTTTAGACAGCATGACATTCTCTTTGATATAGAGGTAGTTGACATGAATAATAATAATAAATTAAAAAGAGGGGGGGACTAAAGAGAAAAAGAAAACCAAGTTGTTTGATTAAATCGAGCCTAGAAGGAGTCAAACCAAGCTTAATGTGAGCTCATTGATGAAACCAAATCTCATGTTGAATTAGGTTTGACTGTAATTAAACTGAACTTAAAATAAGTCAAACATGGTCTCTGATTTAAAGTGGGTAAGATCATTATAAATATCATTCTTTTATATGAGATTAACTAATCTATTTTAGCTGAAAATGGATGAAAAAAAAAAGGTGAAAATGAACAGAGAGTGGCTAGGGCTTTTTTTATTTTATTTAATATAAGAGCTTTTTAATTATTAAATACAATATAATAACAATTTTGTTGTTAATCCAATTTTTTATTAACTTTGATTTAAAATAAAAAAAATAAAAAATATTTGAAATTATAAAATCAAAAAATATTAATTAAAGTATAATTAAAGAATTTAAAAAAAAAAATCTCTACACCAGTTTTCTTATTCCTCGCGACCTGGCGCTATTATACACGGCAAGAACGATACATCGGCCTCAGCCTGGAGGCTGTACTTGCTTTTCAACCCATATCCAACCCAACTAATTTAATATTACTCTTGTTATTTTTATTTTTATATAAAATAGAAGTAGCCATCCCATATACTAACCAAAGAGCAGAGGGGAGGACAAAAGCAGACCCAGCCCCACTGCCATCCCTATTTGTGAAAGAGAAGAGCTTGGTATTGTCCCACTGCATTGTACTACATACAATTTTCATTTCACTTTCGTTCTTCTCCATCATTTCACGTTTCCTTCAAAAGACAGGGAGATATTTCACATCCTCACGTTTGGGGAGAAGAACGAAAATGAAATGAAAATTAAACAAGAGTAAAATATTCAGTAAGAACTAGCCTAAAATACCCCATCTTCATCACCGAGTAAAACATGGTTTTCTTAATACATGCATACGCCAGCCAGCCAGCCAATAACAATGTAATTTTGTTTCTTAATACTCCTCGCATCTTTATCTTTCATCTCAACACCATCCATTGTCAGGAAAATATCCACTCGAGCTACGAGAACCTTTTCATACTTGACATTGAACTTTAAAAATCAAACCAATAGGAATCCACAAAACCTGAGTTTCAGTCATGCCCTTGTGCCAGTAAGAAATGAGAAATCAGTCCAAGTCGTTCTATGTCACTGACAAGAGAGCATGTGAAGAAGAAACTGTATCACTTCAATGCAATCAGGTTATATTCGACCAATTTGCAGAACTTCCTTTCTCGACCCCTTTGGGCGCAAATTAACAATAAATTCAAGAGTTATTGAAAGGAAAACCCAACACAAAAATTAGCCATTGTTAACAGAATAAAGAAAATTCACATTTGTGTGACGGTTACTACTCCTGTCCAAATTAAACAAAGCCACGAAGAAACACAAGAGACAGAGAATTAGTGCCTTGTGAAGGGCTCTCTTTACAGATCAAAAGCACATAGAGCTTTACAAATTTAATGAATTACTAGAAAAGAATAATCAATCAGGGATAGAAGAAGGAAATGCCGCGCAGAAAATTCAACCACATTCCTCTTGAGCTATATCAATTAACTGTTCCTTCAACTACAGAGATGGGGGGGGGGGGGGGGTGAACCTGGCTGTACCTTCATGGCATTTTATAAGCTCACTCGCTTAGGTTGCAGTTTCGAAGGTATGGATGATCATACTTGATGTACTTGGTCCAATAAGGTCGATATTTAGTCATTGCTAACTCCAGCCAAGGCTTCATGTTACCGTTATAGTGGACGACAGCTGCACTTTCAATTTCTGACCTATCAATGCTTGGATTATAACCCAATCCGAGCACATGCCATGTCTTCTCGAGAGGATGTGTCAAATTATAAAATGTAATCAGCCCTGGAGGCAACGTCCCAAGCTTCCATAGTACCCTATCTTCATTCTGAAATTCAAAAAAATCAAAAACAGAAATCAGAATACTATATCGCACAGCAGTTACTTCTCGACTATCTAAAACAGAGTATATTCGCCTTTTAGTCCATTCAAACAGTAACTGTACCCACATGCCACTACTTCGATGATTGAAGAGGAAAAATAAAAACATCTTTTTTAACCACTTTTGGTTGAAAATATAATTAGGTAAAGCAGTGCCAAAAATATGAAATGCAGGTTTTAAATAGACAAATTTCTCCACAACAACTAATTTTAAGAATGTTATGAACAAAAACGTGTACTAAGAGCACAACAAAGCACGAAAAAAACTAGGGTTTCAACAACTTACCATGTTTTGCCACTTGTGGTATATTCCTGTAATATCCTTCTTTTTCCACACCTTAAGATCAAAAATATTCATCCCATATGCCCACCCGCAAGCATTTGGATCAAAGTTTCTGGCAATATGAGGATTTGAAAAGTTAAGGTACTTGTCAAACCGGTGAAAACTTTCACCACAGGTTTCCACTGCACCATTCACTTTTCCATGTAGATCCACTGACCACAATTTAGTTAAATCCTTCTGCACAACAATGTCATCATCAAGAAACAGGATCTTATCCAACTTGGGATAGACCTCTGGGAGATAGAACCTCAAATGGTTAAGCATTGAAAGATACTTAGGGTTCCGATACTTCAGATTTGAAGAGCCAGATGAGAGAGAAGTTGGATGGTTTGCTTTGAAGTAATACTCTTTCATTGCAGCAGATTCAAGCTGACGCAGAACTGGGCAGTAGGAGGAATTAAGCCACTTGAATTCATCTACATTTTCAACATGGATAGTAGCATTTCCAGGAGGATTCAGTAGAAACCACATATTCATCGCTCCAAAGTTAAGTTTATCAGTAACAAGATGAAAGACATGCTTGGAAGAATCCTGTAGGTGCAACCAAGAAGCATTTTAGCGGAACAAGCAGCTTGCATCCAAATCCCAGAAATGAATAGAGTTTGAACTAAGAATTTCTTCGGAAAAAAAAGTTAGTTGAGGAATGAATTCTTAGAGGAAAAATAGCTGAGAATGATTTGATTGTTTTTCAATTTGGGAAATGAACAGTATCGATCTCATAAAATAAAAAATGTCTGCATCACCTTGGCATTCATGATGGTTGAGTTGACAACAACTGATGCAGCCAAGACATTGTCAGAGAAGAGAGCGTAATGGTAAAGATTTGGATTTTCCAAATTCTCACTTCTAGGAAACTTTCTCTTCTCAAGAGGAAGGAGATAGTAATCAATTGTTAGGCGCATAGACAAGCAATGGATTCCATTTGGAACTGTTTTGGCGGCCAACTGACTAAGGAATGTGCTCTGTTTTTTTAAGCTCCTAACTTGTTCATCTGCAGTTTGAAGCATTGCTCTCAGCTTTCCGGTGACCAACTTGCAGTCATACAATTGCTCTCTTGCTTTTGACAGGACTTGGCCCATAGCTTTTATCTTCTCAGGCGCACTAAACATAAATCAAGCATGCAACATAATATCCTTTTTAAGACTGTCATAACCATCAACATAAAAGAGGAAGAGCTGTAGATTATAAAGCACAATAAAGGACAGTGACAACTAATACTGTTCTACCTCGGATGTAGATCAGAATCAGCCAAAGAATCTCCTAGGATACGCTGACTCTCTTTGATCCGAGTCTGAAGTTCCTGCAGCAAGTCAAGCTTGTTTTTCATCTTTGCAATACTCAAATACACCCTTGCCATTATCAACTGATCACGCATTAAGCGTACTGTTGAATCAGAGTTCTCACTATCCATTTCTTTCCTCCATATACTGTATTTGCCCAAAACAGCACCATCAACTAATTTTGAGCGTTCAATGGCGGCACTTTCAAGCCTTGCAATCGCTTCATCATCTTGGCGAAATAACTCCGCAGCACGCTTTTCACGTCGTTTCTCCCTCAATTGCTGCATAAACTCTCAAGGGAAACAAAATTTACAGCTCAGAAACTGAACAATAATTTGATAACTCCAATATTTTCCTAGTTCAGGGCTATGGATCTTAAGGCAAGTGAGCAAAGGAACCATAGTAGCCGGATAATGCATCCAAGAAAGATAATTACCCTACGAGCTAGTTTTGCAGGTGTGTCACCAGATCGAGAATCATCATCTGCAGGGGACAGACAGAAGAAGACCAGATTAGCACTTAAGCAAGAACCATATGAAAATATCTGGTTAGAGAATCATATCTACCGGAAATGTTTTCGTCTTTTCCCTTAGGTGCTTCCTGCTTGACCACTGTAGCTGTTTGGTTTGGCTTTGAAAAAGTAATGAAAATCCAAACTTACAAATAATCAGCAATCACAAATTGACATAAGACGTACAAAAAATGGTGCACACAACATAGTATTTAGCAAGAGATTCAACCAAAGCATGACAGTCATGAGTCGTCCTCACCTCAGAAGCAGCATTATCCTCGACTGAAGTATCTATGCCAATAACTTTCCACGAGGCAGACAAATTGTTTTTTCTAAAAGAATCAAGACTCAAAGGTCCCAAATCAGCTGTGCTGGATGTGATAACATCAATGACCTAAAAAGAGATTGCTCTGATTAGCACATCATGTGATTGAAAAGTAAAACAAAAACCTATCAACCATCACATATATGTGTGTGAATTAAAATACACGAAATCTCCGATTAAAATATGAGCAATCTGTACTTACCTCTTTTGAGAAAATCGATTTCACATGTTGCAAGGCCAGCCGTTCTCTCCAATTCAAATGCTACACCAAACCAACCACCAGCTTTTTTTTAGATTTACACAATGTGACACAGACAAACAGATCATCATATCTAAAAATAACGATAATGAGAGGAGAACAGTATCTACCTGCTTACCAGACCCAACTGCATTCAAATTTTGATCTGCATAACAACATTAATGAATGCAAAGCACCGAAGCCAAAGCTTAATTAATAAAGCACACTAGCTATTAACTCAATGCCACTAAAGTACCTAAAAAGTATTAATAACTGGAATTGGAATTGGAATTTTTATTTTTTTTTGGCAATAAAAATAAAAATAATAATTCATAAAAAAATTAAGAAATAAAATAAAGATCTCGTAAACTAACCAGTAGAAGAGCTTGTTGTATAGAGCCCTCGACCGACAAAGAAAATCAACGGAGACAAAACGCAGAAGAATATCACGACTACAATCGGCAATCTAGATCCACCACGTCGGTTCTTGTTCAAGCCGGAAATTGAAAATCCCCGCTTCAACGCCATTGCCTCCTATCAAAACCTATAAAAAAAAACACACATAAAAAGGAAAGAGAAAGAGAAAGCGTGTCATTGAAGGGAAATGCAGTGATTCGATACTACTATTATTATTAAGGAAAATGTGAAGTCAATTTTATTTTTTTTATTAAAAAGGAAATTATCTGTACATGAGGAAGAGCAGAGGGAAAGCTTTAGATTTCTTTCTGTTCGCTGGGTATCTAATCTAATTTTCGTTTCTTAACGCGGAGGAGGAGGCTCTGTAATTATTTCATTTTCTTATTCTCTCCCCTAATGTTGAGAAAGATTAAATAATAATAATAATAATAGTGCGTGTGGGACTACGATGTCGTTTTTTCATCGGCGTGCTGGATTTTTCTTTTTTTCACGCTAGGACCCAACGCCGACGCTGGCAGTACTATTTTTTTGAAAAAAATTAGATTGCTCTTAAAATAAATTTTAATATTTAAGTTTATATAGATAATAAAAAAAATCACATCCCATCTATCATAATATTTTTACCTACATTTATTTATTTTTACCTTTTCTTTTATTTTTTTGTTTATTTAGAATAACTATTAGTAATTACTCTAGAAGTAATCTAGATTTTTTCTTATTCTTTATCTAATTGGTTATGTTTTTAATTTTTTGAACATTACTGAAAAATGGCTGATCATTTGGCTTTGTCCTTAATTATGATGTTTTAAAAGCTCTAGGTAAAAGGTTGGATAAAAAGTTGGTTATGTAATATAAAAAATATTATCATTTTATTTATTTTATATAAAATAAGTTTGTAATGTTGTTTATTTTAAAATGACATGTGTTTGTTATTTTTAAAAATTACCTAAACCTAAGGTTTTTATTTTAAATTTATATTAAAGAGTGACATAAAGATGATCTCATCCTCACTTTGATAAAAAGATATATATTGGATTTGGCATAAATATGCATTTGTCAATTCAAATATATAATAAACAACTATCAATAATCAGAGTTGAGCACATATAATCTAAATCTGAATATATACATATACATATTATCAGAGAATATAATTGGTAGTTACACATTCATGTTTTTTAATATATTATTTTGATATTTTTATTCATTATACCAACATTTAAAGAAATCAGCCAATACATCGTAATGGATAAAAATTTAAAGATAATATATTAATAAATACCAATATATACACACCAATTCCATTACAAAATAGTCAACATTCAAAGATAATAGTCAATAACCATGAAGTACAATTTCTTATTAATTAAATATTGAAGGATAACATTAAAAACAAAAATTTAATTATGCAAAAAAAGAATTAAAGAAAATAACAACTAAAATAATAAGGATTAAAATTGTTACAAAAAATAAATTTTATATTTGATTGAATGGTGAAATTAAAAAGTAAAATCAATTTGCAAAAGGAAAAAAAATCAAGAGAATGAGAATCAAAATTAATATAAAAAATAAAAACAAAATTTTAATTAAAGGGTGAAATTGAAAAGAGTATTAACTTTTACAAAAGGTCTAAGAAAACAATTATTGTTTTTTTTTCCACTTGTAATTAATAAAATATTTATATGCTCTAACATTTTATTTTATTAAATTTAAAACCAAATAAAAAGAATCATAAGCTCAAAATATGAACAAAAAAATAAAAAAAAATAGTTGAATAATTAAATTGTTGGGCAATGGGTTGACCATAATCTCTCTATATTTAGATTATATATTTACAAAAATATTTATATTATTTTAGTGTTTTTAAAAATGAGACACACATACTTGTAGATTGCAAGATGTTAATTTTTTTATATTATCAAATCCCATTGTTATTGGACGTGTTTATGGATATAATTATGATTATTTTTTTAAAGTGTGTTATATTGAAAAATATATCAAAATAATATTTTTTTTATTTTTTAAAAATTATTTTTAATATTAGTGCATTAAAATAATATAAAAACACTAAAAAATATTAATTTAAAGTAAATAAAAAAAAATAAAAAAAAGTTTTAATTTTTTTTAAAAATATTTTTAAAATATAAAAACAAAAAAGTGAAAACATGAAATGTCAATAACATCAATTTTCATTGTCAGAAAAGGCATTCTCTCATCAATTATCTCCTCTCTCAAACGTAAATTAAGATCACAAAACCAATCCAACACTTGAAAAATATCATTTAATGAAAGTCCTTCCAAACAATCCAAAACTTCAAGAATGCCATTGAATGAATAATAATGATTAATAAAACCACATTTTGTTAATGGATAAAAAATGAATTTTGAAACAAACGCTGCTGCTGCAATAATTGTTTTCTTTAACTTAGATGTCCGTGAAAAAATAATTTTATTTTGAAAAGTATTTAAAATTTTTGAAAAATAAATTATTTTCTAAAGTTTAATAAAAAGAAAGATAAAAATCATTTTACAGACTTCACATATATATATATATATATGTATATATATATATATATATATTGAGAAATAACACATTTTTGAGTTATTATCTTTTTTAAAATAGTACAGTTTTTATTTTCTATGATATCCTAATTTTATAACATAATTTATATGATTTAAAAAATATGATTATTGTATAACATAACAAATTTTGTATTCAAATGTATTTTTTTTTTATCAATAGTATCTAAATTAAAGTATTATAAGTAATAATATATCAAATTAATATACTTGTGTATTAATATGTCCTAATATATGATTTCCTATACAAATATATTAGTAATTTGTTATTTTTTTAATAATATTATATTTTCAAAATTTTATTAACATATTATTGTTTTTATATATAAAATAATAAATAATTGTACCAATTTAGTTTTTAAATCTTTTATTAAAAATATTTTCTACTTTTTTAAATAGAAAAACACTTTTCTCCATCTAAAACTTATTATTTTCTTGATTTTCTTAAATCAGGAAACTTCAGTAACCAGTTTTTCATAATATAATCAAACATGAAAGAGCTAGGAAAGTAATTCATATAAAAACACTTCCCAGCAAACAAGACCTTAAAAACAATCTACTTATCTACTTTTGAAAAATCATAAGATATCTTGAATTTCCAGATTATGCACGATGATAACGACTTACATTGAATATCATGCATAAATAGCTAGCCTTCACAGGCATCTGGATTTTAAAAGACTGCGTAACTGGACAACAGGCATCAGCTGCCCAATCGTTGGACAAATTTTTAGTCAAGTGCAAATATCATACAAATAATTCTCGGCATGTAAAGTAGAGTAGGCTCATTAACAACACATCATTTTCAATCTCTAAAGCATTTTCCTAGCTGATACGCCTGTACGATTCTGGACAGGGTAGCCATTCTGAGGTGTAATTATTGACCTTTAAGCAGATCCAGTCGTTTATGCCAAAATTAAATCCAGAACACAGTGGAATTTAACCACGGAAAAAAGAGAATGAATTAAAACCTCATTCCTGGTAGATTCACAGATCTCTAAAGCCTAAACAACACTCGGAGTGCCTCCAAACATGGCGGAATAAGATGTAGATGTGATGTAGAGCACAAATTCTGTCATTTATTCTTCAAATTACCCTACATACCATCTTGTCCAACAAAAAATGTTGAAGCTCTTTGCATACGATGATTATTAGTCCACTGTCTATCCATCCCTTTCTGATAATACAAAATAAGCAGATCTTAGGTCCTGCTGCTCATCCCATGCACCTCAAGCCTACTGGAAAAACAAACAAACAAACAAACAATGTGCAACCTAATTACCTCAATTTGACATTATAGAGCCTCTAAAAAATTGCCACATCCAAGTAATCCCCAATCTGCATAAGTGAAATACAAGTTAGTGACATTCAAATATGGTTATGATTCAGTTTGTAAGAGAGGGCCATCTTGGTTTACCTGGAAGCCAAGCTGAGCCAATGCTTTGTTGTCATCTAATTTCCCATTTCTATGAGAATTGGTCTTGCCCACCTTCATCAAGCAATGTAGAATTCACAATCAGATGAAAATAGAACATTACAGCAGGTCTCATTATACCTCAAGCAGGACAGCAGGCATGCATTAATTATGCTAAAATGAATATTAAGATTATATTCACCCATCCAACCGATGCTTATATGCAAAAATGAAATACAAGGACATAAACTGACTCTGGAGAAAAGGGGTCATGTAACATATAAATGTGATATAGATCTTCACATATAATTTTTTGGGATGATAGCACTGAAATGAAACAAGGAAAATAGCATGATTTGTTCTTACTCTAGGTGATACCCATCGAGAAAAGATGACAAACATGATTATAGCCAAAGAACATTGAAATGATGCTTTTGCACAAGCCATGGGTTGATATGTCACCATAAGCTTTTGAAAGACAGGGGAGGCGATAGGAGATGGCTTGTGCATACAGCATATACGAATCAAAAAAGAAAAGGAAAAAATCTCCTCGCATACACAGTGCACAGAGAGAACTAACCTCTCGTACTACAAAACGACCATTTTTATCAGGATATACAAAAGCAAAGGACAGTCTTGCATCTCTTCTCCTAGCTGCTGGAGTCACCTCTTTGACCTGTGAAAGAGATCGGATAAAAATGGCGCCAAAAATACTAGAACTAAAACACTCAATGCATAAAATAGCATGCATCACCACTGAAAATAAGAAAAAGTTGATTTGGCATGGGCACGAATAGTGCATTCATGGAAGCAAACAAAAATTAAGAGACTGTTCTGATGTACTCATGAATTCTCAAACACCAAATATGTTTAGTCAATACCATTTCAAGAGCATCCATGACCCCAATTTCTAATCTCATTACATCTCTGCACAGAATAATTCCGCAAAGAAACAGATTCTGCTCTGTGGATAGCTAAACCACACTTCCTCCAGGATGCAGGACCTTAGAGAAAACCATGATGGGTAGTTTTACAACCTTAATTTCTAATCTGGTTTTATCTTATGAACAATTGCTTCTGAAAAAACAATGATATGCCACATGAACACCAGCAGATCAGAAACTGCCCCGGAGGGGAAAAGAAATTTATCACATAAGATTTCAGTGCTATCCCCAAAAAAGTGGTGGAACCCCAAAAGGAAAGACAAGAGCTTCAAACTTCCAATTGCGAGTATCAAGTATCCAAGCTGATTGTCGTTTATGTATATCTTATTCTAAGAGCTTATGACATCTGAAAATAAAGAAATAAGAACAGACTACATGTTTGCTCCAGCTTTACCATGCAATCTCCTTGTCCACGCAACACCCCCCCCCCCCAACAAAAAAAAAAATAATCCTTAAGTTCAGCCTCAGCCCATACTGAAAGGAAACCCAATGCAAAAGCATTTGGATGCTTCACAACCTTGGTAGATCCTAGGCCATCGCCCATAAACGACAAGCCACTTCCCATTCAACGTGCATAAACAAGGCAATACAACATCTTCTCAACTTACCAGATCAGTTAACTCGCGAAGAGTGGCATCCTTCCACGTATAAATTTGAACCTCATCTTTCGGCTCCTTGCCTCTCACCGCAAAATCCTCGTTATTATGATGATCTCCAATCTGCCAGGAAATTCAGTAAGTCAAGAGGTACAGTTCAATTTCTTTAAAGATTATTACAATTTGTACCAAAAATTAAACATACCTTAGTGAAAACCCGAAGCAATAGAGGACATGTCTGCATATTAAAAAAACAAAAAAATAATAATTAGAGAGGTGTAGTACATTTGCAACCCTAGAAAAATCCAGAAAGGGAGAAAGAAACGTGTACCTTCTCACGATCAATAGGAGGAGGAGGAGGAGGAGGAGGGAAAGCTCTTGCAGTAAGAGCAAATGGTCTACCTCCTTGTCTCCTCTGCATTTCTGCCATTCCCGCCATCGATGGTTTTTTTTTTTTTTTTTTGTTTCCCCTTGCAGACACTCTCAAGAGAGCAGAAGAGAAGCTTCCTCGTGTTAGCTCCTTCGAATTGATGAAGTGAATGATAGTATGAAATATAATTTGGGTTTTGGGTCTGGGCTGGAGAAGTCTCTCGATAAGCTAAATCTACTTCGAATTTAGCCCATTGGATCTGTGACTTTATTTTTAGAAAAGCAACTACATCATTATCGGTATCGGCATGCATTACATTGGGGTATAATTAATATTTTTAAAAAGAAAAACAAATCAAGTTATTACCTAAAGTAGAGAAAAACTTTTAATCATAAAATCAAAATTTAATGTATATTCAATGAAATTTTGTAAAAATATTTAGAGGTAATATATCAGATGATATTTTTTAAATATTTAGAGGTGATTTATCAAACAATATCTTTTTTTTCCTTAAATATTAAGATAATAATAATATATTAGATCAATTTGAATTACTTTTGGTTAATCTAAAAAATTTAAAACTCATGGCATGATATTGCGATAAATTAATAAAAACTAAATTATAAAGTTTGATTTCTAATCAATCTAAATATTAAAGAATAAAAATAAAAAAAATACAATTTTTTTTTAAAAAAACACTCGATTCAACTCGTGTAAACCTACCAAACTTTCAATCTGGGTCATGAGAATAAAATAATTTTATAGAAAACAGATTAAAAAACTTACGAAGCCTAATTTTAAATCAACCTAGTGCTGAAGGATGAAATTGAAAAAAAAAATTAATTTTTTTAAAATGAAAAAAACCCAATTTAACCCAAGTTAACTTGTCAAACCCATGACTCTAGTCATAAAATATGAATAACCCATTAGAAAGAAAATAAAAAAATTACGAAGCCTAAAAAAATATGAATTTAAAAAAGAAAGTATAAAAAAAAATAAACAAAGTCCGCCTCGGTTAACATTTCAAATTTGTGACCTCGATCATGAGACCCAGACAACCTTATAGAAAAAAAAATACAAAAATCACATAGCCTAATTCCTAATTGACTATATGTTGAAGGATGAAATTGAAAAATTAATTAATTTAAAAGAAAGATAAAAAAAAAAAAAAAAAAGCCAACATGAGTTAACTTTTCAAATATGTGACCGAGCTTATAAGACCAGAACTATTCTATAGAAAGCAAATAAAAAAAACATTACAAAGCCTAATCCCCAATCAACTTAATGGTTAAAGATGATATTGAGGGGAAAAAACAATTAAAAGAATAACGATCAAATTTAATAAGAAAAAAAATTATAGTTCAATTTGCAATTTTAGAGAGGGACTTAAATGAAAATAAAGGAAAGAAAAAAGAAAAAAAGGAAGAGAAAAAAGAAAAGAAAAAGGTCATTAGAGTCACACCAAGGCTTCAGAAGTACCACATGCCACCTTTTAATAAAGCCTCCACCAAGACAATTATAACAGTACCATAAAAGTCCACCTTTGGAGCATGGATGAAGATACATGTGCCACCGGATCATGATGGCTTCACTTACATGCTAGCACTTGCATTACAAGTGTCAGTCACTCTTTCCATTTATTTCACCTCAGTCCTGGGTTTAACCAAAACAATAGCATAAAGTTTTGTAATATTTTTAACTTATGTCCCTAAATCTTTAATTGTTATAAATCAAATTGAACTCTAGTTTACAAAATCGAGCATCAATCAAATCCAAAAACAATCCCCATAAATCGCAGTAACACAAAAAAAATAAAACAAAATAAGTCACAAAGTCTAATTTAAATAATACACAATTTCAAAGCATGAATTTGAAAGAAAAAAATTGAATGATAATGTAAAAAAAAAGGTTGCAATTTAAATCCACAATGCATGGTGGTTTCAACCATAGTTTTACAACTCGACCCAAATATAGTGATTTTAAACACTACATCTTTCTTTTAAGACCTTAAGGTAATGATGTCAAACTATTAACATTGTCTTCCATGCTATACACCTGGTTTAAGATAACAACCATTAATGATTAATGAAAAAAATTAAGTCAATATAATCTTATTAAATTTATAAATTATTACGTACTTGGGTTTTAAACTATATGAAACAATATTCATCTTGTAATTAAAAAATTTGAGCTTCAGTAAGATATAGATTTTGGGATAACAAAAACTAACGATATTGTCAATAATGAAGTTACTGAGAATTTAACCTATATGAGTATACATAATAAAATAATTTAAGACTATAAAATCATAAAATTGTCTTACTAATTAAAATATATCAATTCATTACAGTTAAATAGCATATAATTCTATGCTTGTTTGAATTTGATGTTTGTCAAATATCTTCTCGAAATTGCATTATTGGACAATGGTCATTCAGGATGGAAAAATAATGACAAATTCTCTCTCAAAGGTATTTCACCACCACTATCATGTCTTGGAACACTATTGATTTTTGTTTTTATATGAGGCTCAAAATAATATGAGATAATTGTTGAAATGTCTTCAATAATACAAGTCTCTCATATCAAAGCTTCAACATGCACCTTGTCTTTAATATTTTTTCTTGAGGTTAAACAAGCACCTATATGAAAGTAAATATAGGTTGATTGACCAAATGTTTATAAAAAAACACAATAGACACTTATGATGATGCAATACTTAACCTTTTGAATAGATACATTCATATATACTGAATAAACATTTATAATGATATAATCATTAACCTTTCAAATAGATACATCCATATGTACTACACGGGCCTTCCAACTTTTACTTTATACACTAAATATATAGGCATATGCTCCATTGAATCAAAGAAGAAAGGAGATAAGATAATTTCAAGTTTGCAGATTATCGCAATGATGTTCATTTCAAGATGTTTAATATATTGGAAATGCGACTTGCTCTAGCAAATATCTCTAAAAATTTACTAATCTTCATGAGTGCATCCCCTATTCAAATTATGGTGACTGATATTAGTCTTCCAATAAAAATGCTTATAAAAAATGCTCTATTTTACACAATTATAGGTCACACTAAAATCATGAAATTTTTTCTTACCAAGCTAAAAGCTAAATACAATTTCTTTATACTGCAAAACTACATCATATAGTTTTTCACTTGACAATACTAACGATGTAATGTTCTTTTTAGTTTACATTTCATGAAATCCTTTATGTTGTTTCTATATTGATGATGACTTGGTAAGAATCTCTGATGACCATAAAAAAAGAAAAAGAAAAAAAGCTTTACCACCATTTATTAAGGTGAATGCCTTATTGTTTTCTATATAGTATGAACTAGCTAATTTTCCATGTATGCTCCATCCCCAAGCCATTACATAAACATAAAAATCATTTATAATCACATCAAAGTTGTCTTTGTTTGAGACTTCTGTTTTCTTTAGACATTATTTGTTAAAGACTTGAATGACCATAACTGATTCAACTTATCAATCAATGGTTGAAGATAAACACCAATCAATGGTTTAGACCGTAAGGACTAGGTATATGAATTCCCCTCAAACATATCCCTAGGAGTAAGATGTCAATTATTAGTATGATCGACCAATAAGAATAGGTACAACAAATGACTCAAATAGATTAAACCCATCGGTACACAAACTAAGATGTACATTCTATGGTTTCATTGAAAACCGAGGATCTACCCTATTAAATTGCTTCCAAGATTCACCATCGAAAGAATGAACCATGACTCCATCTACCATACCATGTAAATGATGTCATGACATGTGTTTGATTATCTTTGGAGACATAAATAACCTTTGTAGCTTAGGAGTGATTAGGAAATATCTTTATTCTATGTATGCGATAAATGTCCTTTCTTTACAAGTATTGAGTTTATACCGAGTATACCCACATACTTTGCACTTGGTTAAATTTACATCTTCATCATATTACATGTAAAAGTTTAGGCACATATTATTTTTTTTGTATCATAGGCCAAGGGGTTTCATCATAAATTTTACAGCATAAAAGTTTTCTTTCAATCTATTCCCTTCAAGTAAATTCTTTTTGTCAATTCAATGATATTATCATAATCAGTCTCTTTTAAACCATAAAATGGTACATACTTATACAATGGTCGACAATTTAATATGATTGATACACCCATCTTATAATAGTTTATCATATTTTTTTGAGAGATTAAAAAGCCTAGTTGTATCTATATTTCATTCTTTATTTACACGCAAACCTTCACTTGAATAACCATGATTCATTAACATTGCATCCATCACCATATTCCTATAATGATTAGTATTATTATCTACAACTACATGTATCTTGCTAGACCTAGATGTTGAGTTAATAATCCTTACTAATATGGTCTCGTAAGAAACATAGATTTCTCTGTATGCAAACCAATATATGTATTTTTTTATAAACTCTTTTTTAGAATATGAATCATAACAACATTTGATTGGTGACACCTTTTATTTTTACAGTTAACACATGGACATCTAATTAAGCCTCCACTAATATTCTTCAAACTTGAAAGAATGAAATTAATAAAACCCTCAACGCTTTTACAATAATCTTCTCTTTATAACCTTTAGGGTAAATCTCGATACATCCAAAAACAATAATTTATTACTTATAAAATCTATATAGAATATTGATGACAATATTAATTAATAATGTAACCATCAATTCAAAATTCAACTTTAAAAATTAAAATGAATTCAACATCTAATAATCAATTATCATTTGTAATCAACATCTAACCAATTAAAATGTGAACTAAATAAATCATATTACCGATAAGTAATTAGTATCCAACTAATTATCTATCGTTTGTTTAATTTAAAATTATTCAACCTAAACTAATAGCATTTAATTGTTATCAATTCCTTAAAAAAAATCATTTTTTCTAATTTTTTCAACTTAGTAACAATAAAATTGACAAAATATGATTGGTACCCTTCAATTAACCTATCATTTCTTCTAGTATAACACATCTAAGTTAAAAAATCAAACTCAATTTCATCAAATTATCAATAAATTTAATTTTTCTCAAAACCCAAACAAACCCTAACATGTAAATCATACTTTAATATATAAAAAAATCTCTATGAAAATGTTATAAAATACTTAAATATACAAGAAAACTATAAATAATATAAAACATATCAATAGATTAACTTAAAATATAAATGGGGTAAATTTATTTACTTAGAGTAGGAACTATTTAGAAATAAACAAAAACAGCAATGCTGACACTATGGAGTTTTAGGATAGCCGAATTTGCAAGGATAAAACCTAGATTTGTGAAAAAAAAAAAAACAGGGAAAGGGCTATTGTTTTCTATAATTAAAGGGGAAAAAAAAAAAGAAAGAAAGAAGAAGAAATTAGGAATGAGACTCCTATTGGCTATAACGCTTTTAAATTTATCGATGAAATTTTTGATGGAAACTAGTGATGAAATATTTCTCTTAGTAATTTCATTCTCAAAACCAACATTGTTTTGGTTTGCAATCACGTAACCCTTTATTTTTATTTTGCATTTTTATGCTTCCTTTCTTTTAAGATTTGTTTGCTTCTCTTGTCATATTTCTTAGGTTTTCATGGGTGGTAATTGAACAGTGGTGAGTTGTTAGGTGATTTGTTCCAAGCTGGTGGCGTTGCTTCTTCTTCGTTTTTGTAGTGGTTCATGGTGGTGGTTGGGCAAGAAAAAAACAGCTATTGATGGGTCTGTGGTGGTTTTTTTGTGCCTGTGGCTCAGATATATGTAGGAATCCATTGAGAATCTTAACTTTAATGGGTCTTGGAGTTTCTTTTCCAATGAAAGGCTTCGTAGTCCTTTACAAAACCCTTAATTCTCTGGGTGTCTGTCTGGATTCTAAGTTTTTTTTTTAATTGAAAAGTGAAAAGTAAAATTTATTTTCTTTCAGTACTCGAAACTAACCCTATACCTAAACACTAGGCACGGAACCAATTCCAAATCGCAGGTTTTGGTGAGCTTTTGAAATCACGGACTCAAGGGATATAAAATTTGCAACAGTAGCAGTGATGAATTCTCATAAAATCGCAGTCTTTTAGGTGCGATTTGAAGCCGCACCAAAATGACCTCTATGGAAATCAATTATTTGATTTAAAAAGTAAGATTTTTTCGAATAGATGAAATGAAATAAATTCTTGTCAAGTCCCAATGCTCCAAACAATCTGTAAATGATCTAAAAAGAATCAGAAAATTTGTTGTGTGAATTAGGTTTCGTTCTTGTACCACTGTGCAATATCTAGGGTTTTCTCTTTATTTTCCTTTTCGGTTTTGTCTTCATCTCTTTTCATCCTTTGATCCTCTGGTTTTATCAATGCTGCTCCTCTCCTTTATGTCTACTCCATAAAATTCGTCATCCTCTGGTTTGCCCCATCTTCAAAGTTTTACACTGGGTTTGTTTTCTTTGGATCTTAAGGTCTTTTGGGTTCTCTTTCTAGGTGGTAGGTGGTTGATGAAGCGAGCAAGAGTTTTGATCTTCAGGGTCTTTGTTTTTTCCTTCCTTCCTTTTTTTTTTCTTTGTTCATCTTCACTCTCTTTCTTGCTAATAAGCAGCTTACAGGGTTGAACATCAAGCGTCGTAAGGTCAAGAAAATGTAGTGTTTTTTTTTTTTTCAACTTTTTCTCCAAACTCACGATATGAATTATCACTGGGCAAGTATATATTTCTTTTTTTTTTTTTTTTTTAGAAAAAGCTTGTTTGAAAGTATAATTACTGTTGTTTTTTAAAGTATTTTTTATTTAGAAATATATCAAAATAATATTTTTTTTTTATTTTTAAAAAATTATTTTTGATATCAACACATCAAAATAATATAAAAATACAAAAAATATTTATAATGCTTAGTTGGGGGTGTTGAAAATTAAACTTAATTTCTAGTTTTTCTGAAGAACAGAGATATTGGTCCACCGGTTAGGAACTAGTCGACCAGTTCAGTCAGCAGAATATATTTTTTGTTCATATTAAAATTTTCTTGGATTAATTTAATTCCTCGATTGTTTAGAACTTTATACCTATAAAACTTGTGATTCAACATTATTAAATAGTAAAAAAAAAAAAGAAAATAGTTAAAAAAAATTTAGACAAAACTTAATAAAAATATATTTTCTCTAAATCTTGTTCTTGTTCTCGAGTTTTTTTAACTTTGCATTATTATTTTTTATTTTATACCACACATATCTTTCTTCCAAAAGATTCATCCATGCTAAAGTCCAACAATTGTATAGAATAGAATTATGAGTCGAAATTTTAAATGGAATTGTCTGACATATCATCCGTTTCACTAATTATTCAATGAGTTTGATTTCCTTCTTTTCATTTACCGTGGCCTTTAAATCCTTTTCGTTTTCAATATATTTAAGCACCAAGTTCTCAGCCATCTGCTTCTCAGGTTGGTGATGACGAATTTGGCTACATGCTGGCTGATGTTTTGAAAGTGTTGACAACTCTGGCATGCGTTTTGATCCGAATGCAAGGACTGCACTGGCATTCGTGAAGCTGAGAGCTGAAGGTGAGAGCTGAAGGTGAGCGCGAGTTCGACACTGTTTGGGAAAGCGGTACAAATCATGTTCTTAAGAAATTTAATTTTTTTTCCGCTAAAATTTAATATGGTTTGTATGTTTTGGATCGTTTTGATATGCTAATATCAAAAATAATTTTAAAAAAATAAAAAAAAACATTATTAACATGCATTTCGACATGAAAAGTTATTTGAAAAGCAACCGTTACTACACTGCTATACTCAACAAGTATGTTAACTTTCCACAACCACAGTGCTGATATGCTTGCTCAAGAAACAGAACTTGATAAAAAAAAAAGGTGTTAACTTTCCTTGTAGAAGCATATTGGAAACAGAATATTCAAGATTGTTGATACAGTAATTGTTCTGGGATTTTAGACAAGCTTTTGTTGTCAATCTTTCTTGAACTGTTATGCTGATTTTGGCATGTTGCTTAAACCCAAGGGTCACAATTTATCACTTCAGTATCTTGCAGGTCTTGCTGCTATAGGCTGCTAGCCTGTATAAGTTGAAAAACCACTTTCTCTTTCTTAAATTGTTTTGCAGGGAAAAATATTTCGCTACGTATCTATTAGTTTGATTGAGGAGCCTTGTAGAGAGTGTTTGATAATGTGGTAGCAGTTGCTTTTTAAATAGTTTTTTATGCCGAAATGCATGTCAATGATGTTTTTTTATTTTTTAAAAATTATTTTTGATATCAGCACATCAAAACGATCTAAAAAATACTGCATTTAATTTTAGCAAAAAAAAATATTCAAATTTATTGGAACACGGTGCAAACTGGCGCAACTCATCTCATCTTGCTGCCTTGGACGTTGCTAATAAGAAGGCTGGTTGTCTCCTCTGTTATGACCCAAATTTGAGACTGCCACCATGGCCATCTGAAGAAGCTGCGGAAAGGAATCGTGAGCATATGGAATGAAGCTGACAGTATAAACGTGCATGTTTGAACAATTTGAGATTTCGATATGAAATATCATCTTTCATATCATGAAAGTGAATAATATAGTGGAACCGTGCTCATTTAAATATGCAGATAAGTGAGAGGAGGAAATTGAATTCTTGACTGAAGGTGCTGATCCGCAGGACAGCAGTGTAGTGTTAGAGAAGTTTTTCCACCCCAATTTTAGGGTTTGCTTGTCACTGAAGATGCCGATGTTAAGGACAATTTAAGCTCTCATTTGGTCTAGAACTCTTGATTCTCGGAAATAGTGTCAGTGGGGGTGTTTTTTTGGTTATTTTAATATACTAAAATCACTTAATAAAAACAAACCATGTCCCCGGTAGAATAACTTTGGTTCCCATAACTTGTCAAGAAAGCTATAGAATTCGATCATATATGTTTGCGCATGCGTACGGGTGTGTTTTAGTTTATATGCACAATTTTTATTTCTTTTTTAAATTTCAGGCTGGACAATCCTCCCTCTAGGAGCTACATCTATTTTTCCTATTCCTCGGACTAGTTCTGTTAATAAAATGATTTAATTGTCCTAAAATGCCCAGAATCAAATGTTATTTACTGCAAGAATGAAGTGCCTGAGGGATGAGCATCATCATCCCATGAAGTAACCAAATGTTTGATCAAAATGCACACACAAATACTGATCATGATGTCTGATGGGCATCTAGACCGGTTAGTGAACACATTTGAAGAAAAACGGCGGCGGGTAAATGCACAGGGAAAGTTAACGATATGCAATAAATATATATCTGGTTACAATTTTAGTTAATCTCCTTCATGGTAGGCTGGTAGCTTTTCTAACAGACAGCATATAATTGCTCTTAGAATAATAATATTGCCGTGGTTGTTGCTTGCGCAAATGCAATACAGTTAAAGTCTAAGAATATTTATGGATATGAGAAGGTCGGTCTCACAATAAGATGGCGTTCACCACTAGTTTCCTAGAGGGAGGCGCTTTGTTCTTGTTTCTGGTAGTCCGATGAACAATTCGGTCTCCACATCCGAAACTGAAATGGTCTCTCTCTGTTCTTCACAGGGTAAATTCTCTCTCTGTTCCATTGAGAGTACTCGCCATGGCTGTACGCCAGACTGAAAAGGAAACATTATAATGGTATATAAACAAGTTTGTTGCTTATAAATACATTGAAAAAGAAGATCAACCCCACAATTTCACCCGAGTTTGTGCTAGTTAATTTGGCAAACAATTTCCTGAGGAAGACATTTCGTCAAATTTACCTGTATTTGTTAATTACAGGTTGCCTATTCAAATTAATTGGACTAAATTGTAAACAAAGTATGACGAGTTAATGCTGTAGGTAAACACTTTATTATTTATAATTCAATCCAATTGGGTTGAATTGATGGAAATGTGATGAATGCAATTTGACTTTATTTATTTATTTTATTTTTTCACAAAGGAGCTTGTTTCTCAAAGTGGGATTTTCCAAATCATTTTCATGTGGAGGCTGGTCATGGTTCCTGGCAAGAACGTAGTCTCTCATAAATGAAATTCCATGATAAAAGAGTAAGGTCGTGCCAGAAAATCGAAAATTTTCAAAACTTCCTTGAAGTTCAAATTCTTCTCCATCCTAGAATTGTTTGAAATAATTAGATATGCATTCAACATCGAAACCAAAATAGCCAACAACAACTAGATTAGAGATAACGGTTTAGTTAAAGCTACCGAGAAAGGGTAATAAGACATGCAATTGCAGATGACGATGATAGCAAAATGAGAAATAATTGAAGTTCATGGCCAAAAAATAATAGTAGCGACTACAAGTATAAATTTTTTCACCTTGTTAGACAGCCTTGCATTTTCAGCTGTCAGTAGCTTCTCCTGAAACATACGTATAGGACATGGAACATAAAGTTAGCAATTTGCGGAACACTCTTCAAAAAATCTTATTTACTACGTCACCATATGTTTGCAAGGAATTCTACGGGGAAGAGAAGAAAAGATGCCAAGTACCTTTACTGAAACATAATTTGGAATCACAGAAATTCAACTTCTCACAGCCTTTGAATTCTATTTTCACTAGTTCTTGGCATAAAAATGAAGTGATTATATACCTTTTGTTTTAGTTGCTCAATCTGATCTCTGAAAACCTGATTCTGAGCATAGGCAAAGAACGAGAATGTTAGCTAGGTTATCAGCTGAATAAGACTTGAAGCAAAAACAAAGTGGTAATGATGTTTATGGCCAAACCTTTCTAGCTCGGATGGTGCCTACACTCCTCTCTAACTGTTGTTCGATTTGTTGCAGTTCTTCAATAGTGCACGATCCCAAACATTCTCCCAGTAGCTTTCTGAAGCATTTTAAAATTAATTTTCAAACATTTAATTATAATATTTAATTCCAACAGTCAATCAATTCATCAAACTATACTATAAGCACAAAAGGTTTAAACTAGTCCTTTGAACCGTTTGGAAACTTCAAGAATCTCTATCTTCTTTATCATGCCAGCTGCTTCGCCCTTCAGTTGCTGCCATTCCAAATTTATATACATTAGAAAATTAAGGGAGAAAAACCAAAAGTTTTTGCTGGCAACCAAAGAGACTAAAAGCAGAAGAAAAGGGAAAGTAATCGATGTTAAATATTTTTTTTCAGAAACGTGCAAATGCTAACTGACACTTAAAGATGCCTAAACGGATAAATCTATGCAAGCAGCATTGAACCAAAACCAATAAGATACATATCCCTTTTTAGAGATTCTTCTATGCAATGAACTCTTATCTCAAAAATGCAGAAGTCCATTTTTGAACTAGACAAGTTCATATCACTTTGGTTGCTTATTTGACAAGGGGCAAGAAGGCAAGATATAACACTGCTTATTTATTACTAGATACCAAATACCAAAGAATCTGCAAGATGTAGCAATATCCTTTACATGGAGCCATGTATCCTAGTGCATGTAATAATGGATTCCTCGCTGTTATTTTTTATATATACTTGCCTCTTTAGAGTGTTTTGATCACTATGACTCGCAGTTTAATAAATAAAAAACAATCTGCAGGTTTTCATAGAAACTGAAGCTTAGAATCACTGGTTTGATAGAAGAGAAAGGAAGGATAACCTCCACGTTCTGTTCGCTTGTCTGCTTGTTTGTGTTGCTTTCTTTCACATGCCTCTGATAACGTTCAATTGTCTCCTGCACGCTGATGTCCAATAACAACGCTATGAATACATATTGCATTTTTATACAAAACAACATGAAAACGAAATAAATGAGTGTTCCTCTCTACAGATCCAACTACTGAACAAAACATATGCGTATTGCTTCTAACTATGGCCAGCCAGTGGCGGAGTTAGAAAGTTTTCCTCAAGGGCTGAAGAACACCGGTATCAAGAAAACAGGGAAACTCTAGATTATAAAAATACAAAGTCTAAAATCCAATGGTTGTGAAAAGATCATCGAACTCCAACAAATAGGCATATTCTTTTTTATTGCATGTTTTAAACATGAAAAAGAAACACAATCTCAAATTTTTATTTAGAAAAAGACGAAAAAAGATATACAGAATACTCATACTAGGGTAAGTTTGAAGGGTATATACATACAAAATCTCTTAGATTACATTTAGTTAGGGAAACACAAGTCATCATTGTTCCAACTCTTACTGTCTCGAGACATTAACAAATCTCCTATAGTAACAATGCTTAATCAATTTTTTGTGTTAAAGCCAGCCAACAAAAAGAGAAGGTAAATCAACCAATAAAAAATAACAACAAATCTTTAACAAAAAAAAATTATTATAAGAAGGATGGTCGGTTTTGAGCGAAATGAAAAAAGTCCACAGATTTAAGGATATAGATAATGTGGTCTATGGGCAAAAATCAAGATCTTATTAGCTTTTACAACTCCTTTTCAGACATAATATTACTCTGGCATTGAATATGGCTAAAAATTCTATGGCAGCCTTGTTGAGAAATTTGGTTACATAATAATGAGTAAAGGAGTCAATTCAAAAGTTGACCCTAAGCTTTAAATTAAGCCTATCAATCTAAACTATTTCAAAAAAAAAATTTTTAAAAAATAGACGAGGCATAGATTCTTGCAATTATTAGGAGGAAAATAATAACTTGGATACTTGAAGAAGGATGACCTTCATTGTTCAATTTTTCTTTTTTTCAACGGGAGGCTCGATGATACTTGGTAGTTCTTCCACCATTCTAAAAATACATCTCACCCTTTTTAACTTAAAACCTTTAAAACAGGGGATTTTTTCTCTACAAAAGAATTATTAGTTATGATGATGCTTGTCGTTCTTTTTATGGTATGCAAACTAAGACTATTGATCACCTTTTTATTCATTGTTCAGTGATTTAGAGATTTTGAAATGTTATATATAATGAATTGGGTATAATGGATGTATGTCAAAGACTGTTCAGCTTCCTTTGCAGTAATAGAATCATTTGTTACTTGGAAAATTTCAATACAAAAACATCTAAAATATTTATATGCTTTGATGTGATATTTTATGGTTTATTTGGATTACCCGTAACAAATTAGTTTTTTTTGTTAATTCTAATTGGAATAAAATTTATAATTTAACTTTCTATCGATTAGCTCAATGGCTTCATGTTAGATCTCAAAATTTTACTTATATAAGTTAATCTAGCTAGATGTTCAGATTGTACGTTGAGATGGTCTGATGCTCATGATTAATATTTTTTTATTGTTTCTTTGCTTTTTTCACTGTAAGTTTTTTTAGTCAATTTGTTATTTTTTTTAATGATACTGGCTAAATCTTAATAATATTCTCTCTTGATTACTATAAAAAAAAAACTTAAAATCTTTAAATGAAAATCCTAAATCTTAATCTATTACAACATCCCAAAAAAAACTTTATTCAATTTTATTACAACTATTAATAGGCAGATTTTTAGTTTAGTGATGTAGATTTTGCCATCCATACGGTGAATATTTGGTGACTTTTTCTTAATCTATGAATCATGTGATAAACTATATTTTCTTAAGAGTTCATAAAGGAATTAGTCTAAAATTCAACTTGTTGCTTGTTACCGTTATGATTTTTTATTTCTAGTTTTTTATTTAAAAATGAGATGGGATGGTTTTTTAAAAAAAATTAACAATTTTAAAAATCAAATCAAATTTTTAATGAAAAAGTACGTTTTGGTTTTTTTCATTTTTTGCTTTGAAATCATGCTACTACATGCCAACATCCTCACACCACCACCACTGCTATACAACAGCTAAAATTACTATACATTATTACAACTATTCTCCTCTTTAAATGACTCAATTCCTAATCATCACCACCTTCATCATTGCTATCATCTGTCTTGTTATTAGAACAACTATCATTAATTCTATTTTCATCACCATAATCACTATCAACCATGGCCACCATAAGTTTCCTATTAAAAAAAAAATCAAGTCTACTAGCTAAGTTATTATTCACCAAGACTCTAAATATTATTCATTGTAATAGTATAATTACAAAATTTTCCTTGAACTAAAAAACACTTTTGAATTAAACATTAGGAACAAGGTAATTTTTTCACTATGATACAGATGCTTTTTTTATAAAGGGTTAAATTAGTCATTTTATTTTTTTACACAATAAAATTACATAGTTGCCCTATGGTATTTTGGTTAATATTAAGGAGACTAAGGGAAAGTTTTGTATTTAAGTATTTATTAAATATTATTTTTTTCAAAAAGATGTTGGTATGTGTCACACCCACACCAACAAGTGGGCGGACCTCACACGCGCGTGTTGAGCCATCCAGTTACCAAACACTATCTTTTATAGTGGCATTTAAAAAATCTCAGTGTCCGCTCCGCGATGAGGCAACGTGTGCGCCAAACACAACTTTGGTTTGACATCAATGGCCTTTTTTTTTCCATAACATTTAATCTTCGTCCTTTTGATTACTATTTCTTCTTTTTTGTTTAATAATCTATAAAATTAGATTATTTTTTTAATTTCACCCTCTACCATTTTTATATTTCAAATTTAATCTTCATTCTTATGATTGCTATTTATTTTATTTGGGATCTTTTCTTAAATTGGCTTTTTTTACAATTTTGTTCTTTTTAAGTTTATTTTTCCTATCAAACTTAATCCTCATTCTTTTGATATATATATATCTATTTTTTACTATGGAAATTTTTTGATACTGGTATTTTTTTTCTTCTGATTTTATCCTTCAATATTAAATTAGTTGGGAACCAAACTTCCTGAATGAGGTTTTCAAGGATTGCGAGCTTTAAAAGTTAACCCAAGTTTAGAAGGTTCGTCTGGATTTACTTGAATTTTCTTTTTTTTAGCTTATATTTTTTTAGTTTTGTCCTTCAACATTTATTTGATTAGAGACTGGGCTTTGTTAATTTTTTTATTTGCTTTTTGCTGAATTTTTCACTAATTTAAAAAATGATATGGTTATTTCAGGTATTTTTGGTTATTGTTCTTTATTGAATTTTCTTTGGCTAATTTTTAAAATCTATATTTTTTCTGATTTTATAATTCAATATTAAATTAGTTAGAAATTGAGTTTCTTCATGAGTTGTGAGTTTGAAATATTAGTTCAAGTTTTGAAAGTTCACCCGAGTTTACTTAGTTTTTTTAAAAAAAACTTATATATTTTTCAGTTTTATTTTTTAGCATTTACATTATTAATGATTAAGATCTGTTTTTTTATCTGTTTTTTTGTAAATTTTCAAAATAACTCATGTTATTTTTGGTCTTTTTACTTGTTTTTTTTAATTAAATTTACTTTGATAAATTTTTTAAATTAATATTTTTTTAATTTTATCATTTAATATTATATTAGTTGAGAATTTTATTTTCTCATATTGCACTTCATGATATTCTTCTATTTGCTCTTCTCTAAGTCATGAGGTAATTTTCTTCAACATATTATTCCTAGGTTTTAGTTTCTCACACTGTCACCTCGTTACAATTATTATCACGTCATTGTTATAATAATAATAATAATAATAATAATAATAATAATATGTTTTTATATTTCATATGCTAATTATAAATGAAAAATTTTCCTTTAGGTATATTTTTTAAAACATGGCACAATTTTTAGAAAACTAGAAACAAGTTTTGGTAATTTGAAAAAAGTAAACTGCAGACTTTATCAAACGAGATTGGAGAAATGATTCTGGAATTCAATATTCTTGTATTTCGATGTTTGTGATGAACTATATTTTTATTACAAATTCTTAAGGTAACTAGCATGATACTATCACACCCTTAATGCAAGTCATCAGGTGTTATAATGAAATCTAGTCTTTTGAAATTGCAAAGTTTATTTGTATGAAAAATCATGAAAGCTCTCCTTGATTATTTTTAAAATTTGGATATTTGTGATTTTATACTTAGGCATATGAAAATACAAATTAAGTTCATATTATTTTATATTCAGACTTGATCACGCAATCCTGTTTGTTTTTGCGTTTCAAAAACGTTTTTGAAATGAAATGAAATTTTTTTATTTTTTTATTTGCTTTAAATTAATATTTTTTAGTGTTTTCAGATCAATGCGCTGATATCAAAAATAATTTTTAAAAAAATATAAAAAATATTATTTTAATGTATTTCCAAGTAAAAAGCATTTTAAAAAGCAATCGCAACCAAACATGTATTATCATTCCATAGAAGGAAAACTTAATTTGTAAACAAGGGATTCTATAAATTAAGTGATGGAATCAATTCCATTCCATAGAAGGAAAACCAGGGGAGGCGACATTTTTAGAATGTGAGATTTCTTAAGAAATTAAACTGAAATTAACCAAATACAAAAATATTCATAATCTTACGATAATTCCATGAACTTAATGTCACTTTAAGATGACATTCTAACTTAGGAAATTCACTACATTACCACAAATGTGGATGCTTTGGTAAAATTTTTGAAAAAATTTAAATTTTTTTATTTTTTTCTTTGCTTTAAATTAATATATTTTTAGTGTTTTTAAATCATTTTAATACGCTAATATCAAAAATAATTTTAAAAAAATAAAAAAAATATCATTTTGATGCATTTTCAAGTGAAAAGCAACCGCAACCACTTTCAAACAAACTCTTACAGCTTAAAACCAGAAACCAGGGTATATTATCCAATCTCCAGTAATAATTCAATTAAAAAATTACTAAACAACTAACGGAATCTAATCAACCCTTTTTCTTCCCTTTCCTGTAGAAATAGCTCGTGCTAATCTTCTTTCAAAAGAATTTGAAACGTTCATGTACCCATTTATTAGGAACATTTGCACTTGAGCAGCCTCTAAGACTATTATTGCGAAAGAGTCTATCCATGGTACCCTCAGGTCCTTCCTTCTCTAAGCACACTAGAGAGACATATATCGTCAATTTCTCAAGACAGACTGCAGTTGAAAAATTTCCTCGACAATCCCTAGATAGTTTATTTCAAGCTAAACTAGAAAAACTTAACTTCAACATACATCCAAGTTGGTTCAAGAATTGAAGTACCTTATTGACTATAAAATCTAAATACGCTGTTTCTTCCATATCAACAACTACTGTAAGGGATGCTACCTCTTTGTTTTGAACTGACAAGTGATGCTACTTCATGTATATAAGATATCACGAATTGTTATTACAAGGGATCCTAACATCTTCTGTTTTTTTTTAATGGACAAGAGACCCTACCACATATAACAGGTGTTTGCATGCATCATAAATATTGCATGTTTTTTTTTCTTTTTTCTATGACTAATCGGTAATTAGTTTTCAACTTGGCATAGGCTTTGTTCCGCTAATAATCTAATTACCGAAATAATACCCCTTTGGATGCTTCTTTTTCTTTTATATATATATATATATATATATATATATTTTAACTTGAAAACTTATAGGATATATGGGTACAAGTTGATCTACGAACTCATAGTCTCTGTTCACTTTGTTAGTAAAGAAGTGAAACTGCTGAAGTGTTTTATTCCGTAGGCATTGTACCCAAATCTGATCAACAGGAAAGCCTACAGTCGTAATATTATCTCTACAAGTATACCAATACACTGAACCCTGAGTTGGGCGTCTAGACCGTTATCTGCACAGTTCAGATTTATTTGGGGTCCATATGCACGAGAAGTAGAGTTTATAATACGGATTTTCACTAACTCTACATGCCTCTATATCGTACACAAAAACTTCAAATCCCAGAGAGAAAAATAATTAGAAAGGAAAAAGGTATGAGAAAAGGAATCACTATGATCGTAGTAGAG
This sequence comes from Populus tomentosa, assembly GCA_018804465.1. Classification (NCBI taxonomy): domain Eukaryota; kingdom Viridiplantae; phylum Streptophyta; class Magnoliopsida; order Malpighiales; family Salicaceae; genus Populus; species Populus tomentosa. The sequence continues at coordinate 11,122,123 of CM031971.1, forward strand.
GATAACAAGAGAATCCCAAAGTCCTGCAAGGATCAAGGTCTGTGCTACTATGTGTACACGTGTCTGACTTGTTTGTTTCTGAGAGAGAGGCACACTAATGAGATCTTGCATATAGAACCCTAGGGTGCAGGAACCATACCCGCATGGTACATGAAAATGAAAAGGAAAAACAATGCAGGAACTCAAAAGCTTCCATGGAAAGAGGAGGGTGGTTTGATAAAAAAGAGAGAGAGAGTGATACATGAATTAACTCTACATATATATATGTATAAACCATGGAAGGAAAGCTGAAAAGTAGTGCAAAAGATGATACCTTGAGCTTCCAAATTCATAGAGCTTCCCTCTAGGAGAGAAGACGATAACGGCGACCTCAGCATCACAAAGAACTGATAGTTCAAAAGCCTTCTTCAGTAGTCCATTTCTCCGCTTAGAGAAGGTGACTTGCCTGCTTGTAGCGTTCTCTATGCGCCTCATTTGAGTCTTTCCTCTCACCATTTCTCTTTACCTTCTCAAGCATGTGAGGACCAATACATATTGAAAAGACTTGGCTTAGTTTACAGATTTCTTCAATTCAAAAAAAAAAAACAAAAACAAAAATAGAGTTTGTGAAGCAAAAAGGATTTGATTCAAAGAGGGAGTGAGTAAAGTTAAGCTTACCAAATAGACTCCACCCAGATGAAAGGGTTTCTAGTTTCTAGGTAACGAGGAGGAAGAACTACAAAAATCTGGACTTTGGAAGCAACGACCAGACAACCCTGTTGAAGAAGCAACAGTACTCTTGATGGATTGATTCAAGGATGCAAGAGAGTAAATGCTAGGGAAGGAATCAATTGAAAAATGGTTTCAAGAAGCCAAAGGAATAGACAGAACCTTAATGAAAATGAGAGAAACCTACCGAATAGGCAAAAAACCCACGAGATATTTAATCATGAAGAGAACGCTACAAGCCAGAAAGGGAAGCAGCTAAGGAAATCTGAGGATAAAAGGCAGTACCCAAAAACAGCCAATAAGTTTTTTACTGAGAGAAGTAGAGATGTGGCTGATTTGCTCAAAGAGGATGTGCAAGGCAAGCCACAAGGCATGCTCTCCAATTCATATAGCACGGGAGAGGTGAAAAAAAAGCAGTCAAAGAGGGGAGATTTGGAAATCTTACCGAATTGGCGTATACCCAGAGGGGCCTGTACTAGAGGAGCAACCGGAAAAAAATAAAGGTGACAAAAAAGGAACACAACTTGTTAAACAGTAAAAACCTGAGTTTTGTGGGTAATGGCCAAACCACAAAGATTTTTGTCTGGCTACTATTTTTTAGTCTCTTTTGTGATTGATGGGTACTCAAATTCCCTTTTTTAGTCACCACCCAGAGAGTCAGCAAAGACCTCGCACATACAACCCACCTTTCCTTATTCATCAATCTTTCATCTTTATCAAAATTCCTCAGAACCCACCTATTAAGAGTAACAAAATTTAAAGAGTTATTACTATCATATGAAAATAAAAAATTATATTTGCCTATCCAGTTTTGAAAAATCAAAATTTGCTTACTAGATTAAAAAAATTAATTTGAGGAAATGATCGAAATACCCTCATGTATATTATAACCAACATGAATTGATTGAAAACTATTCATTGATATTGATTTCTTATCTCTCTTTCTCTATGACAATAACAACTCTTTTTCTTGTTTTCTCATAAATCAAACGATTAGAGAGAGATGAGCTATTTTTGTCTTCTTCTGGGTCAACTACTTGGTTCCAAAGTTGATATTTGAAATGGTTTTCTTTTTGAATTTGGAGATTGATATGGGGTTCTTTTACAATGGAGGGTTGATTTTAGATCTAACACTTGATAATTGTGTGCTTCTTGGTGATGCTAAGAAAAAAACAAGATGAGAGAGGGTTGGCAAGGGCCAATTGCTTTGACTTGTTTTTTTTTAAGATATTTCGAGTTAGGTTTAGGCGTTCCATGTGCTTTGATGATTTACTTCGTGTGTTCCATAATGCTTTTCTATTTAGCCTCAGGATTACCATTAGCCATGACTTGATCTTTGAAAGAAATTGTGCTCTAAAACCAAGTTAGGTTTTTATCCTCAAGTAATCAAGCTTTCTATCTTTACCAGTCAAAAGTAAAACTATTCCTTTTTTATTTATAAATACATGATGAATGTGACTCGTTTAAAGAATTTTTTCTCAATAGTACCCTTGTTTTCATCTTGGTTTTCTTCTTTTGATATATGAAAACATGGATAGTTGGGATGGGTTTTTGTTGAATCTTCTAACTTATCAATCAAAATTAAAATTTGGGTTTTTATTGAATCTAGGTTTTTATGAAATGAGTACTAAATGGGATATTGGAAATTACAAAAACTCTTAGAGGTAAACCGAATCTACGATTATGACATCATTGGTATAATCATAAAGATCTCTACAAAACGAATCTAATGACATTGAGGGAGGTCACTAACAGGAGTGGGCACACTCTCTGTCCAAAGACAACTGTGCAATTACAACAAAAAGGAAAAAAAAAACCTCAAAGGCATCTCCGAGCTATGTGTGTGAAATTATCATCTTGCTTACATTTTTTTATTTATAGATGTTGTGTTAAGAAAATGATGTTATCGGTTTTTTGTGTTTGTTAAAATGCCTATGTGAACTTGTAAGATGTTATTTTTTGTTGGCCTTTAAAGCTAGTAGAAATTTGAAAAATGTGCAGTATGATTGTAGCATGGAGATGGGTTTTGAATATTTTAGTGATTAATTTAAGGTGTTTGGATTTATGTATTGTTTATTTCACTTTTATTTTTATTGTATTATATTATTATTTATTACTTAACTCAAAATTTCAATATATAATTAGTTAAACTATTTTACTTGTGATTTTACAATTCGAGTTTACGGTCTGATTTTATATAGTATATTCTGTATCGTGTCAAAAAATTATTTTTGACAACCTTGATTTGGGTTTTTATTGAATTTGGGTTGTTATGAAATGAGTACTAAATGGGATCTTGGAAATTACAAAAGACTTTAGAGGCACATCAAAACTTTGATTATAATATCACTAGTACAATCAGAAAGATCTTTACAAAACGAATCTAATGACACCAAGAGAGATCATTAACAAGAGTGGGCACACTCTTCGTCTAAAGACAACTACGCAGCTACAACAAGAAGATGTGAGAGAGAAATAAAAAAAAAACCTTTAACGCATCTCCGAGCTATATATGTGAAAGTATAATATTTCTTACAATTTGTTATTCGTAGATGTGTGTGTTAAAGGAATGATGTTATGGGTTTTTTATGTTTGTTAAAATGCCTATGTGAACTTGTAAGATGTTATTTTTTTGTTGGCCTTTGATGCTAGTAGAAATTTGAAAAATATACAGTATAATTTTAATGTGGAGATGGGTTTGGAATATTTTAGTAATTAATTTGATGTTTTGATTGAAAATCAAGGTGTTTTTGCACTAAATATGTAGTTATGCATTGGAATTCTTCCTATCAAAATATTACATCCTTAAAATTGTTAAACTTTGAAGCTTGGTATATTATATCTTTGGATTTAGGTGATTTGAAGCTATGATGGATTAATGGAGTTGAGTTGTGAGATATGAGTGTTTATAATCAAATTAAGCAGTACTTTGATAGTCCAAATGTTAAAACCGAGGTAGTGATTTATATTTATCTTATTGATGATCTCTTGGTATCCAATATTATGCTCAGGAATAGGGTAGACGATCACACGTTCACGTCAATATTTCATTTTTAGAAACTGGAAGAGTAGAGGAT